>CM064492.1:58066349-58128593 GCA_032716605.1 Paralithodes platypus
GTCACAGTCCTTTCTTCCTCAAATGATTCCAATGACGACTTGGGAACAACAGCAGCTATCTCATCTCCTAGCTGTGGTTTATTGGCTTCCCTGAGCCTCCCCCACTTATCGAACAGAGCAGTAGGGTAGCTAGACAACTCATACGCAAAGACCTCTTCAACACCTAAGTCCCTGTTATTAGCAAAGATGAGGAGCCTCTGGAAAAGGAGCTGTGGGTCGATTGGTACTTTTTCAGCACTGATTGTAACCTTTGCACCCAACGACTCAACTTGATCTTTCTTCCTAAATGAAAAGTCAAAAGCATTGCTACCTTCCATCTTCTGCACAATGTTCATACCAACCTCATACAGTAAATGAGGATTGGCCGAGGCTGGTCCTGTCACACCGTTGGCAATATTCCTGAGTTCATTTGATTCTTGAAATGGATCATAATCCTTGAAGAATGCGAGAACCTTCTCTGTGTCCTTCCTATCTCGTTCACGCCTTGCTTCAGTCATTTCTTTGTGCTGCTCAGAGGTGTGGAAATGCTTCCCTGTCAGTTCTTGCATAACTTCACTCACCTCAGCGCAGGCTGGCATAGCAAGTAACCAGCGCAGGCGTTGCGTTTCCTCCATGCCCCTACCACGTGTCAATCCACCATTCGTTTTCAAAGAGCGCATCAAAACCTGCTCTATAACCAAGTCGCTTGGCAGTCCTGCCCACAGCCGATCACTTCGGCGGATCACAAATAGACCGGAGTTCACTGCACAATAATGTGCAGTAAAGGTAGGGCTTGACCTAGAACAAATTGCAATAGAAGGTTTTTTGGCTGTAAGGTTTTTTGGCTGTAAATTAACCACTTTCCAGGTGTCTAAAAGTTGGAGACTTTTTATATGTTCATCAGAGGGACCTAATAAACAAGTTAAAGCCAAAAAACGTTGTTTGTAATACATTTATAGGGTCTAGGAGCAACCAGAAAAAAGTTATCTGTAAATTGAAGCTTTGGACGGCGGCCATCTTGAATTTATGCAAATTAACCACTTTCCCGGTGTCCAAAAGTTGGAGACTTTTTATATGTTCATCAGAGGGACCTAATAAACAAGTTAAAGCCAAAAAACCTTCTATTGCAATTTGTTCTAAGTCCAGCCCTACTTTGACTGGTCTAACTGTCTCGAGATGGATTAGTTTAATATTCGCCACAAACGCTCAGGGTAGAGTTTGGCTGCGGTCTTTGGAGTTACAGTTTAAGGAGAGATGAGCCGTTTTTCGGGACCCCCTTCTCCTTCATGTTTAGCCCCATTAGATTTCAGATTTTAAGAAGTTCGACCCATTAGTTTGGCGATGTTAAGACCTTTCTCCCCAATTTGCTGTCAATATTAGGACATTTTGTGCTATTTAGGTGTCTATTTTTTCCTGGCGAGCGATAGCGAGCCTGTATTTGTTTGAAGGATGAACGGCCGGGACGTTTTTCTACCGACATATTTACAAAGGGGTGTCTAGGAGATGTTATTTAAGCTTGAGGAGGTCTGGGGACAAAACTAAAACATATTAAAAAGAAAAATACATAAGCAAATAAATAGCCCATCTCCCCTCAATTATTGAATATATACCTTATGTCAGGCCTTTTTTTGTTTTGTGTGTTTTTTTTTTTTTGCGGGCAAATAGCAAACAGGAAGATATTTTAGGACGTTTCACCCTATTAATTAGGTGATAAGTAGATAATAAGAAGAAATCGTCCTTCGGGCAGTTTGTTTTGCTATCGAGAAATATATAGTTACCCATTATATATAGTTACCCATAATATATAGTTACCCATATAAGTTATATTCCTTTCCGTGATCTTATGCATAGAACTATAATGCGCGTGAGTGAATTACGAGTGTTGTTCCTTATGCAGTGGTTAACTATTATAATTAGTAAAACTGATAAATAGAAACCACACTCGCAATTCAGTTATACTAATATTATGTTCATAAATAAGATCACGATGAGGAACACGACTTATGCGGGCAACTGTACAAATTTAGCTTGAAAGGGGTCCGAGTTGGAATTGTGTTAGTTTGAAGGAAGTCTGGGCAGGCGTTTTTGATAACCTAGGAAACAAACTCTATTAGTGGTCGAAAATGACAAGAAGAAACCAAATCCTCAATGTGACTCGAACACAATATCATACTAACCCTCAAGACGTTAGATATGCCACTGTATCCCATAATGATCCTTATGGGAAAATGGGTCGTTTTCTGGGGTTCTCCTTCTTCCTCGTGTTTAGCCCCATTAGCTTTGACATTTCAAGACGTCCGGCCCATTAGTTTGGCGTTTTTAAGACCTTTCACCCCATTGCACTGTCAATATTAGGATTTTTCTTGTCGTTTATGTGTCGATTTTGTACCTGGCGAGCGATAGTGAGCCTGTAATTTAAGAGATACCGGCCTTCGGCCGTTTGATTTTTCCATCGAAAAATGCGCAAATGTATTTTGAAGGAGGATCTTGGGCGGGTGTTTTTTTTTAAGCTTGATGGAAGTTTAGGGAGGAAACGAAAACAATATAAATGAGCAACTAAATACCCACATCCCCACTTAATAAATACCCACATCCCCACTTAATAAATACCCACATCCCCACTTAATAAATACCCACATCCCCACTTAATAAATACCCACATCCCCACTTAATAAATACCCACATCCCCACTTAATAAATACCCACATCCCCACTTAATAAATACCCACATCCCCACTTAATAAATACCCACATCCCCACTTAATAAATACCCACATCCCCACTTAATAAATACCCACATCCCCACTTAATAAATACCCACATCCCCACTTAATACCCACATCCCCACTTAATACCCACATCCCCACTTAATAAATACCCACATCCCCACTTAATAAATACCCACATCCCCACTTAATAAATACCCACATCCCCACTATCCCCACTTAATAAATACCCACATCCCCACTTAATAAATACCCACATCCCCCACTTAATAATACCCACATCCCACTTAATAAATACCCACATCCCCCCTTAATTCCCACATCCCCCCTTCCAAAATCCCCACATCCCCACTTAATAAATACCCACATCCCCATTAATACATACCCACATCCCACTTAATAAATACCCATCCCCACTTAATAAATACCACATCCCCACTTAATAAATACCCACATCCCAACTTAATAAATACCCACATCCCACTTAATAAATACCCACATCCCCACTTAATAAATACCCCATCCCCACTTAATAAATACCCACATCCCACTTAATAATACCCCATCCCCACTTAATAAATACCCACATCCCCACTTAATAAATACCCACATCCCCACTTAATAAATACCCACATCCCCACTTAATAAATACCCACATCCCACTTAATAAATACCCACATCTCCACTTAATAAATACCCACATCCCCTTAATAAATACCCACATCCCCACTTAATAAATACCCACATCCCCACTTAATAAATACCCACATCCCCACTTAATAAATACCCACATCCCCACTTAATAAATACCCACATCCCCACTTAATAAATACCCACATCCCCACTTAATAAATACCCACATTCCCACTTAATAAATACCCACATCCCCACTTAATAAATACCCACATCCCCACTTAATAAATACCCACATCCCCACTTAATAAATACCCACATCCCCACTTAATAATAATCTGTTTGTTTTCTGTTCAGGGATTCATCCTCGCCACTTGAGAACTAAAAAATGGTTGACATTGATGTTAACCCTTATAAAATATGATTACGAATTTGTTTTTTTATTTTCTGGCTATTATTAGACGATTTTATTCCGATTAGGAAGGGTATAATTATGGAAGTCAGAAGTTTAATTGAGATAGTCTTTATCCTTATAATTCCCACAGATACCTTCTTTATTGTATAAAATTGTCTTATGATAGCCAGAATAAACTGTCATAATACTTCATAATCTTCAAAGGGTTAATGTGTCTACTGTTTCCATACAGTATTTATGAGATTTTTTTTACGCGCATGCTTATTAGAATGACACAGTCGGGTCCATCTGTGAGTTTCATTTACTGAATTTATTTTGTATGTGACAATTAATGTTCATGTTTTTTATTTCGTTGCCAACATGAAATATGTTAGAATTATAGTAATAGGTACAGTTATTAAAAGTCTGATAAAATCATACTTGGTAAACACCAATTGTAAGACAAATATATTACATCTATATGATTTAGTTTTAGGTTTCATCCAATTAGGAACATTAATATGTTTGTTTTTAAAATCAAATATTGCCTGGATCATGAGAGTGAAGTAGAACCTACCTAATATGTGCGAGAAGACAGGCATACCTCGAACTCTACTAAATCTCAAACAAGAGACAGATGGTCTCTGTAACGCAGTTAATATTAGTTTAGTATCCCTTTAGGATTATGACTCATTTTTCTTTTGTTCTGGCCAATATTAGATGATTTTATCCAGTTTAGAAATAATTTGTGTGGCTAGAGTGTTAATTTAGATGAAGTTAATCCCTTTTCCTACATAGCATAATATGGCGTAATGATAAACAGAACATACTGTTGCGTGAACATGCGTCTTCAAATACTGAAAGAGTTATTATATCTCCGCCTGTTCAATATTAAGGGGACGTCAGTGGTTATTTTGGGGGTCTATATATTAAGGGGACGTCAGTGGTTATATTGGGGGTCTATATATTTGTATATTCATTTATTTTCTATCTCCTCCCTAGACCTCCATCAAACATTAAAAACATCCATTAGATCCCCCTACTAGATTTATTTGTAATTTTTTTCGGTAGAAACATTTCCTCCACAACTACAGGTTCGCTGTCGCTCGCCAGGAAAAATATCGACACCTAAAGGGCACGAAAGGTCTTAATAATGACAAAGAAATGGGGTGAAAATTCTTAAAATCGACAAACTAATGGGGCAAACGTCTTAAAATTTCAAAACAAATTGGGAGAAGCATGAGGAAGGAGGAGACTAGAAAAACGGGCCACCTCCCCTTAATAATAGTAATGCCTACATAATTCTAGCCGAAACGTTATGCTCACGAGCACCAGTCTACGATATCTTTCATAATTTGAGGATAGGATTAGTAATAGTAGGAATATTGCCAATCAATTGATCACCTGCAAGTCTCGTGGTGTTTGGAAATTTGGATTATGGATATAAATATTTATAGAGAAGAAACAGCATTGGCTGTGACAGATGTGGGAGTTGAGACAATTACAGAGCAGGGACCCAGTGTATTCAACGTTTCGCCGTGTAGGCTTCTTCAGAAATATGCCTACACGGCGAAACGTTGAATAAACTGGGTCCCTGCTCTGCAAGTGTGTCTTAATTCACATAAACGTTGAATAAACTGGGTCCCTGCTCTGCAAGTGTGTCTTAATTCACATAAACGTTGAATAAACTGGGTCCCTGCTCTGCAAGTGTGTCTTAATTCACATAACTGTTTATCAGAGTTGCTTGCTAAAGAATGGTTGTAGTGCATAAATTGAAAAATAATCATAGTCAACATACTGTCTATCTATCAGTAACCTACATAATAATCATAGTCAACATACTGTCTATCTATCAGTAACCTACATAATAATCATAGTCAACATACTGTCTATCTATCAGTAACCTACATAATAATCATAGTCAACATACTGTCTATCTATCAGTAACCTACATAATAATCATAGTCAACATACTGTCTATCTATCAGTAACCTACATAATAATCATAGTCAACATACTGTCTATCTATCAGTAACCTACATAATTTTTCTGTTTCTGTTTAATATCGATGTTTATGGCTCCAACTTCCTTTTAGCCTGAGACTTGCAAGTGGTCAATTATATTCAGGTATTCTTAAAGAGCACAGATTTTGGTAACCAGACTGTCATTATGTCTACCAGGAGAGATGTAGCTGAGTATTTACAGTGCTAATCAGGTAGTTTTCATAGTTTGCCATAGCCCTATTAACATTTACAAACACATTGTGCTGTGTCTAATATAATACCTCTCTCAGTATTTGAGGACACATTTTTATAAATTATTATGGTTAGCATTGGACCATGCTATGCAATTTGATAATAATCTTCAAGAATCAAAGGGGTAAACACTATTTCAATTAACTCTCTATCTCCCAAAAGTTCTTTTGAAACTGAATATAATCGTTAAATATCCAGAGTATAATGTCAAAATGCGTCATTACCCTCAAGGGGAAGTACTGATTGAGCTATCTGTAAAACTTAAGAACAGCCCCCATCACACCTATGCATTGTGCCGCTGTGCTCTTCCCTCACCTAACAATGATGCATGGTTGGGGACAAAATGATGCAACGTGAGGCTACTTATTAATGTTGCAGGGCTGGCAGGGTGTGTCGCATGGTATGCGGGGCCATTGGTTGTACAGTAGTTACAAAATAGTTGCAGCAGAGCTACAAGATATGAGGACCCCTTTGCAACTATCGTAACATTCAAATTTTAGCGTGTTATTTAAAAAAAAACACACATTTATTGTTCTGCGACATATGACACACCCCGATGCTCCTGTGTCGCGCTCCGAGGCCGATGCGACCCATCTTCGCACTCATTGCAACGTTTCTCTGGGCGTTGCCCAGTGAACGTTGGGCCTGTCGCAACTATGTCCCAGACATATTACCTGCGACATGTCATCTTCAGTGCCAAATTGCAACCATTGCAATGTGTTGGGGCGCATCACAATGTGGAAGCAACCACATCCCCGCGGCCTTTGCGATAGTTGCAGTTACACGCGACCTATGGCAACCTGGGTAACCAGCTGTGTAACGCATGTCGCAACTAGCGCCTGGATGGTCAAAGCACACACCCGTTGGTCGCAATGGGTCATATCGCAATAAGCGTCCCGTGTTTTTTCGCCTTAATATTATCGGCAAGCGTTGCGATCCTCAGCACGGTTCTTGCAGTCGTCCGGGCATGAGCGTTCGTTGCAATGGGCAGCACGACGTCGCAGAGGGCTGGGATCCATTGCGCTAATTTTGCACATACTCAGAATCATCTCAGGCTGGCGTGACCCACCACGACCTCCAGCGCACCCCACATGATCATCGGGGAAGTCCTGTTCTTGTCGCTGACTAAACCTGCAATCAGACTACGAACTGTAATAATTCAAGGATTGCAGGAGATCGCATTGGTGGCATCTCTTAGGTGTGATGGGTGAGCCCCTGTCACACAGGAGGGATCTGTGGGAGTTTAAGGTATAATTGATATTATGTTTACCTCTCTAATTGCTCGAGATCCATCCTTAGCTACATTAAATTGTCTAATTTTAGACTTAATAACCTGGTAAAAAGCGTCGTAATCGTCAAAGAGATAATTAGCGATAAGACCCCAACATGGCCTCGCCACTAGTAGGTTGCCTCCCTCGCTTCCCAACTCAGACTTATCACACGACCTCATTAAGGCCTGTAGTGAACTGCGAGGGGAAGGCAAGGACACGGGTCTCTGATCTTTTGTTAGGATAAAAGCAACAAACAGCTCTGGTGAATCTCTCTGTGGGTGGGTGGGTGTGTGTGTTGTGTCTGTGTGTGTGTGTGTGTAGGTCTGTGTATGTGTGTGTCTGTGTGTGTTTAGGTCAGAGTGAAAGTTGGAAGTGTGTGTGTTTGTGTGTGTGTGTGAGTGAAAGGGAGAAGTAAAACAGACAAACAGGTCAAAAGAGAGTGAGTGAGAGTGTGTGTGTGTGTTTACAGCTTGGGATCTTGGGATGGTCATATATTATTCAGAGGTAAAATCTTTCTCAATAAACGTTTTGGTTCCCACATATCTTTTCTAAGCTTAATGAAGGTGTCTAGTAACAATCAGAACCAATAGGAAAGAGTGTGTGACTGAAAGATTTAATTATTAACCGCTTCTGTACCGGTGACGTCTTTTTCATTATATTCTAGGTATATTTAGACGATTTTGTGGTGGTAAAAAGGGTTAAGTGAGATAGTTTAAAGCCTGTTCATTGCTGGAGGCCCTTTTTAAGCTGACATATAATCGTCTAGTAGTAATCAGAATATAGTTAAAAAGACGTCACCAGTACTGAATGGGTTAATATATTATGGCATTACTTTTGCTGCCGCGTGCTTTGTATGCAACATGACCAGAATCAAAATCCGCTGTGAAAGAAGTTCGTGAGCATTTACGATATTTTTGTTTGTATACAATAACAAGTATCGAAATTAAGGTATTAAATTTAGTTTGTATTAAATGAAAATGCTGTAATTTGATTGTACTGATACATAGCTGATTAGACATAAATATAAGTGTATCTATCAATCTATCTATATACTCAAGCACATTCTCTTCCTTTTTTTTTTCTTTCTTTTTTTTTTTTTATAAGCTGGAGGTGGCCGACTCGAGAGAAAAGCCCGAATTGGAATTGGGACGACACAATCTGAATGGATAAATTTGCATGCAGACAATTGTTAGAGCTCAAAAACTTCCGTCAATAGTTGCACAGTCGCTTACAGTTAATAGTACCATGGATTAGATTGAACAATTCTGACCAAGTGATAAATTATTTTGAAACATTCCCTTTTAAAACATGTCCAAGTCAGTGTTTTCCTATTTGAGTGTTCGCTGTTCCAAATATATCATATACTGTAGTATACTGTCACCGTTTTTTTTTTTTATCTTTCTCTACTTTTCTCTCTTTTCTTGGCTTGTATCCATTCTGCCCCATTCAGCCAACTGTTTTAAGACGTTTATCCCCATCCAGATGTCGATTTCTTCCTGGCGAGCGATAACGAGCCAGCATTGTATGGAGAAATCCGGCTTTGCCGGAGAAATTTTCTATCGCATACAAATTTAGCTTGCTGTCAAAACAAAAATATATATATGCTGGCTCGCTACCGCTCGCCAGGAAAATAATGACACCTGGATGGGGGTAAACGTCTTAAAACAGTAGGCTGAATGGGGCCGAATGGATACAAGCTAAAGAGAGGGAGAGAAAGAGAAGAAAGGCGAGGTAGGCTTCCTTAAGGCAAGTATCACACGAGAGTTTTTATAGTCAACATTCGATGATAAACATTTTTCTGGCATCTTTCTATCTATATCTACTGCCTGACGCCGTGATCCCCGAAGGGGTTGCCACGAACGAACTGCCCCCAGTCAGTCGACGCCCCCCCCCCCCCCCCTCTCCCCCAACCAGCACCGCCTTCGTTCATATACTTACTCACTCCATCCCTCCACCTCTCTTTCGGTCTACCTCTCCCTCTCTGTCCCTCCACCTCGCTCTCGTAAACCCTGTTAGTCATTCTCTCGCTTCCCATACGTTCCATATGGCCGAACCATCTCAAGTTGTTCCTTTTCACACTTTCCAGCACATCTACCTCCACACCACACCTCCTTCTTACTTCCTCATTAGTCTGTCTATCCCTCCATGTAACTCCGCACGCACTTCTTAAGTAATTAATTTCCACTGCTCTCACTCTTGGTCTGAGTCTCTCAACCAACGTCCATGCTTCGCTTCCGTAAGTCAGTGTCGGGATTGCCACACCGTCATGCAAGGACTTCTTCACTTCCATACTGATCACCCTATTTCTTGTTACTGCTTTCAGCGTTCCTACAACCCTCTTCCCCAGTTGTACCCTCTCCCGCACTTCTTCATCCATAGTCCCATCTTTACTCAACACACTTGTTACGACCGGGGCTACGAATAAAACAAGGGCACTTTATGATTGGACTAGTAATAGGGCACTATGCAACAACGGTACGCTAGATCCAAACCCTCGAACTTATATGCCGGCGAACAAAAACACCTATACCCTCCAGAGTTAATCTGCGATAACGGGGTATCCTTAACTGGGCATAAATGTACTCTACTTCAGGCTAACCCACACTGGTATAGCCTGATAACAAACAAGATGCAAGTTACGTTAAAATGCATAAAAAGGGAAGCTATGGAAAGATCAATTAAATCACTGCAAGATTTAATACAATAAAAAGATGCTTCAATATAGTTACTCTAAACAACAATAAACTCTTCACTCCTATCTGAAAGAAAGTGAAGTATAGTCCTACAGCATAGACCTGGAAACTTCTGAAGAAAGTCTGATGCTCATAAGATGCTCGTATCTTAAATTATATAAAGGCAGGAGGCAGGACACCACATGTGTAGACTGAATACACTAAAAGATAAGACATATAATGTTAACTGACACGAGAATACTATAAATGCGCAACGGTAGTAATGCTCGACACTAAAAGAAGTACTTCCTCATCAACGAAACAGTCTGCTATGGTTGTACAACTCAACAACAACCTAGACTAATAAATGCTGTGAATAATAATGCATACATAACAAAAGAGCTTATGTCCTAACTAGTGTCTGCTCGGCGAATAAAGTCTAGCTGGGATATCAAGGTTAGGGAACTGTGGCTGAGCAAGACAGGCTCATAGCCTAGCGTTGTCTTTAAGGCGGTATGATTAAAGTTACGTTAATGACGGGGATGCTCTCTTGGTAGATCCAGATCTCAAGTATCTGGTTCTACCCTGGCGATCCCTCTAAAGTCAAGCAAAGAGGCAGCACTGTGTTATAAGGTAGTAGGCTAATGCCCTCTTACAACATGATGCTGCACTCGCAAAAGACACAACCAAAAGGACAACCTACGCTACCACAGAAACCGTCGAAGTCGTGTAGGTATAAGTAAACCGTACACACATCGGTGACAACGACAACAGAAACCTCATCCCAGTCTAGCATTAAATAACCGAGCAGAGCACTAATGATAATGAGGGAGACACACACAAAGAGTCATCAAACCTCCATAGACTAAGGACACTGAGGGAGACACACACAGAGTCATCAAACCTCCATAGACTAAGAACCCTTATAGCCTATTCTAATACATGTAAATATATATGAGAGCGACGCACACAATACGATGGGCCGATATGAAATCGTGTACAGAACCCAAAGGGAGTGTTGTGACGTTAAAAGATTAGAGGAATGAAAGAAAGGAAGTTGAGTACAAAGGAGTACAAAGGAGTACAAAGGAAATCAAGCAACAAGAGATCTAGTGACCCTTCTAGGCTGCTTGTCCTCCAAAACACTGAGGATCAAGTGTCCAAACAGTGGTTTAGAGTGGGTAAGGGAACATTGGAAAGGGAACTACTGCCCTGCCACTAACGTGGCAGGACTAGGAAGTTAGTAGGGGACATATGGGTTAGTAACTGGGGGGAGGATAAAGTTATTCATTTACAAACGCAGTCAGTCAGGTTTGATGCGAGATATTTGTCTAGGCGGAATTTAAATGAATCAACGGTGCTGCAGTCTATAACGTCGGCGGGAAGCCCATTCCACAAGTTGACAACTCGATTGAAGAAGAAATTCTTAGATTCGTGCGAGTTAAAAGATTTACCAATAATTTTGCAACCGTTTCCCCGCGTGTAATTAGATTGGTCGATAGTGAAGTACTTACTACAGTTCATATTGTCGATGCCTTTGATGATTTTGACACTTGAATTAAGTCGCCTCTTAATCTGCGCTTAAAGGAAATAGATTTAGTTCTCTAAGACGCTCTTCGTATGGTTTGTTCTTTAGGCTAGGTATCATTTTGGTAACTCTACGTTGAACTCGTTCTAGCTTGTTTATATCTTTTGGTATAAGGGCACCAGGATTTGAACGCAGTATTCAGAAGAGGGCGGACTAAGGAATTGTAAAGGGTTAGGATAACTTCTTTGGATTTATGCTCAAATGACCTGCCTATAAAGCCAATTATTTTGTTTGCCTTCTTAACAACTTCTGATGTTGACTCGGTTTAGGTTACTCGATATGTTACTCCCAGATCAGTTTCTCTGTTTACATTCTTAAGCTGAGTGCCATCATCGAATAGTTTGCTTTCTCATTTAGGTATCCGACATGTAGTACTTTACATTTATCCGCATTGAAACTCATTTGCCAAATTAGGGCCAACATGACAATTTATCTAGATTGTGTTGCATATCGTCAAACTTGTTCTTTTGAGAGTACGCTATTTGCAATTTTTGTATCGTCAGCAAATTTTGAGATTGTGCAGGTGAGACCCTCATCTATGTCGTTGATGTAAATTAGAAAGAGAATTGGTCCTAGTACCGATCCCTGGGGTACCCCGCTACTTACATTGGTCCATTTAGATGCCTTACCGATGACTACCTTTGCTTTCTGTTGCTGAGCCAATTTTCTATCCATTTCAACACACCGTCTTGTATTCCATGCGCTTTTAGTTTTAGCAGTAAACGTTTGTGGGGAAGAGAGACAGTACCAGAATGGTGGAGATATGGGGGACAGGTATAAAAAGGATGTTAGTCGTGTGCGCCCCTAGCCTGCTCTGAGGAGCGATGGTCGGCCAATCACGGGCCGATACGTCACAAGGCAGCAGGCCCCTAGGATGCGCCAGGAACCACCAGCCAATCAAAGACGAGAGAAAGCCCGCGCGCGCGGGAAAACTCCTCCGAGCGAGGTAGCACAGACATACGCACACACATATTACCACCACGCTCTCGCCTCTCTCTCTCTCCCTCCACAATGCATCTTATATTCTACTAATGATATAAAATACTTCCCGCTGTCACAGACGAAAATAAAGACCACCACTGGACTATCTGTAACAATGCGAGTACTATGAAAGAAAGAACAACATTCTCTGATAACTGTAGCCCATTTTACTGCCCTGGCGAGCGCTAGTGGCTAACGAGAGGCGATTCTGCCAACACTGGTAGACGTCACACCCCGCCCAAGATATGGGATGCTCAACATTAGGCGAGCACCATATCTGACAAGGCAGAATGCCGACAAGACCCGCACAACCAGCCACCCACCAGAAATGAAATGCAAAGCTCAATCATAAATAAAACAACATTTTAGCATAAAGAAAATCTTATAACCCCTCCCAAACATAATAGTATAATTTTAGCATGCTATGCTCCCAGAGCGAGCTTCACAGAGCCCAGCCTACTAAGTGAAAGACAGGTTCAACTTAGGACTTTAGCTATAACATTGGCAACTTACAATTAACTATAAAAAAGAAAGAGTTTTTATGTGATTTGTTTATTTAATTATAATGTTGTTTTTGACAGCTGCTCTACAGGGGCAAGCCTGATTTTTCTCCACTCAAACCCACACACCTGTGGTGACCTACGTCGGATCCTCCACCCTCGACAAACAGTCTGCAATCACATTCTCACAACCGGCAATATGGCGAATGTCTAGATTGTATTCTTGCAACATGAGTGACCAACGTGTCAGCCTCATATTCCGGTTGTGGAATTGGTTCAGAAATTTAAGAGGGTGGTGGTCGGTGTAAATCGCCATGACTGGCCCGTAGGCAGGAACATATACTTCAAAGTGCCTGAGCGCTAACACTATTGCCAGCAGTTCTTTCTCTACCACAGAGTAGTTTTTCTGAGCGGAATTAAACTTCTTGGAAAAGAAACTGACTGGATGCTCCAAACCTTCCTCGTCTGTCTGTATTAAGACGGCACCAGCCCCTACACCGCTGGCATCTGTTGCCAGCTGGAATGGTCTTTCAAAGTCAGGGGCCCTGAGGATTGGATGAGTGCATAGTAGGTGCTTGACCCGCGAAAAAGCCCTTTCACACTCAAGTGCCCACTTGAACTTTTTCTCTTTTGCTAGTAAATCTGTCAGAGGAACTAACCCAGTAGAATAACCCCGAATGAAGCGGCGATAGTAACCGATCATGCCCAAAAATCTCATGATCTGCCGCTTAGTGGACGGCCTGGGGAACTGGTTAATAGCCTGTATCTTGTTTTTTTTGGGGGGGCACACCTGGCCTAACCCGACCACAAACTCAAGATATTGCACAGTTGCCCGGACAAAGTCGCACTTGCCCAGATTAACCACCAAGCTGGCCTCACTAAGCTTCCGAAACAAGGCTTCTATGTGCTCACAGTGACTCTCAAAGTTGTCATCGTATATTATAACGTCATCTAGGTAGACAGTGCAGTTAGGGATGTCAGCTACTAACTCATTCATAAGACTCTGGAAGGTTGCTGGGGCATTTTTAAGGCCATACGGCATCACATTGCAACGGTAGGTGTTCCCATCAACCACAAACCCGCATACCCCCTTCGCCCGCTCAGACAAGGGCACCTGCCAATAGCCTTTCACTAGGTCTACCTTAGTTAGAAACTGTGCCTTAACAATCTTGTCTACGCTATCATCAACACGGGGAAGGGGATAAGCATTGGTGGGAGTCAACTCGTTCAATCTCCGAAAGTCAATGCAGAAGCGAACCTTCCCGTCAGGCTTGGGCTGCAGAGTGACAGGAGATGTCCACCTAACTGCCCCATTCTCAATCAACCCCCGTTCTAACATATACTCTAACTCCGCTCTGAGGGCTGGGATTTTAATGGGTGGAATTCTGTAGGGTACTGATTTAAAGGTGGGGTGATCTCCCATGTCCACGTCATGCACCACTCGAGTTGTGAGGCCTGGGTGCTCTGCGAACACAGTGGGGTATGAAGCAAACAGGCGCTGCACGGCTACACGCTGTTGCTCAGGCAGGTGCACTAGAGCATCGTCAGCCACCTTTTTTTTTTTTTTTTTTTTAAGAGACAATGAATGGAGGAAGGAAAAACACAGATAAAACAAAAAGGTCCATGTGCCTAAAGGCATCCTCCATTCATAAAATGTTTGTAACAACTGGATTTAAACATTTGTTGATTGTAAGTTTGTGGAAAGCAATTCGAGGGAAGTGAATTCCAAGAGTAGTAGCTCTGGGAATTCTGATAAGCAGAAGTTCTGCATTGTGGAGGAGAAAGTGTAAATTCATGGGCGCTCTCAGCTGCCCTAGTTCTACGGGGAAAGATGTGGAGAGGCGGCACAATTGAAGCAAGTTCGGTGTGTCAATTGCTGTGAAAATATCTGTAGAATAATGCAAGGGATGCAACGTTTCTTCGTATGGCTAATGTAGGAAGGTCCTGTGTGATTGCAGGGTTATTGATTAATCTAATAGCTTTATTTTGAATTTTGTCCAACTGCCTCAATGCAACCACTCCACTTCCACCCCACAGAGGTGAACAGTAATCCATCTGAGAGCGCACATGACTTTTATATATTACGGCCAACTGCTCGTCAGTGAAGAATTCTCGAACTCTGTACAGGAGTCCCAGTTTTTTAGAGGCATTCTTAGCAATGCTTCTAACATTGTCTGGAGTTCCCCGCCCACTGGTCAGCAGAGACATGACACTCCCAGTTATCTTCCACCTGAGCTTCACTGTCCCTCACTCCTTCTCCTCCATGACCGCTGCAGGTCAACACAGGGACAGCGAGAGGCTCAGGGGGGCGCCTCACAAACTCTTTCACCAGGTTCACATGGCACAGCTGGTTCTTTTTACGCCTATCTGGAGTAGCTACAAGATAGTCTAGGTCAGAGATCTTTTTCACCACCTTATAAGGACCAGCGTACTTGACAGACAAAGGATGACCTGGCAGAGGTATCAGAATCAACACCTCTTGCCCCACTTTAAACTCCCGGAGTTTCGCCTTCTCATCGTACCTGTCCTTCATAAGTGCTGTGCCCTCCCAAATTTCTCTAGCCATGTTGAGGGGGCCTCTGACCTGATGTCCAAAAACTAACTCATTGGGACTGAACCCTAGGCTTTCACCAGGTACCTCCCGAGCAGCGAATAATACATAGGGCAACCCAAGATCCCAATCTTTGCCATTTTCAACACAGTAACAACGCAACATGCTCTTCAGAGTCGAGTACCACCTCTCCAACACCCCTTGACTCTCTGGGTGATAGGCTGAAGAGACAACTGTACTGATACCGTGCTGCTGCATGGTCTGTTTGAATAGGTTAGAAGTAAAGTTGGACCCCTGGTCTGACTGCAATTCCTGCGGGTACCCGTACCTAGAACAGTACAATAGCAAGTTACGAACAACAGTCTTAGCAGTACCATTTCGCATGGGGTATGCATCCGGATAACGAGTGGCAACATCCATAATGGTGAGGAGGTACTTGTTGCCTGCACTAGTAGGGGGTAGAGGGTCAACCATGTCGATTATAACCTTACTGAATGGTGGCCCGATAACAGGAATAGGGTGTAACGGAGCCTTGGGAATACACTGGTTTGGTTTATCTACTGTCTGGCAGGTACTGCATATTGCCACCCATGACGCAACATGTGCCTTCATCCCTGGCCACCAAAACAATTTCGCCAATGCTGCTACCGTCTTACGTACACCCAAATGCCCTGCCAACGGTACATCATGCGCCAACCTCAGTAGGCTATCACGGCACACACTAGGCACTGCCAACTGGTCAACCACTCTCGATCCACCCTCCCAACTCCGTCTGGGATCTAGGAAACGCCTGTACAAAATATCCCCCACTCGAAAGAAGTCCCCCGGCTTTGCATCCTCGTCCTCCTCAAGTTCGATTGCACCGTTACTGCACTTCTGAAGCTCAGAATCACCCAACTGCAGCCGACCGATGTCCGAAGGAGCCAATTTATCGAGATGCTCCCGGAGCAACTTATGGCCTCCCCCGGTACTGGACTGTTCGACCCTATCCTGCTTTTTCGAGTAACTGTGCTGTCTCGGAGTTTTCACACGCCCTTCCTCCTCAACAAGTGTGACAGGTTCTGGGGCCACTCTGGACCTTAACATAGGTGCTAATACTGAGTCGCCAAGAAGAGCCGCTTGATCAAAACTCTCAAAACTCTTCCCAACTTTAGCCTTCTCCTTTCAACCATTCCTCCGCTGGTCTAGAGACTGAGGAATAGGCTGTGACACTTTAGATGCACGAGAACGGGTGACAACACACGCCATCTGCTGTAGTTGACACCTCTCGACCAACTCCTGCCCCTCCCTACTCACGTCGGCCGCCCTCTCGGCAACGACTAAGGGTGTAACCTCAGAAGTAGGCACCGCAAAGTAATTGCCGAGAAGAAGGTCGACGCCCTCTACTGGCAGTTTCTCCACGATTCCGACATCCAACTCTCGTGTCACACCTTCAACCTCCAGCTCTACTCGAACCAACGGGTATGACCTTGTAGCATTAATACCGTGCACCACAACTACCCGTGCCGCGTTTATAGGTTTGCCTGTAAAGTTTTTCATCAGAGTCTGGGATGCACCTGTATCACGCAACAACTCCAACCCATGCTTGCAACCAGCCCATCTCACGCAGCCACGCCCTCTATGGTCGCAAAAAGCATCGCGGACAGGTTTCGAGCCTTCCGGACACTCCTTCATTGGCTGTGCCCCCGCATCTGACATATCACCCCGGGTAAATGCAGAAGACCTCAGAGACACCCCAACGTTGCTAGCCAAAGACACGACTGCTGTAGATTGTCTACTAGGGCAGGAACGTGCAAAGTGCCCCTTTTTATGACACTTAAAACACTCTACTTCACCCTTGGACTTCCCCTGAGGTGGGGAAGGGCCCTGACCTTTCTTAAACGGGACGGTTTTAGGTTTGTGGTCAAAATTGGTATCATTGCTCTTGCTCTTGTTATTAAATATGGTATCACTGACTCAGGGGGTGGAGTGTTGTGCCCCTTGTTAACTGCATCGGTCCGTTGTGCAGACCTGCACCCACGGATCAGTAATAATCTCAGGTCAGCCATCTCAGCTGCCTCTTGTAGAGTTTTAGGACGTTTCTCTTTGAGGTTCAAAGTCAGGTCGCCGCCTGTGCACTTGAAAAATTGCTCTAGAAGGACTAACTGCTCAAGCTCTCCGAACGTCGTCACCTTCTCTGACCTCAGCCAATTTTTCAATGCATCAGACAGTTCCCGGGCATGTTCTAGAAAAGTGCACTCACGACCCTTCGTAACACCCCGGAACTTCAACCTATATGTCTCTGGTTGTAACTCGTACGCCCGCAGAACAGCTTCCTTCAGTACCTCATAATCGATGCAAGACTCCAAGGGCAACGCATCATATGCCTTGAGTCCTTTGCCAACCAATCTAGAGGAAACAAGGGTTGCCCACTTAACCTCGGGCCATTGGTGCTCCCGGCACTTCTTCTCAAAACGCAGGAAAAATTCGGTGACACCCGACTCGTCAAATGCAGGGACTAACTTAAGAAGGTGCGATAAAGACTGATCATGACCTCGATTCCCAGAACCGAGACGCTGCCCTGTCGACTCCACCTGAGACTTCTCAAGCTCTACTGTATGTCTGCACACTACATGGTCTTTCTCTCCTCAGCCTGAATCCTGAGCTCAGCCTCCCGCTGCTGCTGCTGAATCCTAGCCATCTCAATCTTAGCCATCTCAAGCTGGCATTCCTGCTGCTTAGCCATCTTAGCCATCTCAAGCTGGAAGATCATATCTGCAGTTAAACCTTGAGGAGGAGGAGATGCAACAATTGGAGACCCACCCAGTGACAAACCACACTGCCAGTGACTATCGGCCTGCGGGAACGTACCTGGTTCCGGAGCCCGAGGGGGCGCCATGGTAGGAGTCGAGTGGAATGGGGGCTGAGCCGAAGGTGCCCCAGCTCCCACTCCACCAGAAGCCCCATGCACCCCACCGAGCACACAGGCCACCAGGTCACTTCTCGTCATGCTGCTAGTGCCCACATGACCCATGACCGTGGCCAAACACTGGAGACCATACCGATCAATCCCCGACACCCGGTCAACAGTAATAGGCATCTCCAGAAACTTCCTTGCATCCTCCTCACTAGTTATAACTCTAATGCCTTCTAACAAACCCCGCTGCTGCACCTCAGAGTCTGTTTCCCGTACTGTGTCCTCACCGTACATTGATCCGTCGTTCGACATAGTGTCCACCGAAAATTCTCAACGTTTATAAAAAAAAAAGGAGTACCTAAACTCTCATGTAGTACTATTCACTCAAAAAATATGCTCGAAGACAACTCAAGTGCTATACTACGTTGCCAAAAAAAAAAATCCATGTGTCCAAAATATTCCTCAAAATAAATGTCCAACAATCCTGCAATTCTTTCTTAGATACTAGTCAAGGGCACTATTTGTTATTACTGCAATAACAACAAATGGATCCTGGTTTCTACTAAAAATAAGATACTAGGCAAGGTCGCCATTTGTTATGACCGGGACTATGAATAAAACAAGGGCACTTAATGATTGGACTAGTAATAGGGCACTATGCAACAACGGTACGCTAGATCCAAACCCTCGAACTTATATGCCGGCGAACAAAAACACCTATACCCTCCAGAGTTAATCTGCGATAACGGGGTATCCTTAACTGGGCATAAATGTACTCTACTTCAGGCTAACCCCCACTGGTATAGCCTGATAACAAACAAGATGCAAGTTACGTTAAAATTAATAAAAATGGAAGCTATGGAAAGATCAATTAAATCACTGCAAGATATAATACAATAAAAAGATGCTTCAATATAGTTACTCTAAACAACAATAAACTCTTAACTCCTATCTGAAAGAAAGTGAAGTATAGTCCTACAGTATAGACCTGGAAACTTCTGAAGAAAGTCTGATGCTCATAAACTGCTCGTATCTTAAATTATATAAAGGCAGGAGGCAGGACACCACACGTGTAGACTGAATACACTAAAAGATAGGACATATAATGTTAACTGACACGAGAATACTATAAATGCGCAACGGTAGTAATGCTCAACACTAAAAGAAGTACTTCCTCATCAACGAAACAGTCTGCTATGGTTGTGCAACTCAACAACAACCTAGACTAATAAATGCTGTGAATAATAATGCATACATAACAAAAGAGCTTATGTCCTAACTAGTGTCTGCTCGGCGAATAAAGTCTAGCTGGGATATCAAGGTTAGGAAACGGTGGCTGAGCAAGACAGGCTCATAGCCTAGCGTTGTCTTTAAGGCGGTATGATTAAAGTTACGTTAATGACGTGATGTTCTCTTGGTAGATCCAGATCTCAAGTATCTGGTTCTACCCTGGCGATCCCTCTAAAGTCAAGCAAAGAGGCAGCACTGTGTTATAAGGCTAATGCCCTCTTACAACACGATGCTGCACACGCAAAAGACACAACCAAAAGGACAACCTAGGCTACCACAGAAACCATCGAAGTCGTGTAGGTATAAGCAAACCGTACACACATCGGTGACAACGACAACAGAAACCTCATCCCAGTCTAGCATTAAATAACCGAGCAGAGCACTAATGATAATGAGGGAGACACACACAAAGAGTCATCAAACCTCCATAGACTAAGGACACTGAGGGAGACACACACAGAGTCATCAAACCTCCATAGACTAAGAACCCTTATAGCCTATTCTAATACATGTAAATATATATGAGAGCGACGCACACAATACGAAGGGCAGATATGAAATCGTGTACAGAACCCAAAGGGAGTGTTGTGACGTTAAAAGATTAGAGGAATGAAAGAAAGGAAGTTGAGTGAGAGAGACAGTACCAGAATGGTGGAGATATGGGGGACAGGTATAAAAAGGATGTTAGTCGTGTGCGCCCCTAGCCTGCTCTGAGGAGCGATGGTCGGCCAATCACGGGCCGATACGTCACAAGGCAGCAGGCCCCTAGGACGCGCCAGGAACCACCAGCCAATCAAAGAAGAGAGAAAGCCCGCGCGTTAGGGAAAACTCCTCCGAGCGAGGTAGCACAGACATACGCACGCACATATTACCACCACGCTCTCGCCTCTCTCTCTCTCTCCCTCCACAATGCATCTTATATTCTACTAATGATATAAAATACTTCCCGCTGTCACAGACGAAAATAAAGACCACCACTGGACTATCTGTAACAATGCGAGTACTATGAAAGAAAGAACAACATTCTCTGATAACTGTAGCCCATTTCACTGCCCTGGCCAGCGCTAGTGGCTAACGAGAAGCGATTCTGCCAACGCTGGTAGACGTCACACACTGCCCAGATACTTAAAAGAGTTGACGATCTCCATAGCCTGACCGTTCAGCTTCACCTCACACTCTGTGACGTCACCCCTTTCGAAGACCATAACCTTGCTCTTCCCCCCATTTACCTTCAAATTCCGTTTTTCGCACACTGTTCCAAACTCATTTACCAGACCCTGCCACTCCCATTCATTATCACTCATCAGTACTGTATCATCTGCAAACAGCAGTATAGGTAGCTTCCACTCATTTCCTTCCCTTTTCAGCGATACACCAACATCCACTGCTCTTGATAGTATTTCTTGCATGACTCCATCCATATATACAGTAAACAACCACGGGGATATCACACACCCCTGTTTCAAACCAACACTCAGGTCAAAGAACTCGCTCTGCTCACTCTCCACACGTACTGCCGCCTTAGCATCCTCATACATGCTCTTCACTGCTTTCAGCAACTTGCTATCTACTCCGTATATTCTTAGTACTTTCCACAAACCTTCTCTATCCACTCTGTCATAGGACTTTTCCAAGTCCATAAAGGCAACATACACCTTTTGTTTCTTCTCCAGATATTTCTCCACAACACAATTCAGGGTAAAAATATGGTCTACACATCCTCTTCCCTTCCTAAAACCTCCCTGCTCGTCGCCTATCCATTTCTCCGTTCTCACTCTCACTCTCTCAATCACTACCCTACTGTATACCTTCCCTACTACGCTTAGAAGACATATTCCTCGGTAGTTAACACACACTCCTCTTTCCCCTTTGCTCTTATATAGGGGGACTATTATGCCAGTCTTCCAGTCATCGGGTGCCCTCCCCTTCTCCCATGCTAGTTTGCACATTTTCCATACCCATTCGATCACTATCTCACCACCATACCTCAACATTTCCCCACACGCTCCATCTGTTCCTGGTGCTTTCCCCAACTTCATTCTTTTCATGGCTTCCCACACTTCTGACCTCCTGATCCCCACCTCCTCCTCCACTACTTCTCTTCTTCTCCTTCCCATACCATATCCAGCTATGTTTGCTGGCTCTTCATTCCTTACATTTAGCAACTCATTGAAGTACTCCCTCCATCTTTCGACTCTCTCTTGCTTCTCGGCTAGCATTCTCCCATTCTTATCTTTCACACCCTTACTGTTTCCCTTGTTACCTTCCCTAACTTTCTTGACTTCTTTCCAGAACAGTTTCTTACTCTCCCTCCATTTTACACTCAGATTCCTTCCAAATTCCTCATCTACTCTTCTCTTACTTTACTTCACTACTCTCTTCACGTACCTCGCTCGTTTCTGTCTCTCGAAATCTTCATTCCCTCTACTACCCAACCACTCTCTATATGCTTTATTCTTTTCTTCCACAGCTATTCTTACCTCTTCTGTCCACCATACTGTACCTTTCACTCCCCTCCCTCTTCTCCTCACTCCACACACCTCCTCACATTCTGCACAGATCTCATCCATATATTTAATTAAACACCTTGCTCATCACCTCCACTTCCTCCATAACTTCCAGGTCGAACACACCTAGTCGTCTTTCCACTGCTCTCCTGTACTTCAGCTGTTGGACCGTTAGTCGATGAAAATGGAGAATACACCAAAGACGAAGTACAAATGAGTAATGCCCTCAATACCTTCTTTGCATCAGTTTTTACAACAAAAGACGTCAGTGATATCCCTACACCATCGCCGATTCAGATTGATAATTCAGATGTTCTAAGCAATATCACCGTTACAGAGAGAGAAGTATTGAATTGTTTAGATAAACTCAAGGTAAATAAAACGCCTGATACAATCTCGCCTAGAGTTCTAAAGGAAGCTAAGGATGAGCTCTCCAAACCACTGACATTACTATTCAATAATCCTTGCAGTCTGGAACTATGCCTGATCAGTGGAAGCTAGCCAACGTAACACCGATATTAAAAAAAGGCAGCAAATCCCTACCCAGTAACTATCGTCCAATTAGCTTAACCTCAGTTGTATGTAAAATGCTAGAAACGGTCATAAGAGACAGACTCGTAAATCACTTGGAGGAAAATAACATACTTAAAGATACTCAACACGGCTTTCGTAAAAAACTTTCCTGTTTAACAAACCTCTTAGACTTCTTCCACGATATCCTCAACCTCTACAATGAGATTAAAGCTGTAGATATTATATACCTTGATTTTCAAAAGGCCTTTGACAAAGTTCCCCACAAACTTTACTGCAAAAACTAAAAGCGCATGGAATACAAGACGGTGTGTTGAAATGGATAGAAAATTGGCTCAGCGACAGAAAGCAAAGTGTAGTCATAAACGGTAAGGCATCTAAATGGACCAATGTCCATTGGTCCCCAGGGGTACCCCAGGGATCGGTACTAGGACCAATTCTCTTTCTAATTTACATCAACGACATAGATGAGGGTCTCACCTGTACAATCTCAAAATTTGCTGACGGTACAAAAATTGCAAATAGCGTATTCTCAAAAGAACAAGTTGACCATATGCAACACAATCTAGATAAATTGTCATGTTGGGCCCAAATTTGGCAAATGAGTTTCAATGCGGATAAATGTAAAGTACTACATATCGGATACCTAAATGAGAAAGCAAACTATTTGATGAATGGCACTTAGCTTAAGAATGTAAACAGAAAAACCGATCTGGGAGTAACAATATCGAGTAACCTAAAACCGAGTCAACAATGTTCAGAAGTTGTTAAGAAGGCAAACAAAATAATTGGCTTCATAGGCAGGTCATGCATAAATCCAAAGAAGTTATCCTAACCCTTTACAATTCCTTAGTCCGCCCTCTTCTGGAATACTGCATTCAATGCTGGTGCCCTTATTACCAAAAAGACATAAACAAGCTAGAACGAGTTCAACGTAGAGTTACCAAAATGATACCTAGCCTAAAGAACAAACCATACGAAGAGCGTCTTAGAGAATTAAATCTATTTCCTTTAACCCAGCGCAGATTAAGAGGTGACTTAATTCAAGTGTTCAAAATCATCAAATGCATCGACAATATGAACTGTAGTAAGTACTTCACTATCGACCAATCTAATTACACGCGGGGAAATGGTTGCAAAATTATTGGTAAATCTTTTAACTCACACGAATCTAAGAATTTCTTCTTCAGTCGAGTTGTCAACTTGTGGAATGGGCTTCCGAGACGTTATAAACTGCAGCACCGTTGATTCATTTAAACTCCGCCTAGACAAATATCTCGCATCAAACCCGCGACTGACTGCGTTTGTAAATGAATTACTTTATTTTATCCCCCCCTCAGTTACTAACCCCTCTGTCCCCTACTAACTTCCTAATCCTGCCACGGACATTAGTTCCAGGGCAGTAATTCCCTTTCCAATGTTCCCTTACCCACTCTAAACCACTGTTTGGACACTTGATCCTCAGTGTTTTGGAGGACAAGCAGCCTAGAAGGGTCACTAGATCTGTTGTTGCTTGATTTCCTTTGTACTCCTTTGTACTTTGTACTCCCTGACTTCCTCCTCCTGCAACTTCTCCACCCTCCTCACCATTCCACCCTCCTCTCGCCTCCCTCCAGCTCTCCTCACCCACTTCTTTTGTATCTGAACCTTAGCTACCACTACATAATGATCAGACAGACCCCCTCCAATACCCCTATACACCCTACCATCCATCACATATTTTTTCATTCGTTCATCCACACATACATAATCAATCAATGACTTTCGTTCCACCACTGTCTTATCCTCCATCGTCCACACCCGTTTCCACGTGTACCTGTGGATCATTCTGTGTCGGAAGAAGGTGTTGGCTATCCACAGCCTCCTCCCCACACATACGTCCACAAGCGCACTACCATTCCCATTCACCTCTGATGGTACCACCCACCCTCCCACCACTCCCTCAACTTTCCTATCACCCACATTACCATTCATATCCCCAATCAGAAATATTCTTTCGTTCATGTCAAACTTCTTCAGGCACGCCTCCACATTCATCCAGAACTCCTCTTTCTTTCTTTCAAGTTTATCCTCTGTCGGGGCATACACACACACAATCACACACGTTTGTATTCCTACTTTCATTCTCACCCACACAATCCTTGAACCCACAGACCCATACTCTCTTACACATGCCTTCCATTTGTTACTTACAAACATACACGCACCTTCTCTCGCTGTTCCTTCACTCACTCCAGCACACACACCCATTCCACACTCCCACTCTCTCACATCTGAACCTTTCCATTTGGTCTCTGTCATTCCACATACATCCAGCCTGGCATTCACTAGCACTTCCAGAACCTCTCTCTCTTTTGTGCCATCATTCATGCCACTAACATTCCATGTAGCCATTCTCAGAATGTCCAAAGGAATGTCCTTAGTCGGTCGTGGTTCGTCAACATAGGTTCCGTCCGCATCCGAGGCTGTTCGTTCGTTTTTCTTTGCTTAGGTATTTTTTCCGGGTGGGGGTCGCAAGCCCACCGACCCAACCTCTTTAGTCGCCTCTTACGACACGCAGAAGGCGTGGTATCGGAAACTAGACTGATGATACATGAATTTAAATGACAGAAATATTTTAAATGTTGACCTCAGAAGCTGCCAGTGTTGAGGATAAATGTTGAGGAAAAAAACACTCGTGTGATACCGGCTTTACTTGTGCAGGCGGTTGGACCATACTAGAGACCTAATAGTTGTAAATATATGATCTACAAAATTATTAGTCCTTCTTCTTCTTCTTCTTCTTCGTCTTCTTCTCCTTCATCTTCTTCTTCATCTTCATTTTCTTCTTCTTCTTCTTCGTCTTCGTCTTCACTTTCTTATTATTATTATTATTATTATTGTTATTATTATTATTATTATTATTATTATTATTATTATTAGTATTATCTGCAAAGCAAGCTTGTATCGTTGTGAATAATTATGCTATTCCAAGGTGAAAGCCTACTGTGTCGTGTGTCTGTTAGTATCTATATCATAATATTATAGTCCATTCATTATAGGTAGGCCAATAATCTGGACCACAGACAGGTTAGGGTTGACGATTTTTGACCTACTTATAATTAATAACTATAGCTTCCATTAATTTGAGTTTATGACTCTAATTAGTCACCTTTGGCTTTTACTGATTTGTGATATTTCAGAAACGGTGACCATAATGATGGATAGTTAACTGTGTTGGTGGTGTAATGGTTTAGATGCTTATGTTCTGGGTGTGGCGTTCTGAGCTCTAATCCCGGGAGGACCATATGCTTTCATTAGTTTATTCAAGTACATTGGGGTTTGTAATGGATGATTAATGTTAATAACGGGGTGTTACTTAATTTAGTAAAGCACCTTGAAAATATGGTTCTTGTAATTCACAAATCTTATATTCAAGTCAGAGTGAAAGTTGGAATATTTTACTTTTGTTTAATAGGAGGTCTTTAGTTTGATCCCTCGACCTCAATCGAGCGTTAAATAATATCCTCAAGTTCCTGTGATCTGGCATCTTCTGAATGGAAGTTATATATTATTTTAGTCGCTTAAAATCATATACATTTGATTTTGTTTTCCATTACAAAGTGAAAATACCAAACAGTTCTATGACAAAACAAAACTTGCTCATTAAAAAATGACGAAAGAAGCGCTCATGTGACATCACCTTCAGTGTGTTCCAAACTGAAGACATTAGTCAAACTAACTTCAGAAATTATCCAACAAATTTTGATATATCTAATAAGGTTAGTATCCTGCAGTGAACCAGATTAGTCTATTTAGGTAGAGAATGAATTTGCCAGATATGATTTTGTATTTAACACTAGCTCTATCGACTTACAAATCGAGAAGAATCTAGTCTAATTAGTCTAATTATGTAGAGGTTGAATTTAACAGATATATTTTCGTATATAAAACTAGCTATAAGTATTTACAAAGCGAGCATAGTAGCACCATTGCTACTACATACAGTAATATCAAAAACTAGTTTGTAATATTATAGTTAATTATGCAATTTTACAGATTCATACGCGACAGGTTATTCATATTTGATATTGTAGCCTAAATACCATTAAATGTATTGGGTATAAAATTGTGTATTATATGTATTTAATATAATGTCAAAGCGTGATGTGTGTCAGAGGGTGTAAAGGGAATGGATGCAGCATAACAAAATAGCAAATTATAGGAATGAATGGAGGAAGTTTGTTAAGGAGAGCACATGAAGGTCTAAGTGCCCTTTTAAATGACAAACCTGGAAGGTCTTCATCCCAGTTGTTGATGTGAAGCGATTCTGTTGTGGAAAAATGTATAGCATCTGAGCCAATGATTTTGGGGACTGGTGAATGAATGGTGCTCCTATTGATAAAACAAAAATATATAAAAACAAAAATAGGAAAAGTGGGGAATGGGCCTGAGTAAATACATACGAATACATTGATAGAGTGCTTCCTTTTGGCTGGTGTCGCATATATGTATTCTTTCCGTGAAGTCTTCCCTATCTTTCCTAGGGTAATTGCTGATCCTCTCTATAGTCCATGAGCCAGGCCAGATATCGGTACCACCTGGGGTGACTAAACACGAATGGTACTAAAATGTTTATAGAGTGACTGTAAGTACATTAAGATATGATAGCCTTCTCGCACTGGTAGCTTAGTCTAATTTTTTTGATGCAATAGGGGCGCTACCCAAAAATAAAGATTTTTAGCGTGACGCTCGGCGTTTTCCTCATTTTCTTTAAAATCCATCACACAATCATCGCGAAACTTTGAACACCTATGTAGAATTATATTCTCTACCAGAGTTGTTCCTAGGTATTTTTCAAATTTCCTCATATTTCGGAATATACTCTATATTTTGGGTATTTTCCTCTAAATCTAGAATAAATCCTTAAATATGGGGAACATTGAAAAATATATTCTAACAGCTCTTGTAGCTTATTTGATTCTCTACAAGAATTATTCCGATGTGTATTTCAAGTTTCTCCATATTTAGGGGTTTATTTCATATTTGGGGATTTTTTGTTATATTTTGGGGATAATTTATTATTGGAAGGAGCAAACATATGTAGAGTGGTTTCCATGTAATGTGTTTGTTTGTTCATGGTTTAATGGTGATATTTTTTGCAGGTGTGTGTCGACTGTTTGACGGCAGGATGGAACCATCTGCGAGGAAGAGAGCACGGATCGACTGTATCATCCACTGCTCTGATGATGACAGCGATGCTCTGGTGTCACCACAGGATTTGGACTCCTGGAACACATTGCTCAGGGCTGCAGAAATCAGGCAGCATGATCCAGTCATGGAAGCAGCCAAGGGCCTTGAAGAAGGAGGAATACCACACATACATTATCACCGTAAATGTCGTAGTCTCTTTACAATGAAGAAGTCACTGGATTCTATCCTTGCCAAGGGTGTCAAGATAGAATCAGCAAGCGTCGACCCCAGGAGGAGGGCATCAAGGGATGCCCCTAGTACTAGCAGGGTGTATGCCAAAGTATGTATCTTCTGCGAGAAGTCAAGCAAGTACATAAAAACAACAAAGACAAGGGAGCCACTCATACAGTGTGTTGAGCTACGAGCAGATGAGAAGATTCGCAGAGCAGCAATAAGGAAACTCAACCAGAGAATCCTTGGTTTAGTTAGCAGAGACCTTGTTGCTGCAGAGGGTCACTACCACAAGTCGTGCTACAAACTCTTCACAAAAGATGATTTCCCAGCGGCCGCCAGGTCGGGTGCAGGTGAAAATCAGGAAGAAAGCGAGGAAGCACGCTACGAAGAGGTTGAGACAGAAGCCCTCGAGGAACTCTGCTTGTATATAAGGACCAAATTATTCCCCAACCCAGAGGTACTGCCTATGACAAACCTCACATCTAGGCTTGAGAGATCCATGATGTCCCGTGGTATTATCCAACTGAAACCAGCGACAAAGAAACATGTTCGCCGAAAGATTGAAACCGAGTTTGGAGAATCACTACGCTTTGTCCCAGATGAGAAAGGAAAGCTTCTAATCTATCCACGCAGCCTCTCAATGGACGACCTTGCCCGGCAAGCACACAAAATGGCAAAAGACCTGCAAGAAGCAAGAGCAGCTAACTCTGAAGATGTCTTAACCAAAGCAGGAATGCAGCTGAGGAATGAGATCAATAAACAAGATGTGAGTCAGCCATGGCCTCCCGATACAGATCAGAATGTCATTCCTGCAGCAGTCACTCAATTCCTGCACACCCTGCTGACAGGAGAGTGTGAGTGTGAAACTCCCTCTGAAAGAGCTCAACGTCTTGCCACTTCCTTTGGCAGTGACTTGGTCTTTGCTGTTACCAGTGGCAAGACAAAACCACCCAAGCACGTACTGCTGACCAATGCTGTAAAGTCTTTGACAGGAAACACAGAACTGATCCGAACTCTGAATCGTCTTGGTCACTGTGTGTCTTACTCAATGTTTGAGGAGATCGATACAGCCCTTTGTATCCAGAAGCTGGAATGCTCAAAGGATGACATTCCACTGCCAGCAAACATCTACCCTGGTGTGTTCACAACCCTGGCCTGGGATAACATTGACCGACTTGAAGAGACCCTAAGTGGAGCAGGTACTTCTCATAGAGTCAATGGCATTGCTGTCCAGTCCAAGGTTGCAGGCTCTGTGCCAGAGAAAGTCCTGCCAGAGATTACCAAGTCCAAGATAAGAAGCATCACTCAGACATCATCAATGCTGCCAATATACAATGTTGGGCGGCGGGCAGGGCCACCTAGGATTGAAACTGCGTATGTCGACACTACCAAGGAAGTCCAGGATTCAAAGACAAAGAACCGGACAAGATTCCTGGATATCACCACACTGAGCCGCACACTGGGAGGCAGCGAGTGTGATTCATTGATTGGTATGCATGCCTTTACAGGCTGTGATACCGTCAGTGCATTCGCTGGCCGAGGGAAGATGACGACACTCAAGCAGGTGAAGATGGACAAGACATACCAGCATGCTTTTCACGAACTTGGACGCTCATGGGAAGTGTCTCCTGAACTCTTTGAGAAGCTACAGGAAATCACCTGCCACATGTACCTACCATCTACCCACACAACTAAGGTAAACAAGCTTCGGTATGAGCTGTTCTGTGCAAGACGTGGAGAGGTAGAGTCAAGTCAACTCCCTCCTTGTGAGGACTGCCTCTTCATGCATGCACTGCGTGCAAACTACCAGGCTGCGATCTGGAGGAGAAGTCTTCAGAGCCAGCCATTTGTTGCGAACCCAACAGACTGCGGTTGGATGACAGATGAGGACGGTAAGCTTGCCGTCAACTGGATGCGAGGCTCACCAGCACCAGATGCTGTTATGCAGCTACTGTCTTGCAAGTGTGTGCGGTCATGCGAACTCCCTAAGTGTACTTGCCTCAGCAATGGTCTAAAATGCACGGACATGTGCAGGTTACAGACATGTCAGAACAAGGCTATTGAAGAAGAGCCGGTGGCACAACAGTCAGATTCCGAGTCTGACGTAGATGATATTTAGGAGTAGTAATTTGCCATAATAGTATGTACAAGCCCATGGCATGCTTAGTGTGTATTTACAGGACTTGTATTAAATGTGACAATTACTATATGCATTTTGTTGACATTTAGGCATTCCTGTCCCCAAATTTGACATTTAAAAAAATTTCGGAATTTTCGGTAGGGTATGTCTATTCAAGAAGTGATAACGACCATTAAGCTACCAATGTGCAAGGGCTATCATATCAAAACATAAACTAGAGACATGTAGCAAGCTAAAAACACCTAAGAGAATTAGTCACCCCGGGTGGTACCGATATCCCAAAATTCGGGTCTTGGCTCATGGACTACTACTCCTTTAAGGGAGTACGGGTTTGGCTACTGACAGACTGACTGACTACTGCATATATTTTAACTGTATGTACCGTATTTGATAAATTCCTTCACACTAGATTAAGGGGGAGTACGTAGTCGCTTTTTCTTGACCCCCTTCTCCTTCGTGTTTAGCATATTAGTTTTGAAATTTTAAGACATTCAGCCCATTAGTTAGCTTATTTTAACACCTTTCGCACCATTTCGTTTGCCAATTTTAAGACCTTTCGTGCCATTTAGGTGTCGATTTTTTCCTGGCGAGCGATAGCGAGCCTGTAATTTTTAGAGGAACCGACCATTGGCCGGGACGTACAATTGTATCTTGAAGGGGGGTCTAGGGGGTGTTTGTCTAAGCTTGATGGAGGTCTAGCGAAGAAGCTAAATAATAAACGAATGAAAATTATTAATAGACCAAACAAAAAAACAGCCGCTAGCCCCTTAACCTAATAATAACCAGTATTCCCCCACCGATAATACGTTGTTCGTAGGTTGACTCTTTCCGTCCCTATGTAGCCATCATTGCTTAAATCCTTGAGGATTATTTGGCGTTTTTATCGTTAGTTTTGGCTAGGATTAAACGATTTTATTAAGGGGGTAGTGCTTGATTTTTGGTCTATATATTTAGTTATTAATATATTTTTGAGTGTCTTCGCTATACCTACATCAAGTTAGAAAAACACCCCCTAGACCCCCTTTAAAAATATACTGTATGTGTAAATTTTTCTGTAGAAAAATGTCCACGCCGAAGGCCGGTTCCTTCTAAAATTAGAGGCTCGCTTTCGCTCGTCAGGAAAAAATTGACACCTAAAGGGGACGAAAGGTCTTAATATTGGCAACAAATGAGGCGAAAGGTCTTAAAATCGCCAAACTAAAGGAACGAACGTCTTAAAACCTCAAAACTAATATGCTAAACATGAGAGAGAAGGTGGTCCAGAAAAAAGCGAGTACTACCCGAATAAGTTAGGGAATTATAATGACCCGCGTCCATGGCAGAGTATATTGGTTTGACCTCCATACTCACCTATTTAACCCTTTCTGTACCAGGGACGTTCTTTTCATCATATTCTGGCAACTATTAGACTATTACATTTAGCTTAGGAAGGACCTCTTGCAATAATAAGTCTTCAAACTATCTCAACCAACCCTTTTAACTACCACAAATCTTTCCTAAGCTGCATAATATCGTCTAAATATAGCTAGAATACAATATAACGCACGTAGCTGGTACTCAGAGGGTACTCCGAGGGTTAACCCCTTGAGGATTATAACGCGTGTTGACAGTTTATTCTGGCTCTCATTAGGCGAGTCATGCAGCTTGGGAAGGATCTGTAGGAGTAAGAAGGGTAAAGGCTGCCACAATCAACCCTCTGACTCACGTATACCCTTCTTAATATGTATAACATCGTCCAATGATTATCATCATCATCTCCGACGCCTTGTCCCCTACTAAAGGATGACCATGGCAAAAACGCCTCCAGGTTACTTTGTCAAGACTTGCCTCCTTTGCCTGTGCCACAATGCCACTTCCACTGCGTGGAAGTTTTCTTCAATATGTGTTTTCACTTTCTTTTGCCATACCATAGTGGTCTTCCACTGCTAGCTGTTCCACTCATCTGACTCTCATATATCTTTTTTGGCATTCTGTCTTCATCCATTCTCTGAACATGACCATACCATCTCAAAGTACTTCTCTTTATCTACTCAAACCACCCCTCAATCAATGCCCAAATTAAGCTTGCTCTTCCATTCCAAAGAACTCGTACACTTCCCTATTACGCTACTTGGCCCATCTAGCCTATTCACGCCAGCTGCCATTCTGAAAAAGCTCATCTCCACAGCTCTCAGTTTGTAGAGGTCCTCGTCACTTTCTGTCCATGTCTCACTACCATACGTGAGTGTTGGGAGCAGCACACTGTTTCTCAGTGACTTTTTTTCACTTCTTGATTAACCATTCTTCCTTTCAGAATACTATCAAGTTCTCCAATGATAGCCAGAATAAACTGTCAAAACGCGTCATAATCCTCAAGGGGTTAATGTTTGAACTGATTTGTGTACACCGGTACTGTGTCTATAATGTCGTTGATACATACGTCGAAGATTTGAGAAGTCAGTGTGTATGTGTGAGTGTGTGTGTATGTATGTGTGTCTCATGTGATATGTCTGTGTCTGGTGTGCTCGCGGTTTTGCTAATCCTGACACGCTGGAAAACTGACTCAATGATGTAGAATGTGTGTGTGTGGGTGTGTGTGTGTGTTAGCGTGTGTGTGTGTCGGTGGGTGTGTATGTGTGTTAGTGTGTGTGCGTGTGTCTGTGTGTGATGTGTGTGTGTGTGTATGTATGCTTGTCGTTCCTCTAATCCAGACACCCAGCTCTGGAATATTGACAAAATCATTCAATAGGTGTCAGTGTATGTGTGTGTGTGTCTAATCCAGACACCCAGCTCTGGAATATTGACCAAATGATTCAATGGGTGCATCTGTGTATGTGTGTGTGTGTGCGTGTGTGTGTGATGTCTGCGTGTTTATGTATGCTTGTCGTTCCTCTAATCCAGACACCCAGCTGTGGAATATTGACCAAATGATTCAATGGGTGTCTCTGTGTATGCGCGTGTGTGTGAGTGTGTGTGTATGTGTGTGTGTGTGTGTGTGTGTGTGTGTGTGTGTGTGTGTATGTATGTATGTGTTTGTGCGTGTGTATGCCAAACCTTTCTCTAATCCAGACACCCAGCTCTGGAATAATGACCAAATGATTCAGAGAGCACCCGGGTAAAATGACACGGAAAATTCGCAACACTCCACCATGTTCTCCAATTCCCCCTTCGTCAGTGTCCATTTGTGTGGAGAGCTTTGGGGCGCTGTAGGGCGTAGAGCTGAGAACGAACTGTAAAATTCGCGTACGCACTATAAAACGTAAACACTATCTGAACCACTCTGCTCGATAAATAAATTTGTTTGTGTTTACCCTTTGAGAACCGTGACTCGTTTTAGCACTTTATTATGATTGTTATTAGACGACATTTTAACAGCTTGGAAAGGATCTCTAGCAATCAAATAGGTAAGTCAATATCAATTAAGCCCTTGAATCACACAAGTCCCTCCTAAGCTCAATACAATGGGGAGATTGTAGGCACCAATCGAGCAGGGCAGTAGCCAGGGGAGACCACAAGCATATGATGAGGAGTTCCTGACATTTATGTTTCATTTGCCTGGCTTCCCCCACTGTTTCTATCTGTGCGTCACCAACACAGAGAGTAATCCAGCTAACTCTCACAAACATCACCTCTTATTAATTGTACTACTCTTAACAAGCACAATACACTTCTTTAAAACACCTAAATTGCCTTTAATGTACCTAGAGTTTGACTCTCTCTTACTCTTTCAACCTTGGTATGGGGTGGAGGGCACTTATTACAGACAGCTTTGCCGTTTGTCTCATTCATGCACATAGGGAAAACATAATAATAGCCAGAATAAACTGTCAAACTGCGTCATAATCATCAAGGGATTAACTTGGCGGATATTTTAGCAGCTCATATCCGCCGCCTAATGAGAAAATATGAAACTATTATGTCTATGCATCATAAGTTTGCCAACATTTCGTAATGAACAACATATTTGACAATAAAACAACTTCGTCATCTATCTATCTATCTATCTATCTATATGCTCAGGCCCAATCCCCATTTTGGGGGTAGCCGACTCAAGACAGAGCAAGAACAGGGAAAACACAAAAACAACATAAAACAACAAATAAACACAGATAAAAATCACAAACTCACACACATCCAGGTCACCCAGGAGAAGACCCAGAGACCAGGGTCACCAAGGTCGCTCCAGCACTCCCCCAGCCCCCGACCACCCGGAGAGGTTCCGATCTCGGCAGGCAGACATGCAGCGGAGCCAAAGCCACAAGCCCTGCCACCACACTTCCAGGCGCACCCTTCATATTAATCGTTTTCCCGGGCCAGGCGCCTGATGGGCTATTATCTTGTCCAACTTGTGCCCGACCCCTTCCCCCAAATGACCACGTGTTCACTCAACTATTCACAAGCATTCCCCATTCACTCCTGTCCACCACCACTTCCCCTGCCTGATCTATAGTCATTCCTCTATCATCCAAAGCCTTTCTTACACAGTCTCTCCATCTCAATGGGGGTCTTCCTGCCCTTCTATCTCCCCTTGTACCTGACTCACATATTCTCTTTGTAAGCCTTTCATCTCCCATTCGTTCAACATGACCATACCAGCTCAGCACCCTTCTGTCCACTCTGGCTGACAAATGTTCCTGCTGCCCCACTCTCCTACGTATCTCTTCATTCCTCAATCTGTCTCTACGATTAACTCCACACATACTCCTCAAGCAGCTCATCTCCATCACATCCAGCCCTCTTTTCTTCTTTTTCTTCAGAGCCCATGTCTCAGCCCAATACATCACTGTTGGCACAACAATTCCTTGATACAGTGCACTTTTTACTTTCACTCCGAGATTTCTCGTCTTCCACATACTTCCCATTGCTCCGAAAACCTTCTTTCCTTCACACACTCTCTGTTTTACCTCCACTTCCATACCTCCACTCCTGCTTATCGTTCCTCCTAGATATTTAAAACACTCTACTTGTTCCAATATTTCCCCATCCAGCCTCACATCTAGATTCACCCTATGCTCTCCCCTATTACACACCATTACTTTACTTTTATTGACGTTCACCTTCAGTCTCCTCCTTCCACAAACCACACCAAACTCTTTGACTACCCGCTGCAGTTTCTCATCAGAATCCGCCACCAATGCTGTGTCATCAGCGAACAGCAACTGATTCAACTCCCAATCTCTACCATTCTTTCCTACTAAACCCAATCCTCTTCCCATAGTTCTCCTTTTCACCTCCCTCACCACACCATCCATAAACATATTAAGCAGCCATGGTGACATTACACAACCCTGTCGCAAACCTACCTTTACCTCAAACCATTCAATCAACTCACCATTTCCTACTCTCACACATGCTCTGCTCCCTTCATAGACACTCTTAACTGCTTCTAACAAATGTCCTCCTATTTCATAAATCCTTAACACCTTCCACATCGCTTCACGGTCCACACGATCATACGCTTTTTCCAAGTCCATAAAAGCCCAAAATATCTCCTTATGCTTCTCTAAATACTTCTCGCATAACTGTCTTACTGCAAACATCTGATCCACGCACCCTCTTCCCCTCCTAAAACCGCACTGTTCTTCTCCTATTGCAACTTCCGTACACTTTATTATCCTCTCTATCAACACCCTGCCATACAGCTTTCCAACCACTGACAATAAACTAATACCTCTATAACTTGAACACTCCTGCCGATCTCCCTTCCCCTTGTACAACGGCACAATTGATGCACTCTTCCAGTCTATTGGTACCATTGACACAGCAAAGCACACATTGAAAAGTCTCACCAACCAATCTATTATCACCAATCTATTATCAGCTATGACTTCGTCATAGCTGAATAATTATTAAGGGAATAAGTCAATTTATCGCCCGCTAAAAAATTAGTCTATAGTTAAAATATGCATGTCATATAATTGCTTGCTTAACCCTTTTATATTCCTATTACGCATTTATGTTCTGCTGTCTGGCTAATAATAGACGATTGTATTTAGATTAGGAAGTGTATATGGAAATCAGAGGGTTAATTGAGATATTCTTTACCCCTATGATTCCCACAGATCCTTCATAAACTGCATGAAATCGTCTAATGACAGCCAGAATATACTGTCAAAATACGTCATGTTCTTCAAAGGGTTAAAGTATGTTTCTGTATCTCTTAGGGGTCACACTTTCTAACCTACCTATTTGGAACAAGGTATAGGACACAGGTTATGGCTTTAGGTGGTATAAGTTATCCTGAACTGAATCAACTTTTGCCATTAATACTTTGCCTATCATCTGAGTATCAGAGGTTCATTTAAGCCTTAGAAAGTATTATGACGCAATTCTGTTCTGTTTCTGGCTATTATTAGACGATTTTCTTCAGACTAGGAAGGGCATATGGAAATTAGAGGGTTATTTGAGATAGTTCTTACCCTTTTAACTCCCACAGATCCTTATTAAATTGTATATAATCGTCTAATGATAGCCAGAATAAACTGTCAGAATGCGTCATCATCTTCAAATGGTTAACCAGTATGGGGGTCAAAATATGCCAGAATTAGCGTCCAAGAGCGTACACCAGCCATTAGTTTAGCACAACAGACCCGGATGTGCAAGCCGGGCTATGTGACAGGCGGGGAAATACACTTTGTCTCTCTCACGCCTGGCCACCGATCCCGACTGCATAGATATATATATTTTCGGCGTTCGAGGGATTATGCTCTAGTGTCGAATTGTTTATATGCCGTTGGTGCGATATTTTGCTTGGAATTTGGCGCGACGTGTTGATAATTTCATCTTGTTCGAAAAGTGTGAAAGCGGCTGGATTCACGTGAATGCTCTCTGACCAGTTCAGTTTACTACGCTGTTTAAAATATGCCAGATCATGTTACGTTCATTTTACGATAATTTGTACGGTCGTTTATGATAATTTCACTGCACCGTTTAAAATAGAACAGATAATTTACGGTAATTTTACGATCATGTTACGGTCATTTAAAGGTAATTTTACGACACTGTTTAAAGTATACCAAATAATTTACGGTTAATAACGATAATTTCACTACACTGTTTGAAATATACCCTGTTATTTTATGGTCATTTACGATTACTTTACTACACCGTTTATAATATACCATGTTACTAATACTATGTTACAGGCTCGCTATCGCTCGCCAGGGAAAACAATCAACACCTAAATTGCACGAAAAGTCTTATTATTGACCACCTGTAAATGGGGCGAAAAGTCTTAAAATCGTCAAACTAATGGGGCGAATGTCTTAAAATCTGAAAACTAATGGGGCTAATCATGAGGGAGAAGGGGGTCCATAGAAACGGTGCAGTGAAATTATCATAAACAACCGTAAACATGATCGTAAAATGAACATAACATGATCTGGCATATTTTAAACAGTGTAGTAAACTGAACAGGCCAGAGAGCATTCTGTCCTGTTCACTTTACCACACTGTTTAAGGGAGCCCACCTCGCTTTTTTTTCGCTTTCTCTCCCTCTCTCTTTGGTTTGTATCCATTCGGCCTCATTCAGCCTACTGTTTTAAGACATTTACCCCATCCAGGTGTCAACATTGTCCTGGCGAGCGGTAGCGAGCCAGCATACATATATTTTTGTTGTGACAGCAAGCTAATTTTGAAAAATTTTCGATAGAAAAATGTCTGCGGCGAAGCCGGATTTCTCCATACAATGCTGGCTCGCTATCGCTCGCCAGGAAGAAATCGACACCTGTATGGGAATACACGTCTTAAAACAGTTGGCTGAATAGGGCCGAATGGATACAAGCCAGGGAAAGAGAGAAAAGGAGAGAAATATCAAACAAAATCGGTCACCCCCATTAAATATACCACGTCATTAATTTACGGTCATGGGACAGGCAGAAATATTATCATATTATTATCGTAATTTAGATGGACACAATCATACCTACCCTAAACAATGATTGTTTATCTAAAGGTATATACATACTTGATTTGTCAATGAAAGGATCATACACTAAATAAATATGTCAATTATTAAAGTTGGTGTTGGAAATCATTTGAATTTCACCAATCTCGTTATATTAGCTGCAGTGTATATGGAAACAAATTGTGAACAATTACCACATATTATATACTTATAAGTTCAAAGTCAAAAGCAAAACACGTCAACAACAGATATGTTTTAATATCTCCTAAACTGACCTATGGATTCTCACTTTGCCTAATAGTTATATCCAGAATGTGTATGCAAATATTTAGAATAGACAATATTTAATATATTACTAAAAGATCAAGGTCACCGGGCAAGATCAAATGTTAAAATAATTATATTTTAAACTTCGCTGAGATGGTTGGCCTTTACTTGCTAATTACAATCCCAAATATCCTGACATATACTACAAAGGCCAATATAATGGTCACAGATCAATTCCAACAACTCCTATAGTTTCTTGTAAACTAACCATTGGGGTACTACCAAACCAAGCATGTTTCCTTGATTTGTCAATACAACAATATTATAGCTTCAGTCAAGTTTCCGATAGCAGTGCAAAAGAGATTAAGAATATTGTCGAATTATGTTGTGGATGTGTTTTTTTTAAACCTTCAGGGTAAATGCACACTAGGGTATGTTTTCCGGCAAGCTTTAAATTAATTTTTGTTTTCAATTAATTTGATATTTTTGCTCAATGATTCAGGCAATTTTAGTCCATTCATTATAGGTAGACTCAAAATCCTGACCACTAACCCCTCAAAATAAGAAACGACTAGATATATCAAGCTAATATTTCTACCATCTAGGAACGGTTAGCCAAGGAATAGGTGTGGACATCTACAACCCATTTCCTCTAGCCCTGTTTTTACTACAACTTACCCTGTCTCTACTACCACTTACCCTGTCTCTACTACCACTTACCCTGTTTCTACTACCATTTAATATGTCTGTCTCTACTACCACTTACATTCTGTCTCTATTACCTCTTATTCTGTCTCTACTACCACTTACCCTGTCTCTACTCCCACTTACCCTGTCTCTACTCCCACTTACCCTGTTTCTACTAACATGTACTCTACTACCACTTAACCTGTCTGTCTCTACTACCTCTTATTCTGTCTCTACTACCACTTACCCTGTCTCTACTCCCACTTACCCAGTCTCTACCACCACTTACCCTGTCTCTACTAACACGTACTCTACTACCACTTACCCTGTCTCTACTACCACTTAACCTGTCTATCTCTAATACCACTTACCCTATCTCTACTACCACTTACTCTAATACCGGTACCACTTACCCTGCATCTACTACCACTTACTCTAATACCACTTACCCTGTCTCTACTACCACTTAACCTGTCTGTCTCTACTACCACTTACCCTGTCTCTACTACCACTTACCTTGTCTCTACTACCACTTACCCTGTCTCTACTACCACTTAACCTGTTTCTACTACCACTTAACCTGTTTCTACTACCACTTACCCTGTCTCTACTACCACTTACACTCTCTCTACTACCACTTACCCTGTATCTACTACCACTTACACTGTCTCTACTACCACTTACACTGTCTCTACTACCATTTACTCTGTCTCTATTTCCACTTACTCTGTCTCTACTACCACTTACCCTGTCTGGCTCTACTACCGCTTACCCTGTCTCTACTACCGCTTACATTGTCTCTACTACCACTTACCCTGCCTTTACTACCACTTACCGTCTCTACTACCACTTACCCTGTCTCTACTACCACTTACCCTGTCTCTACTACCACTTACCCTGTCTCTACTACCACTTACCCTGTCTCTACTACCACTTACACTGTCTCTACTACCACTTACTCTGTCTCTACTACCACTTACCCTGTCTCTACTACCACTTACCCTGTCTCTACTACAACTTACTGTCTCTACTACCACTTACTGTCTCTACTACCACTTACCCTGTCTCTACTACCCCTTACCATGTCTCTACTACCACTTACCCTGTCCCTACTCTCTCTCTCTCTCTCTCTCTCTCTCTCTCTCTCTCTCTCTCTCTCTCTCTCTCTCTCTCTCTCTCTCTCTCTCTCTCTCTCTCTCTCTCTCTCTCTCTCTCTCTCTCTCTCTCTCTCTCTCTCTCTCTCTCTCTCTCTCTCCTGTCGTCTCTGTTAGTAATCCATCGTACTTGACAGGAGCGGCCATACGCATATTGTTATCGCTATTAGACAGCTTGATGGAGCTGTGAGCTATGTGTCCTTCCTCTTAGAGGTATTTGAATTAGTATATGACAAAGCAAGATTTACTCATATTTAAACATTATATGCCCTGAAGGACTCCGAAACTGATTTTCCGCACGTAAATTGAGTTTGTATTTACTTCGTTTTTATGCAGTTGCTTTCCTTTTGTATTATTTCATAAATCAATTTGGTATGCTGTTGAGCATACACCTAAAGAACAGGCACCTTACAGCCAATAGTTATTGTATTATTAGTTGCTGAATAACTTGCTAGTGGCGATTAGTAGGTAGGATTTCATGCATCGTAAGTCAGTGTTCATATATATATATATATATATATATATATATCGATGTAATGGCCAATTCTATTAGCACAGCTATTAGTTATTGATGCGAAATCGGTTTTTTGGTCTTCTTTATTAATTTGTATAAATTAGATTCAAATGTACACGTGCTTCTATGTTAAGCACAATGTTAATGTTATATAATCATTGTTGATAATACCATAATGGTGTTGCCATATAAATTATACAATATTAGCTAATGTAACAAATAGGCAGCCGTAGGAGGTATATTAATCTAATTAATTAGTTTCACTTCCAACACCAAACACCTCCAAAAATGAAATTAATGAAAATATGTGATCCTCCCTGGATTCGAACCTGGGATACCACATACATATCTTAAACACTCTAACCATTACACGTTTATACTGTATATTAATCGTGTTGAGCCCACAAAATAATTTAGTAGGTGTCAGTGGGCGTTAAATAATTTAAACCTTGCTGAATTTCGTGTTCTCATTTTGTTTTCATATTTTACCTAGTCTACTGTCTACTCTTCTTGATTATATATATATTCTTTTTTAATCAATGCATCAGCTGTATTCTGGAAGTCATGATTTATATTATAACTAGGTATAGACTCCACATGAAAACTAATTATCTTGCCATTGTTCGTTCCTCTCTTTTCCAACATCTTTACAAAACCCTCTTCCATCAAAGCAACTTCGTTCAATCCATTCATTCCTAACCCTTCCAAAATTCTTCGCTTTAATGATAGACAAATCCACGTTTCTCATTTGCAACCTTTTCCCGTTTAACTCCTCTACCGAATATGTCTTTTTAACTTTGTGCTGGCTACTATTAGACGATTTTATGCTGTTTAAAAAGGGCCTCCAGGAATTAACAGGCTTCGAACTGTCTCACTTAACCCTTTTTACAAACACAAGTGTCACAATATCGTCTAAATATAGCTACAATAAATATAAAATGACGTCGCCGGTACAGAAGGGGTTAATCAAATATGTTATATCCCCACCTGCACATGCTTCTCCTCTTAAGCCTTGCTGTACCGGCGGCGCCTCTTCATTTATATCCTTGCTACTTGTAGACGATTTATAAAGCTGATGATGGATATATGGTAGCTAGAAAAGGATTAATTGAGACAGCCTATAGCCTTTTAATTGGTAGACATCCTTCCTAAGCTGAATGTAATCGTCTAATCGTTGCCAGAATATAGGGAAAAGGATCTCAGCGGTACAGAGATTACAAAAAATCCTCTACAGTGCGATTGACTCGAAGCAACTCTTGTCGACTGCTCTGCCTTCCAATTATGCCATTCATTGAGATAGTCTTTACTCTTTTCATTCCCACAAATCCTTCCCAAAGCTGTATCAAATCGTCTAATTATAGCCAGAATAAACTTGTCACATTACAGCATGATCTTCAAAGTTTTAGTGATATCCCTCCAACCGAATAATCTTGACCCTAATTACTCATACCCACTGTCCTCGATCGCTCTCTAATTAAGGGGGGAAGGGCGTATTTATTTGTTAATTTATGTATGTTTATTATTTTAGTTTTCTCCCTAAACCTCCATCAAGCTTAACGCCCCCCCCCCCCCCCCCCAACCCTCCTTCAAGATAAATTTGTACATTTTCGATAGAAAAATGTCTCACTCTTAAATTACAGGCTCGTTATAACTCACCAGGAAAAAGTCGACACCTATATGACACAAAGTCTTAAGCCGGCCATACACTTGCAGGCCCGGCTTGTCCGGCCAACTTAAAGGGGCGGGGCATCGTCCGCCGGAAGAGACACACACACACACACACACACACACACACACACACACACACACACACACACACACACACACACACACACACACACACACACACACACACACACACACACACACACACACACACACACACACACAGGCCGCTTCACGAAAATAGACAGTATACGTCGGACCACCGTGTCGATAACTTGAGTCGGTTGTCCGATAAGGAGTTGGGATGGAGGCATATGGGGGCGAGTTTTTAGGGATTTCCAGCAAAGATTGATAGAATAAACACATATTGAGATAGAATTATGTATATTAGTAACATTAATTAACCCACCTATACTATAGGCCTATGATTTGTTAGTCGTGTAGCCTATCCAATGTACTAGGTGGTAGGTTAGGATATTAGCTTATTTGTTATCCAATTGTACTAGGTGATAGGAGGGTTAGTCGTGTATATGTTTTGGGTTCTTGTCTACCCTAAACTAGGGTTGATTGTGTTGTGGGTGTAGGTGTGATTGTGTTACAATGGGAGTAGGCCTGCATTAATTGGAAATATTAGCCTATTTGTATTGGGTTTTTGTGTACCTATTCTGTTGTGTGACATCATTGACATGCAGGTGATAATGTTAATTGCATATAGTTATACACGGATGTTGTGTAATCTATGTGTTATCCTCAATACATTTCTAACAACACGGCTGACAGCGAGAGTCTGGCAAGCTAGGGGCGGACCGCGCCTGAACGCACCCACACACACGCAGGCGGCAGGCCGCAACGGACGGAATTTTCAAGTGCCAACTGATTTTCATCCGGCCGCTGCGACAGGCCTGGCCGGATGTAAATACACCCCCCTACACACAGAGGCCGCCTCTAACCCCGCCCTTTTTCGTTGGCCGGACAAGCCTGGGCTGCAAGTGTATGGCCGGTTTTAATATTGACAAAGAAATTGGTCGAAAAGTCGTAAAATCGCCAAACTAATGGCCTAACGTCTTAAAATCTGAAAACTAATGGGGTTAAACGTGAGAAAGAAGGGGAACCAGAAAAACGACCCATCTCCCCGTTATTCTAACCCTGACTCCTATGGGGGCATTCGAACTCTTCAATAACACTCCTCTTTGGGCATTCCTCTCTGATTAATTTCCTTCATAAGGGAGGGGGGAGGGGGGGGGGGGGGTGTTTTTCTGGACTCCCTTCTCCCTCATGTTTAACCCCATAAGCTTTGAAATTTTAAGATTTTCGCCCCATTAGTTTGTCGATGTTATGACCTCTCGTCCCATTTCTTTATCAATACCAAGACCTTTGGTGCCATTTATTTGTCGATTATTCCTGGCGAGCGATAGCGAGCTTTTTATTTTGGAGAACCCGACCTTCGGCAAGGACATTTTTCTATCGAAAAATGTACACATTCATCTCGAAAAGGCGATCTGGGGAATAATTTATCAAGTTTGATGGAGGTCTAGGGAGGAAACTAAAACAATACTAAAAAATAAATATATATTCTAAATAAGTATACTCTACCCCCCAAACGCCACCCTCCTAACCAATTATTTTCCAAACTACTGCCCAAACCAAACCTCACACCTTGTAAACAAAACACATCCCTTCACATTAATCTTCTGTTGCCTAGCCTACAAGCCAGTGCCGTCCAAACTCGTCCCTTTGAAATATCGAACCTTATGTCCACTCATCACCATAAGCAATTCCCTTAGAAGCCATCCCTATCTAAGCTTGCCCCTTCCAAGCCAGCCACCACCATGCTATCTCCCTCCATGCCACCCCCTTCCACCAATTGAGCCCCTACAAAACGATTCCCTTCCAAGTTGCTATGTCCGTCTAGAAGCCATTCCTTTCCACTAAGCGATCCCCTACCAAGCCAATACTGAACAAGCTAGCTTTAGCAAGCCAGCCCCCATCAAGCCATCCCCTTCCACTACACGTAGCAAACCTCCACAAAGCCGGCCCTCTGTAAACTACCCCACTCCATGCCAGCCACCTACACGTCAGCCCATTCCTAATCAGCCCCTAAAGTAAATGCCTATCACCTCCATGCCAGCCCCCTCTAGCTAACTCCCTTTCAAGCCTACTCCCTCCATTCCAGCCCCGTCTTTTCAAACCCCATCTAAACCAGCCCCCTCCAAGCCTTCCCCCTCCAAGCCACCTTCCTTCTAAGCCAGCTTCAACTAAGTTACCCCCCCTCCGACCCAGTCCCCTCGAAAGTAGCTGGGAGAGCCGCACCTTCCTCTCCAAACCAGCCCCCTCTCATAAAGCCAGCCCACTTTTTTTTTTTTTTTTTTTTAAGAGACAATGAACGGAGGAAGGAAAAACACAGATAAAACAAAAAGGTCCATGTGCCTAAAGGCATCCTCCATTCATAAAATGTTTGTAACAACTGGATTTAAACATTTGTAGATTGTAAGTTTGTGGAAAGCAATTCGAGGGAAGTGAATTCCAAAGAGTAGTAGCTCTGGGGATAAATGAATTCTGATAAGCAGAAGTTCTGCATTGTGGAGGGAGAAAGTGTAAATTCATGGGCGCTCTCAGCTGCCCTAGTTCTACGGGGAAAGATGTGGAGAGGCGGCACAATTGAAGCAAGTTCCTCGGAACAATTGCTGTGAAAATATCTGTAGCATAATGCAAGGGATGCACGTTTCTTCGTATGGCTAATGTAGGAAGGTCCTGTGTGATTGCAGGGTTATTGATTAATCTAATAGCTTTATTTTGAATTTTGTCCAACTGCCTCAATGCAACCACTCCACTTCCACCCCACAGAGGTGAACAGTAACCCATCTGAGAGCGCACATGACTTTTATATATTACGGCCAACTGCTCGTCAGTGAAGAATTCTCGAACTCTGTACAGGAGTCCCAGTTTTTTAGAGGCAATCTTAGCATGCTTCTAACATAATGTGTCCAGCTCAAGTTAGTAGTTAATGTTACACCGAGAATGTCAATACTAGGGGAAGTGGGAATATTTACATCATTGAAAAAATATATGGGAGTCAGTGAGATTCTGTCGGTTAGAAATTGAATGTACTGGTTTTCTGTGCATTAAAGGAAACTAGATTCTCTTGTCCCCATTCATTAATTCTAGAAAGGTCCTGGTTCAGAGAAATTGCAGTGTTTATTTTTGAATTTATAAGATCGGGTTGGGTGAAAGAATTGGTAAATGTGAAGGAACTGTGGAGTGTTGGGTCATCTGCGTAGGAATGTATTGGATTATGAGTGGTAGGTATGAATGAGGAACAGAATTGGAGCCAAAACTGATCCCTGGGGAACACCAGCATTTATTGAGTGAAATTTGAGAATAAAGGCCATCTACCATTACACGTATTTTTCTGTTATGAAGATAAGAAGAATTAGTGGAACTAATGATTGCAAGGCCGTAGTGTGACATCTTCGACAATAAGGATTGTGCCAGACTCTATCAAATGCCTTTGATATATCCAGTGCTATTGTATGTGTTTCACCATGTTGGTCTGTAGCTTGGTTGATTTGATGCGTAAGAAGGCAAAGAATGTCTGCAGTTGATCGACATCGTCTAAAACCATATTGCCTATCACTGATTAATTTATTATTCTCCAGATGCTTAATTATGTGATTATTTAATATAATTTCAAAAACTTTGCCAAGAGTGGAAGTTATAGCTATTGGTCTGTAGTTTGATGGATCTGAAGAGGCACCTTTTTTAGGAACTGGATGGATGTTTGCTTCTTTCCAGGGTACTGGGAAGCATGAGGTATGAGTACACAGACGGAAATTTTTGCCAATACAGGAGCGAGCACCAAGGAGCAATTCTTAAGTACTATTGGAGGAATTTCATCTGGGCCAGGAGCCTTATCTACTGAGAGATTCTGCAAAATAGTTTTGACATGTCTGGTGTGGATCTTAAGTGAGGGAATTTCAGGTGAATTAAAATTAAGTACAGGGACATCTTGATTTATTTCATCTAAGGTTGAGTTGGTGGAGAAAATATCTGCAAGAAGGTTGGTTAGCTTTACCTCGTGGGTCACTTACAAGATTGCCAGTCGGAGATTTTAATGGTGGAATGGATGAAGCAGTAGTGAAGTTGGATTTAAATGAGTTAAGAGTAGACAAAAATATGTTGTTATCATTTGGATTATTTAGAAGTTTATTTGCCTGCTTATGGAGAAAGTTTGATTTAGTTAGGTTTAATACAGTTTTGGCATGATTTCTGATGTTTCTAAAGTAATTAAAGGCTTCATGTGTTTTTGATCTTGTATATGCATTGTAGGCTATTGCTTTTTGTTCAGTTACTCTAGCACAATTATGGTCAAACCATTTAGGTGAATTAGATCTTTTACTGTACTTTTGATGAGGAATAAAAGTTTCCATTCCAATTTTTAATGGAAACTTCAAGCCATAACTTCAAGCCATGCCCCACCAAACCAGCCCCCTGTAAGCCAGCCTCCTTCACTACAGCACCCACCAAGCCAACCCCTTCAAGCCAGTCCCCTCTAAGTCAGCCCCCTCCAAGCCAGTCCCCTCTAAGCCAGCTCCACCTAAGCCAGTCCCCACCAAGCCAACCCCTCTAAGCCAGCACCCACCAAGCCAGCTCCCTTCAAGCCAGCACCCTCTAAGCTAGCCCCTTTCAAGCCAGCCCCCTCTAAGCCAGTCCCTTGCAAGCCAACCCCCTTTAAGCCAGGCTGCCCCCCCCCAAAGCCAGCCAACATCAAGCCAACCCCCTCTAAGTCAGCCCCCACCAAGCCAGCTCCCTTCAAGCCAGCCCCCTCTAAGCCAGTCCCGTCTAGGCCAGCCCCAACCAAACCAGCCCACTCCATCCCAGCCCCCTTCAAGCCAGCCCCCTCTAAGCCAGCTCCCTCCCCCAAGCCAGCTCCCTTCAAGACAGCCGCCATCAAGCCAGGTCCCCCCCCCCCCCCCCCCCCCCGCCAAGTCAGCCCCTCTCAAGCCATCCCCCTTCAAGCCAGCTCTCCCCTCCCCCCCAAGCCAGCCCCGCCTAAGTCAGGCCCGACCAAGCCAGCCCCCTCCATGCCAGCTGGGAGAGCCTCACCTTCCCCTCCCCCTCCCCCTGTTAAAGATGAACACTTTAAACAGTAGCCACACCGCTTCCCCCTGTCCTATACTACTTCCTCTCCCTCGTACCTGTCTCTTTTTGTCTCTCCGTGTGCATGTTGTTGTCTCTTGCTGTCTCCCTGTATGTCTGTTGCTGTCTCTTGCTTTCTCTCCTAGCGCATGTTGCTGTCTCCCTTTATGCCTGTTGCTGTCTCTCCTTGTGCCTGTTGCTGTCTCTTGCTGTCTCCCTTTATGTCTGTTGCTGTCTCTATTGTGCCTGTTGCTGTATCTTACTATCTGTCCTAGTGCCTGTTGCTGTCTCTGTCTGTCCTAGTGCCTGTTGCTGTCTCTCTCTCTGTTGCTGTCTGTCCTTTATGCCTGTTGCTGTCTCTTGCTGTCTGTCCTATTGCTTGATGCTTTCGCTTGCTGTCTGTCCTAGTGTCTGTTGCTGTCTGTCCTAGTGTCTGTTGCTGTCTGTCCTAGTGTCTGTTGCTGTCTCTCCTAGTGTCTGTTGCTGTCTCTCCTAGTGTCTGTTGCTGTCTGTTGCTGTCTCTCCTAGTGTCTGTTGCTGTCTCTTGCTGTCTGTCCTAGAGTCCGTTGCTGTCTCTCTTTCCTTTGCTGTCTGTCCTGTATGCCTGTTGCTGTCTCTTGCTGTCTGTCCTAGTGTCTGTTGCTGTCTCTTGCTGTCTGTCCTACTGCATCTTGCTGTCTCTCTTTGTACCTCTTGCTGTCTCTCCTAGTGCCTGTTGCTGTCTCTCTTTGTACCTCTTGCTGTCTCTCCTAGTGCCTGTTGCTGTCTCTCTTTGTACCTCTTGCTGTCTCTCTTTGTACCTCTTGCTGTCTCTCTTTGTACCCCTTGTTGTCTCTTGCTGTCTCTCTTTGTACCTCTTGTTGTATCTTGCTGTCTCTCTTTGTACCTCTTACTGTCTCTGTGTGTCTCTTTGTACCTCTTGCTGGCTCTCTTTGTACCCCTTGTTGTCTCTTGCTGTCTCTCTTTGTACCTCTTGCTGTTTCTTTGTCTCTCTTTGTACCTCTTGCTGTCTCTTTGTCTCTCTTTGTACCTCTTGCTGTCACTCTTTGTACCTCTTGCTGTCTGTCTTTGAACCTCTTGCTGTATCTTGCTGTCTCTCTGTGTACCTCTTGCTGTTGCTTTGTCTCTCTTGCTGTCACTCTTTGTACCTCTTGCTGTCTCTCCTTGTACCTCTTGCTGTCTCTCTTTGTACCTCTTGCTGTCTCTTGTTGCCTCTCTTTGTACCTCTTGCTCTCTCTTTGTGTCTCTCTTTGTACCTCTTGTTGTCTCTCTTTGTACCTCTTGCTGTCTCTCTTTGTACTCCTTTCTGTCTCTCTTTGTACCTCTTGCTGTCTCTTTGTACCTCTTGATGTTTCTCTTTCTTCCTCTTGCTGTCTCTCTTTGTATCTCTTGTTGTCTCTCTTTGTACCTCCTGCTGTCTCTTGCTGTCTCTCTTTGTACATCTTGCTGTCTCAGGTTGTCTCTTTGTACCTCTTGCTGTGCCTTCCTTCTTCTCTTCATATATACTGATGCTATTCTTTGGATTATTTTCTCTCTCTCTCTCTCTCTCTCTCTCTCTCTCTCTCTCTCTCTCCTATACGCACACACAGCACGCAATGTTTTTCGTCACATGATTGTATGTGTTGGTGCCTATATTATTTTATTGCTTGCATAAAATAATACCTTGTCACATTTGTGCGTGTTGTTGCTAACTTTCCTGCATGTGGTTGTCTCTCCCTCCTTGCTCGGGAGACATTGTTTTAACCCTTTGAAGATTATGACGCATTTTGACAGTTTATTCTGGCTACCATTAGACGGCTTCATACAACTTAGGAAGGACCTGTGGGAATGATAAGGGTAAAGACGACCTCAAATGAAGCCTCTGACTTCCATATGCCCTTTCTAATCTCAATAAAATCGTCTAATGATAGCCAGAAAACAGAAAAGAAATGCGAACTTGTATCTTGACAGGGTACAGTACATGCTCAGATTAATATGCAGGATTCGAAACTGCATAATAAATCGTAGGCTTGGTCTTCATTCTTTATGCACTGTATAACATTGTGTTTTAACTGTCTTGATAGCGTAATGCATAAATGCGCGGAATTTCGGTGTGAGTATCCTAGGTTCGAGTTCTTGGAGTGCCACATGTATTTGTTGATTTCACTAATTGAGTTTAGAAGTGAAGTTGGTTGGTAAAAAAATATGAATAGTCTCTCCTCATTGGTCAAGAGACATCAAGGGAGCCCACCTCGGTTTTTCTTCTCTCTCTCCCTCTCTCTCTGAGTTGTATCCATTCGGCTCCATTTAGCCTACTGTTTTAAGACGTTTATCCTCATCCAGGTGTCGATTTTTTCCTGGCGAGCGGTAGCGAGCCAGCATATTATTTAAAATGTTTCTGACAGCAGGCTAAATCTCTACATTTTTCGATAGAAAAATGTCTCCGGCGAAGCCGGATTTCTACATATAATGCTGGCTTGCTATCGCTCGCCAGGAACATACCGACACCTGGATGGGGATAAACGTCTTAAAACAGTAGGCTGAGTGGAGCTGAATGGATACAAGCCAGAGAAAGAGATAAATTTAATAGCAGAGAAAAAAGGCAGGTGACCCCCTTATCTAAAGACACTATGACGCATATATGTTCTGTTTGTTGGCTATTATAAGACGTTTGTATTCATATTAGGAAGGGAATATGGAAGTCAGAGGTTTGATTGAGATAGTCTTTACCCTAATAACTCCCTCAGATCTCTCCTAATCTGTAAATAAGCGTCTAGTGGTAGCCAGAATAAACTGTCAAAATGCGTCATGATCTTCAAAGAGTCGGCCACTTCAACACCATTACGTAAATGGCATCTTAATATGGTTACCATTAGACGATCTTGTTAGTTTATAATTACCCTATACGACTCAAATGACTAAATGCAATCTCCATAGACCCTCTTAGTAACAAAGGTCCTTCTTAAACTCAATAAAATCATACAATTTTAGACAGAAGCAGATGTAAAAAAGCGTCTTTGTGCTGCTTATCCCCAGTAGTTTTAAGATTTTAAGACGTGTGCCCCATTAGTTTGTAATTTTTAAGACCTTTCGCCCCATTTATTTATCAATATTAAGACTTTTCGTGCCTTTTAGGTGTCGATATTTTTCCTGGCAAGCGATAGCGAGCCTGTAATTGAGGAGGAACCGGCCTTCGGCCGTGACATTTTTATAACAAAAAATTTACAAATTAATCTCGAAGGGGGATTTAATGGTTGTTTGTTTAAGATTGATGGAGTTCTAGGGAGGAAACTAAAACAATAAATGAATATATAAATAAATTTACGCAAACAACTAACCACTGTCCCCTTAAGTGTTTCTTATCACACACACACAAACACACACACAAACATTTTGCGTTGTAGCTACTGTGTATCGTGATTGTCTGCCTGGCTCTCTGTGTGATTCAACAATGCTCGGCTCGTGAAATGCTAGTCTGATGCAAACCTGACTCGATGCCCCTTCAAGTGTTCTATTTAAGCGGGTAGTATTCGCTTTTTCTGGACCCCGTTCTCCCTCATGTTCAGCATATTTGTTTTGAGATTTTGAGGCGTTTGTTTTCGTTAATTTGGCGATTGTGAGACCTTTCGACCCATTACTTTGTCAATATTAAGACCGTTCGTGCCATTTAGGTGTCGATTTTTTCCTGGCGAGCAATAGTGAGCCTGTAATTTTAGAAGGAACCAGCCTTCGGCCGGGACATTTTTCTACCGAAAAATGTACAAATTTAACTTGATAGGGGGTCAAGGGGGTGTTTATTTAAGCTTGATAGAGGTCTAGCGAGGAAACTAACAGATAAAGGAATATATACATAAATAAACCCCCAAAACAAGCACTACCCCCTTAACCCTACTACTGATAAATATCTCGCCCAGGGAAGGTAGTTTAGTCCTATGCTAGTGTTCGTCTTTTAGTGACTATTGAAAGTCTACGTTGTTATGCTTTCACTGGCCAAGACTGCTCTCTTTGTATAGTTTGTTTAATGTGTATAAAGTAGACACAAGGCTATGCCTGTAAAGAGTGTCTTCCCAAAAGCCAAAAGAGTGACAAGGAGCCAAATTCAAGGGACGTTGGGGTCAAAAAGCCTGGACACACGAAGTTTAAAGCAGTGTAAGTCATAAGATGAAGGAAAGATTTATTGAAGAAGAGAGTTCCAGAGTTTACATGTAGAGTAGAAGAAATATTGAGAACATTTGCCAATTCTTGGGTTGGAGAGCTTAACAGAATAGGAATGAGACTGTGTTGAAAGGCGAGTGCCTCGTGCACTCGCATTAAGGGAAGGGATATGCACTGAGAGAGCTCTGAAGATACTGTTGTAATAGCGTCAGAAGAGTGAAAGAGATGCAGTATTGTGGCGTGTAGAAAGAGATTGTTGGGAACTAGTAAGAGGAAGTTAGTTGATGAGGCGAAAAGCTTTTGACTCTACTCTTTCGAGAAGTGCGGTATGGGTGGAACCCCCCAATACATGCCAACAATACTTGATATATGGGCGCACTGTGCCCCTATTCAGAGCAAGAAGCTGTGCGGGGATGAAGAGCCCACAGAGACGAAGAACCCACAGAGACGGTTGAGCACACCTGACTTCTGGGAAGCTATCTTAACAAGAGTGGTAATATGACCTTTCTATGAAAGGTCGGATGAAAAAGATACACCAAGAATATTGAGAGACGATTAAGGAGTTGTTTGTGTATTATTGAAGAATAATTGATAGTCTTGTGGAAAATTGTGACGGTTAGTTAAATGGAGAAATTGGGTCTTGGAGGCATTGCAATTTACCCTCCCGCATCTATAGGACGCGATCGCGTCATAACGCCACCCCTCCAAGAGTGCTCGTATGACGCAATCGCGTCATAATGCCACCTGAAAGTTAGAAATATTCGCCCAAAATAAGTTTATGACTCGATTTTGACTCAATTTGGACTGGTAAGTTAGGCATCAGTAAGTTACAAAAGGAAGTATCTAGCAACCCCATAGCATCCCTCTCTGAGGAGCGCGGGCCTCTGTAAAGTCAGTAGTTTCCCGGCCCCCAGACTGTGAGGCAGGGTCCCGGCCCTTTAAATTCTGGGCTCCCTCCCTCTGGCCCACCATGCCTAGCTATAGGCAGGCAATTATGGATTATTTCATCTACCCAGTGAAAGTGTTTAGTGAATAATTCGAACTATATAGGTATATAAGATGTTACTTGTGACTTTTGGTGACTGAGGGGAGTGAATCTTGGTTAACCCCTTGAGTATTGATGCAGTTTTGTCTAGGTATCATTGATGACTTTACACTATTTTTTGCTTGAAAGACAAATATATTTATCAATAAATACTGCCTACGAAATAAATACATTATAATCACGAAGATGTCACAGGAATGCTTACAGGAAGCATGGTAAGTACTCTATGGAATTTTAGTTATATTACAGTATATTATTATAATTATATATATATATTATATATAACCTCTATACAGTATATAACAGCCCCAAGGTCCCGAGCAAGCCCAAGGCCCATAATCGAGTATTTATATTATTATTATATTTTGTATTTTACTTAAATATTTATATATTTTATTTATTAGTTTTTATTTATTTTATTTTATTTATTTTATTTTATTTCTGTTTATTTTATATACTGTATATATACCGTATATATTTGTTTTGTTATTCCTGTTCCCCAGGGTGTCTAGCAGATCAGCCCCAAGGTCCTGAGCAAGCCCAAGGCCCATAATTGAGTATATATATTATTATTATATTTTTTATTATATTTATTTTATTTGTTTTATCTATATATACAGTATATATATATATATATATATATATATATATATATATATATATATATATATATTATATATATATATACCCACTATATATATTTTGTTTTGTTTTATTCCTGTTCCCCAGGGTGTCTAGTGGATCAGCCCCAAGGTCCCGAGCAAGCCCAAGGCAATAATCGAGTATTTATATTATTATTATATTTTTATTTTATTTATTTTATTTCTATACACGTATATACCCGGTATATATATATATTTTTTCTTTATTATTCCTGTTCCCCAGGCTGTCTAGCGGATCAGCCCCAAGGTCCCGAGCAAGCCCAAGACCCATAATCGAGTATTTATATTATTATTATATTTTTTGTATTTTATTTATTTTATTTATTTTATTTATATATACAGTATATATATATATATAGTATATATATATATATATATATATATATATATATATCCCGGTATATATATATATTTTTTTTTCTTTTTTATTCCTATTCCCCAGGGTGTCTAGCGGATCAGCCCCAAGGTCCCGAGCAAGCCCAAGGCCCATAATTGAGTATTTATATTAATATTACATTTTTATTTTATTTATATATTTATTTATTTGATTTGATTTATTTCATATTTATTTTTTATTTCATTTATTTTATATATATATATATATATATATATATATATATATATATATATATATATATATATATATTATATATATATATATATATATATATATATATATGTATATATATATTATATTTTTATATTAATTTTATATAAATGTTGTACATTGTGGCAAAGATATACAACTGTATAAACATTCTCATATATTTACATAACAATAACAATGCATGGAAACAATTGCGCATAGCTCGCGAACCAATAACGTTATATTGTTTTCACCATTAGAAAGAGCATAATTTTCCGATGACGGTGATATAAACAGTTATATACGTATCCGAGCAAATAAACCAATGCCGAGGTGGGGAACAGCTCGGAACCCGGCTAGGATTGGCGGAAAAGAGACGGGTGAAGCGTAAATATTCGCATTTTGGCTCTTCATTTCAAATATTCATAGCGCAAAAAGTATTTGTCTTAGGAACTTCTAGTTTGTTTTATACTCATCAGCATTATTTGCCGTATTCATACAGCTTAAATTTAAAACCATATACTTCGTAGCAATGAAATAAATCGAAAATGTTATAAACCATATCTATTTTTTGTTTTCGGTCACTGCATGGAAACAATTGCGCATAGCTCGCGAACCAATTACGCTATATTATTTTTGTTTTCACCATTGGAAAGAGCACAATTTTTCGATTCTGGTGATATATACAGTTATATACGTATCCGAGCAAATAATGCAACCACGAGGTGGGGAACAGCTCGGAACCCGGCTAGCATCGCCGGAACAGAGATGGGTGAAGCATAAATATTCGCATTTTGGCTCTTCATTTCAAATATTCATAGCGCAAAAAGTATTTGTCCTAGGAACTTCTAGTTTGTTTTATACTCATCAGCATTATTTGCCGTATTCATACAGCTTAAATTTAAAACCATACACTTAGTAGCAACGAAATAAATCGATAATGTTATAAACCATATCAATTATTTTTTTTTTTCGGTCACTGCTTGAGAACTATTGAAGATAAACAATTTCTGTTTTCAGATTTGGAAAGAAGAGAAAAAATACTATTATTTGAGCAAAAAAAAATATATGGTCATCACTCACAATTTAGAGCTAGGACGGTGTGAAGACAATTGCATGGGAAATAATTGTATTCCGGACTCATTTACACTTTCATATTTCGATTTATTTAAAAAAAAAAATGTTTTATCATGTACTATAAATATTCCTCTTTCCATTGACATATGATACATCACAATAAACAGCATTCTGGTGGATGAGAATACAGAAAAACACAAGGCTTCGAAAACTCGCCCAGCCTGATATTTCATGGCAAATTAGAGAAGGCCTTACCATAAGTTAGATAATTAAGTTGCTGGATGCGAGAGGGTTAACAACATTTTCTCTGTCCTAATAAGTAATAATTGATAGATCAGAAGATAGGCGTGCTATGGCCTCGTTACGTGAATTTTGGAGTGATTGCATGCTGGGTTGATGTGAAAAACTAGTTGAATAGTGTAGGGTAGAGTCATCAGCATATGAGTGGATAGGACTAGAGGTACAGTTGAGGAGATCATTAACCTCTTTTGTACCAGCGACGTTTATTGTATTTTATTCAAGCTATATTTAGACGAGTTTGTGAAACTTAAGAAGGATCTGTGGTAGTAAAAAGGGTAAATTAAGATAGTTCGAATTTTTTTAATTGCTGGAGGCCCCTTTTTAAACTGAATAAAATCGTCTAACAGTAGCCAGTATATTAAGGTAAAAGGACGGCACTGGTACTGATCGGGTTAATGAATAGAGAACTGGAGACTTTTTTTATTTGTTAAGGGGGGGGGGGGGGGGGTTTAGGCTAGTTCGGTGGAGAACACATGTAAAAGGTAATGCACATGGACATAGTAGGAGTTAGGGAGGGGGAACTTGACCCCACATAATAAGAGTGAATTATATTAAATTTGTTGTATATATATATATATATTTTTTTTTAAGCTTGATGAAGTCTAGGGAGGAAACTAAAAACATAACAAAAATAAATAACTAAAAATGCAAAACAAAATGACCCTATTCCCTTAAATATTCGAAAGAGTGAGGTAAAAAGATGAATTGCCGTAATTTTCATATTAATTTGTCCTTGTCTTTATCTTCTTGTTCAAACTAACTTTGTTCACATATCAACAGATTTTTTCCTATTGTGAGCAGTTTATAATAAGTAGAAATTATGAATTTCAATAGAGGATTAGGTTCAGTTATTCATATTTAAATTCATTAGAGCAATAATTCAATATAGTAGTTTTATGTATGGCTTAGTTTCCTCAAGAAATACGTTTACCTGTTCCATATATACAGTGTACGTCTTATCAGACAACTTATGAAGCCTTATATATACTGTATATATATGTTGTTGTTGTGTAGCACCCAGCTGATTAATGACACATAGTCAGCCCTTCATAACACCTCCGGCAGCCTGGTCAGACTCCCACACGCTCCATGGGGAAGCCATCCTGTTCTTGAATTCATCACAACACCAATGAGCTGGCAATCAAGGTGCAAGCAACTCGTAACCTAAAACAAGCACACCGAAGGCAGGACTGCATCGGGGGGGGGGGGGGGGGGTACAGAAGAGGCATTTCGACCCATAGCCAAATGCTGTGGAGCCTTGACGGCCTTATACACCACTGCGAAGTGGTGGTAAGGGTCTCTATTCGCCATTGTCCTGAAGGGAGCAAAGTTGGAGGATAGACTACGTTTAGAGGGGAATATTAAGACTATTTTTATCGCTGTCCTGAAAGATAGTCGGCTAATGATCAGGCCAGCCTCTTTTAGCAGCCTCTTACGACATGCATGGATACTGGGTGGTAAAATCTGCTCTACACTTTGTGTAGTCCCTGCCCACCCAGGAGGGGTCAGGACGACATCCCATGCTATAACCCACTCCACCACGGCATGGTAAAATCTAACCAATCATGTCCTATTTTTATTTAGGAGACGGGGAAATCCTACTTGGAGAAAATATTCCATTCCAGACTAAGTCGTAAAACCCCTATTTCGAAGTACACAGGCAAGGGATTTTTACAGTTATTTTCTTCCGGCAAGTATACCAGACCGTGTTGCGTAGGACATATACAAACAGGGAGAAAATGAGCCTTCGTTTGCATTCGTATCATACACACTTCCTCCAGCTCAATCAGCACAATTTACCTCTCTCTCTCTCTCTCTCTCTCTCTCTCTCTCTCTCTCTCTCTCTCTCTCTCTCTCTCTCTCTCTCTCTCTCTCTCTCTCTCTCTCTCTCTCTCTCTCTCTCTCTCTCTCTCCTATACGCTTTTGTTTTCTTTTTTTTTCCACACACAGCGCGTTCCGTGTGTTGTAAGCTTCCTGGTTTTGCTGTTGCCCTTTGCGAATTTTTGTGGCACTTTGTTTTGGAATTTGGCTTGACCCCTTGAGGATTATGACGCGTTTTGGCTGTTTATTTTGGCCATCATAAGATGATGTTTTTGTTGTGTGCAGTTTATTTAGGACCTTTAGGAATCTAAGGGATCAGAATTATGCTTCTGGTGCCCAAAGATCCTTCCTAAGCTGGATACAATAGTCTAATGATAGCCAAAATAAACTGCTAAAATGTGTCATTCGAAATATATGCGTAGATTAATTGTGCGCCTTATCAATTTGCCATAATGCAAATTATTTGTCCAAAACCATGTGGGCGAAACCTTGACGAAATTAAGACATTGTTCGGGAAATTTTGAATGTTCAATTTGTTTTGGTGGTATATGTGGATTCTTCACGCCGTTGCGATTCCAACGGTATATGGTATTATTTTTGTTTAACTATTTTTTTTGCCCATGTCAGCTATTGTGAGATTTATGAACAAAAATAAATCACCCTTGGACTATGAATTAATGTATGGAAGACGCCAAACTATTTGTCTTAAGTACAGTACAAGCGCCATATGAGGAGGAGCACTTTATTGACAACGTTTCGCAGATAGCTTCTTCAGTGATCGTTGTCAATAAAGTGCTCCTCGTCATATGGTGTTTATATTAATTCTGTCAACTTTTCGATATTATTTCAACATACAGAGTACAACCTCCTGGGTCCATTAGAATCATCAGAGTCGAAATTGGGTCTATATTGTTGAAAATCGTATTGGCCCCATGTGTCAAATTAACGGCTATAAAAAGGGTGTTTTGGGAATCTCAAATGTTGAACGAATCTCAAGCATCTCGCTGACTTCCATATAACCTTCCTTATCTGAATTAAATCGTCTATAGTAATAGCCAGAAAACAGAACAGAAATGCGTAATCAGATCTCGAAAAGGTTAACACTCAAGTTTTCGTTACAGTTCCCTCCCCTTCTTTGCTGTCTATTGTACAGATGCCCACATAAGTTCTGTTCCTCGTCCGGATCTTATGTGTGAACGTAAAATAGTATGAATGAATTGTGAATGTGGTTTCTTTAAATTAACGTCTGTCTAATCAGATGAGTTAACCACTGCATAAGAGACTACACTCGTATTTCAATCATGCGTATTATATTTCAATGTATAAGATCTTTTGCTGGGGACTTCAAATAGGCCTAGGTGTCTGGGTCTATTCCTGGGGGACCTATCTGTCTATCTATCTATTTATCTATCTATATATACGGCATGTATATATACAGTATATATATATATATATATATATATATATATATATATATATATATAGTATATATATATATATATATATATAATATACTGTATATATATATATATATTGTTATTTCTGGATGAACTCTGTCCCGAGTCGTCCACCCCCTGCTATGGAGTATGTGCCTGAGTATATACAACTATACATACATACACATACTTAACATTACAAAGAGGAATAGAACTTATGTGGGCAACGGTGCGTCTCTATTGCCCAGGGAACATTATTCTCTCCTTTCCTTCCTAACAGCCAGCCAGTGTTTGTGTTTACTCCTTGGAAATAGCTACAGTGTTGTTGGCTGTATTTCTTGTCTTCCTGTAGCACATTGTTGATTCTTTATATTGTAGTTCAAAACCGGCTTTATTTTGTAGCTTAAGACCTGTGCTATGCTGTAGCTTAAGATCTGCTTTATGTTGTAGCTTAAGATCTGCTTTATGTTGTAGCTTAAGATCTACTTTATTGTGCAGCTTAATATCTGCTTTATGCTATAGCTTAAGATCTGTTTTATTCTGTAGCTTAAGATCTGTTTTATTCTGTAGCTTAAGATATGCTTTATTCTGTAGCTTAAGATCGGCTTTATTCTGTAGCTTAAGTTATGCTTTATTATGTAGATTGTGATCTGCTTTATTCTGTAGCTTAAGTTATGCTTTATTATGTAGATTAAGATCTGCTTCATTTTATTGCTCGAGATCGGCTTTATATTATAAGTCTAGTATCCTTTCTATATCTTGTAGCTCTGGTATCTCTGCTATATTTTCAGGATTTGCTTTATTTTGTAGGTCTAGTATCCCTCTATATTTTGTAGCTCTATGATCCTTCTATATGTTTTAGGTCTAGTATCCCTTCTATATTCTGTAGCTCTATGATCCTTCTATATTTTTTAGGTCTAGTTTCCCTTCTATATTCTGTAGCTCTAGGATCCTTCTATATTTTTTAGGTCTAGTATCCCTTCTATATTCTGTAGCTCTAGGATCCTTCTATATTTTTTAGGTCTAGTTTCCCTTCTATATTCTGTAGCTCTAGGATCCTTCTATATTTTTTAGGTCTAGTATCCCTTCTATATTTTGTAGCTCTAGGATCCTTCTATATTTTTTAGGTCTAGTATCCCTTCTATATTCTGTAGCTCTAGGATCCTTTTATATTTTGTAGGTCTAGTATCCCTTCTATATTCTGTAGCTCTTGGATCCTTTTATATTTTGTAGGTCTAGTATCCCTTCTATAATTTTGTAGGTCTTATCCTTCTATATTTTTTAGGTCTAGTATTTCCCTTCTATATGGTCTGTGAGCTCTAATGATCCTTCTATATTTTTTAGGTTCTAGTTTCCATTCTATATTCTGTAGCTCCTAGGGATCCTCTTATATGTTTAGGTCTAGTATCCCTTCTATATTTCTGTAGCTCTAGGATCCTTCTATATTTTTTTTAGGTCTAGTTTTCCCTGTCTATATTCTGTAGCTCTAGGATTCCTTCGTATATTATTGTTTAGGTCCTAGTATCCTCTTCTATATTTTTTGTAGCTCTAAGGTCCCTTCTATATTTTTTAGGTCTAGTATCCCTTCTATATTCTGTAGCTCTAGGATCCTTTTATATTTTGTAGGTCAAGTATATCTTTTATATTTTGTAGATCTAGTATCCTTTCCATGTTTTGTAGGTCTAGTATCCCGCTATATCTTGTAGGTTTAGTATCCCTTCTAGATTTTGTAGCTCTAGGATCCTTCTAGATTTTGTAGCTCTAGGATCCTTCTAGATTTTGTAGCTCTAGGATCCTTCTAGATTTTGTTGGTCTAGTATTCCTTCTCTATTTTGTAAGTCTAGTATCCCTCTATATTTTGTAGGTTTAGTATCCTTTCTATATTTTGTAGCTCTAGGATCCTTCTATATTTTGTAAGTCTAGTATCCTTTCCATATTTTGTAACTTAACATCGGCTTTATTTTGTACTTAATTTTCTGCTTTAGTTTGTAGCTCAAGATGTGCAGTATTTTGTAGCTTTAGTATTCCTTTTGTATTTTGTAGCCCAGGATTTGCTTTTTTTGTACTTCATTGTCTGCTTTATTTTGTAGCTCAAGATCTGTAGTATTTTGTAGCTTTAGTATTCCTTTTGTATTTTATAGCTCAGTATCTGCTTTATTTTGTACCTCAGGATCTATTATATTTTGTAGCTCAAGATCTGCTTTATTTTGTAGCCTCTGTAGTTCTTGTTCTAGCTTTAGTTTCGGTAGCTTATTTATTTTATAGCTTCACTGTCTCTTGTATATAATGCAAGAGAGTACAGGGAGGAAATAAAACAAAGCGATACTTAAGCTAAATATTGTTAATACCACACCCTCCACTCTTTCACCCCATTCATGCCCCCCCCCCCCTCGCCTTAACTTCCTACCCCCCCACCCCCTTTTCTGTTTTTTTACAAATATGGCCACATTTCATGGGATGCGATACTGAAATTGCAATATAATGAAGAAATAATGAAACTAAAACGTGAAGATTATCCTGAACCAATGATATTAAGAGTATACTGGAGTTACACAGTAAAGTGAATACTGAAGCTGCAACATTAAATAAAATGCAGAAACTACAACACTTAGAAGAGGTGCTGAAGAGATACTGTTGTTTCAGTAACTCTTCTATATGATGTAGCCTGTGTATTTCTTTCAATGAAGCAACTTGGTTGAGCCCTAAAACTTTCAGTCTTCTACTGTACTTCTCACTTCTCCGCTTGTTTTTCCTCTGTCCAATTGTTCTTCTTTCCTACTTTACTCCAGTCATCTGGTCTGGCCTGGTCTTTTAAGGGGGCCCACTTGGCTTTTTTCTCTTTCTCTCCCTCTCTCTTTGGCTTGTTTCCATTCGGCGCCATTCAGCCTACTGTTTTAAGATGTTTACCCCCATCCAGGTGGCAATATTCCCTTGGCAAGCGGTAGCGAGCCACCATATTCGATATTATATATATATATATATGATCTATATATAGATTATTATATAGTATCGATATATAGGATTATAGATATACTATATATATAATATATATATATATATTTTACAGCAAGCTAAGTTCGTTAAATGTTTTCGCCCCCCCTATACAAAAATGTATCCGGCGAAGCCGTATTTCTCCATACAATACTGGATCGCTATCGCTCGCCAGGAAGAAATCGACACCTGGATGGGGATAAACGTCTTAAAACAGTTGGCTGAATGGGGCCGAATGGATACAAGCCAGGGAAACAGAGAGAAGGAGAGAAAGATAAAAAAAAAACGGGTGACCCCCCTTAACCTACTCGCACTTAAGACGTGATTCACATATTCACTTGAATAATTTGAAGTTGAAAATGCCTCCTGGAAAGTTCTGAAATTTGTCTTTACTTATCCTTAAACTTCTGAGGCTTTTTATAGACCGTGCACTAAAGAAGATTATTTTAGAAGGCTAATATATATATATATATATATATTATATATATATATATATATAATATATCTAATATATATATATTATTATAATCCTGAGCAGAGTTAGAAGGCAAATGTTCAGAAGTC
>CM064492.1:58128693-58451193 GCA_032716605.1 Paralithodes platypus
AACCACAGCTTGCTAAATTCCTCATTAACTTTACCAAAAGACTGTGTATGATGCTCGACGTTGAGGACAACAACCTACCATCACCTGAAGAAGTCGAGGCCCTCACCAGTGAGGTCCTAACAGAAGCCCCAAAAACCAGCCGACCCCAGAACAAAGGAAAGATCCATCAAAAGAAGACCCCCAGGAATAGACTGCAACTCGAGAAAACCCTGAATAGGACCACCGCAGCTGCAGCCACAAAGAAAACACCAGCCCCGAAACCAGTACCAGCTGCTGAGACAGAAGAATCCCGTAAAAGGGAAGCTGAACGCAAGAATAAATGGGAAGAAAGTCAGAAGAAGAGAGCAGAGATCATCAAGAAAGCAGAGGAGGAGAAGAAGAAACAGGAGGCAGAAGAAATACGAATGCTTAAAGAATTCGTCAGAGAAAATGCGAACCTCTATTACGACAGCAACGAGGAAGAAATTGATGCAGACAATTTTGATGACATGCTATCATGAAGCGGTCTTAGGACCACACAGGTGGGCTCCCAAAATGGCATAGCTCCATGTAACCTCCTTGAGGTTACAAATCTACAACAACAACAACAAAAAACTCCTCCCACCGCTCGTCTCTCTCTCAGAGCCAAATATTGCTCAGAATTGCACACCGCCTTAAGTCGGTCCCCGCCACATAGCCTAGTCCTTTCTTCTCTAGACCGACTTAAGTCCGGTCCCGCCAAAGAAGGGTTAAGGTCAAGGTCAAAATCATTTTTTTACTAGTATTTCTTATACTAAGTGTTAGATTCTCACTAGGCTTAGGCCTACCATGTATATTCGGAATACCAAGGTCATACAAGAAACTATATAATTCCATATGAAAGGTCAAGGTCAAATAAAAGGTCAATATGCTATTTTGTTTTACTTTCCATGCAAACTTCACAACATTTGGTGAGATTTGCACTTTGTATGAAAAGGAAAATAAAACATTTGGACACATATCATAAAGGTCAAAGGTCAAGGTCAACTATTCTATTAATATATATGAAACAAACTGATGGGTTTTAATGAAATTAGACATGCTTATTTGATTTTCCGGGGCAATGTCGATGAACACTTTTACGTAAAGGTCAAGGTCAAGGTCAAACGTCATATTTTACTATTTATTTTACGTTTTACTCAAATGTCTTAATTTTCGCTATACAAGTTCCTGGTAACCTTGATATCGTATTGCCCAAATTTTAGATAAATATTCTAAAGGGTAAGGTAAAAAAACAAGTTCAAAAGTCAAAATATTTTTTTTACTAGTATTTCTTACACTAACTGTGAGATTCTCACTAGGCTTACCATGTATATATATTAGGAATACCTAGACCAAGGTTATACAAGAAACTATACAATTCCATATGAAAGGTCAAGGTCAAATAAAAGGTCAATATGCTGTTTTCTTTACTGTTCATGTAAACTTTACATTTGGTGAGATAGTTGCACTTTAAATAAAAATTAAAATAATATATTTTGAGACATCATAAAGGTCAAGATAAAGGTCAAAGGTCAAGGTCAACTATTATATTAATATATGGGCCTATGAAACTAACTGATGGGTTTTTAATAAAATTAGGCATGCCTATTTGATTTTCATGAGCAATGACAATGCAAACAAAAATGTACTCTTACATAAAGGTCAAGGTCAGAGGTCAACTTTGATTATTTATAAAAACAAAAATTACTCAAATTTAGGAAAACTGGCATAGTTTGTTGCATTACATCTATCTATCTATCTACAGTATATGCTCAGGCCCAATCCCCATTTTGGGGGTAGCCGACTCAAGACCGAGCAAGAACAGGGAAAACACAAAAAGAACATAAAGCAACAAATAAACACAGATAACAAGCACCAACACACACACATCCAGGTCACCCAGGACTAGACCCAGAGACCAGGGTCACCAAGGTCGCTCCAGCACTCCCCCGACCACCCGGAGAGGTTCCGATCTCGGCAGGCAGACATGCAGCGGAGCCAAAGCCACAAGCCCTCCCACCACACTTCCAGGCGCACCCTTCATATTAATCGTCTCCCCGGGCCAGGCGCCTGATGGACTATTATCTAGTCCAACTTGTGCCCGACCCCTTCCCCCAAATGACCACATGTTCACTCAACTATTCACAAGCATTCTCCATTCACTCCTGTCCACCACCACTTCCCCTGCCTGATCATTCCTCTATCATCCAAAGCCTTTCTTACACAGTCTCTCCATCTCAATGGGGGTCTTCCTGCCCTTCTATCTCCCCTTGTACCTGACTCACATATTCTCTTTGTAAGCCTTTCATCTCCCATTCGTTCAACATGACCATACCAGCTCAGCACCCTTCTGTCCACTCTGGCTGACAAATGTTCCTGCTGCCCCACTCTCCTATGTATCTCTTCATTCCTCAATCTGTCTCTACGAGAAACTCCACACATACTCCTCAAGCAGCTCATCTCCATCACATCCAGCCCTCCTTTCTCCTTTTTCTTCAGAGCCCATGTCTCAGCCCCATACATCACTGTTGGCACAACAATTCCTTGATACAGTGCACTTTTTACTTTCACTCCGAGATTTCTCATCTTCCACATACTTCCCATTGCTCCGAAAACCTTCCTTCCTTTACACACTCTCTGTTTTACCTCCACTTCTGCTTATCGTTCCTCCTATATATTTAAAACACTCTACTTGTTCTAATATTTCCCCATCCAGCCTCACATCTAGATTCACCCTATGCTCTCCCCTATTACACACAATTACTTTACTTTTATTGACGTTCACCTTCAGTTTCCTCCTTCCACAAATCACACCAAACTCTTTGACTACCCGCTGCAGTTTCTCATCAGAATCCGCCACCAATGCTGTGTCATCAGCGAACAGCAACTGATTCAACTCCCAATCTCTACCATTCTTTCCTACTAAACCCAATCCTCTTCCCATAGTTCTCCTTTTCACCTCCCTCACCACACCATCCATAAACATATTAAACAGCCATGGTGACATTACACAACCCTGTCACAAACCTACCTTTACCTCAAACCATTCACTCAACTCACCATTTCCTACTCTCACACATGCTCTGCTCCCTTCATAAAAACTCTTAACTGCTTCTAACAAATTTCCTCCTATTTCATAAATCCTTAACACCTTCCACATTGCTTCACGGTCCACATCATCATACGCTTTTTCCAAGTCCATAAAAGCCCAAAATATCTCCTTATGCTTTTCTAAATACTTCTCGCATAACTGTCTTACTGCAAACATCTGATCCACGCACCCTCTTCCCCTCCTAAAACCGCACTGTTCTTCTCATATTGCAACTTCCGTACACTTTATTACATAAATAACAAATATATCAAATTTCACACAAATATTGTAATAGTGAAGGTCAAAGGTCAAGGTCAAAACAAGAGTGTTTGTCATTTACCCTAATCTCCTTCTAGACTGTTTAATATATTGTCACCAAACTGTACAGGCAAATTCAGTTGGTCAATGTGACGACCATCCAAATATGTGTATTTTATTTTTAGTCAAAGGTCAAAGGTCACAGTATTTGATCACTATTTGGAATCTATACATTTTTTATACAAATTACACCATATGCATAATGCTAATTAATACGAACATTGGTGTTAAGCAAGTGTGACGCTCCTGCATAGTAGCCACGTGCGGGCATGCGCGCGTGTCGGCTGCCCAGCCGTTTAGAAACCGGCTGTCGGCAGCCGGCCGGCCGGCTTTTCCTTAGTATATATCCTACGACAATGTAACTAATGTCTGGAATATTCTTATGTTGTTTCACAGCTTGAAGCTGCCCTTATTCTTAACCAACGCATCTTAGTATATTTTATTCTCGATAGTTGATTGTTTCATTATAATATATAAGATGTAAGTCTAGTGAGAGTGGGAGGAAACGAGCGGGAGAGAGAGACCGGCTGGGGGACGTTGCTTCGCACGGGCGCGGAGAGTCTAGCTTGGGACGAGCCTGATGTTGCCAGTTTGATCGCAACGTTAGGCTTAGTTTCGACTCACGCAAGGGGTAGAGGATTTTGACCCGGCAACGGTGTTGAGTGTTGCCAAGCATGGGATGTATTTCGCATGCCTAGGGTGGGGTCCAGACAGATTCAAGACTCAGAGCTCACCTCACTGTCGTACCCTTCGGACCCCCTTGATATCTATCCCTCTCAACCCCACTTAGAAACTTTCTCTCTTACTTTGTATACCTTCCTACCACTACTTCACTAATCTATTTAATTATCCCATCCCCTTGATAGACCTTATATCTATTATTGTATTAACGACGAGCTCTCAGATAATTAGATAGGATTTTGGGCTTTATGCAGAGATGTAATTGTTAATGAGACCTAGGAAGCTTTTTTGATGTCTCATATTTGGTGGTTTCATGCTTGCTAGTGTGTTCTTGTGGCAGGTGAGCAGGGGCTAGACCGGAGGAGAGGCTTTTTGTGATCCTTTAAGTAAAGTATGCTGGTGCGAGTCCTGTGGACCCGCACGACTTTACTAGGATACCCGTGGGAGTCTGGGGGCATTTTCTTGTCTGTGTCCCTGTGTGTCTAGTGTTGTGTTGTGTGAGGGCCCTTGCCTAGTCCACTCAGCACTGCGCTAGCACGTCTTGCTTTTGTTTTAGGGTCGCCAGGAGAGAGTCAGATACTTGGGATCTGAGTCTCTCAAGAGAGCACCCTTTCAATTAGAGTAATTTGGCGCACAGACTTGGGAACGTCCCTAGGCTAGAGCAGGTGGCTCAGCCCGGGTATCCGAAGCCTATATCCTTCCGGCTAGACCTCTGCCACCTGGCAGATTAACAGCTAGGGGTTTATTATATCTGTATGCTTGTTATTGTGCCACAGTTTACCGTTTTTGTGAGCATTGTGAGTCAGGGTGTGGCTTAGAGACTCTGTCCGAGCAGGCTTGCCTGACTAAGAGTGAGAAGCACACCTGTATGTGGTTATGTTGCGAGTTGCTGCCTTTAGTTAATTATACCTATGCCATTATACACTGTATGGCCTATCACTAGTATTTATTCCTGCTTATGAGTTAAGATTTCTCTAAATCCGTAACTTACTTTCTTTGCTAAGCATCAGATCCTACAGTAGCCGCATGCAGGTTAGAAACCTGCATCTTGTCTACCTGTACGATGTTTTGAGGACTGTTTGCTTTCACCTTCTTTCACGCAGGGGTGATTAGTTGTATTAATTAACGTAACGTTAAATGTACTTTCTTCTAGTTTGTTATTAAATTGTTTCTGCAATTTAATTCCGTTATCTATCCTTTCCTTGAAGCTTTAAGTCAACTTAATTGTGTGATCTTTTATATAGCCTGCTTGACTATCAGCAGTCTATAGTGCGTGCACCCTGTAACCGAGTCATAGGATACCTTGTTGTCCAGGCAGGACTCTTGACGGTTTAGGGTGGTTTGTTGCCTGGGTTTATAGATAAGGGTTGGATCTAGCGTTTTCTGTTGTTGCTTGTCGCCGCATACCTAGTCCAATAGAAAGAGCCCAGTGTTTATATATCCCAGGACGTAACACAAACTAAATCCTTAATAAGAATTTATAAGGTCGAAGGTCAAGGTTAAAGGTAAAAATAAGATTTTTACTAGTATTTCCTATTTAATGTAAGATTCTCACAACACATATCATGTATATTCAAAATTTCTAGGCCAAAGTCATACAAGAAAGAACATAATTCCATTTGATAGGTCAAGGTCAAAGGTCAAGGTAAGAAATAAGGTCAATATGCTCACTTCTTTGCTATTCATGTAAACTTCACAACATTTGTTGACAGTTGTGCTTTAAATGAAAATGAAAGTGTTAAATTTTCAGACATCATGAAAGTCAAAATGAGGGTCAAAGGTCAGTGGCGTATATAGGGGTGGGGTGGGGGGGGGGGGGACCTGGCCATGCCCCCCCCCCCCCCCCCCTTTTGTCCCAGTAGGCCTATATTATTCGTCAGGTTGGACGGTACATACTGTAGAATTCCCTAATTAAATATTTGTCAAACAGCTCTTTATTTTGTTTAGCCAACATATATAATCTTCTGTATATTGTTTTACCATTGAATATCAAATTAGTGCAATATATCCCTGCTGAGGCCTCAAAAGGACCCTAAAAATGCTTGATTTTCAGACCCCCCAGCTGTAGAGGCTCGCTTCGCTCGCCCACCCATTATATAAAATTTAAAATAATGGATTCACCCCTATGGCCCCCCCCTTCCCAAGGACCTATATACGCCACTGTCAAAGGTCAAGGTCAGCTATTCCTTTAATACCTCTGGAACTAGTTGATGATCATTAATTAAGTTTGGTACGCTTATTTGATTTTCCAGGGTTACATCAATGCAAGCAACAAATATAATCCTACATAAAGGTCAAGGTCACAGGTCAAAGTCAAAAGTCAACATTCATTATACAAATTCTCAAATTTTGATAAGCTGTCTGTTAGTTGCATTTTAAATAAATAACATATATATCAATTTCATGTAAATATTCTAATACTTAAGGTCAAAGGTCAAGGTCAAAGATCAAAATAATTGTTAAAAATTGGCCCCAAACTTTTCCTAGACTGTTTAACACTTTCTGTACTGGCGACGTTTTTTTTTTTTTATCATAGTCTAGCTATAATTAGCCTAGGCGATTTTGTGGAGCTTAAGAATGATCTGTGGTGGGAAAAGGGTTAATTAGGATAGTTGAAAGCCTCCTAATTAAACTGAATAACATCATCTAATATTATCCAGTATAAACTGAATAGGACAGAACTGTTACTGAACGGGTTATTGTATCATCACCAAATTCTGCAGGCAAATTCGGTTGGTCAATGCGACGATTGTCTTCGGGGCGAATCCTCCAGTATTCTTGGTGATATTATTATTGATGATGGTGATAATACTGATGAGGACAGAAACAGAGATGGTAGTAACAGCAAGGATGATGCTGATAGTAATGATGATTGTGATTATGGTGATACTTGTAGTGATAATGATGACAATATTGATGATGATGGTAGTAACAATGGTGACAGTAGTAGTGATGATGATGAAAGTACTAGTAGTAATGATGATGGTGACAGTGGTAATGGTGATGGTGATAGTACTAGTAGTATTGATGATGTGTATAGTGTTAGTGATGATGGAGACAGTAGTAATGATGATTGTAAGATGATGGTGATATAGTAGTGATGGTGATAGTTGTGATAATGATGACAGTAGTAATGATGTTAGTGACGATAGTGATATTAATGGTGATGGTGACTGCTGTAGTAATGATAGTGGCAGTTGTAGTGATGATGGTGACAGTTGTAGAGCTGATAGCAGTAGTGATGATGGTGATGTGATAGTAGTAGTTATAATGGTGGTAATAGTAGTGATCATAGATGACGGTAACCCATCGCAGAGTTGGGCATGCCGTTTTGATTTTGGGCAAAGCGGCACTTCTACTTTATTTGTAAATGTATTGGTGGGTTGGGGAAAAGTATTGTGAACATATATAAAAATGAAAAATAGTATTGTCATTGTGAAAAGTTGGCGGTTTCTGTATTATAACTCTCCCCCCTAGACGGGAGCTCTGGCAGTTCCAACCAGCCTGGCTTAACCTTTACATCCCCATAAAGAAAATGACCGAGCCCAGGTCAGCAGATTGTGTCCCTCCGAGCCCTGCTGACCCAATTCTCCAGCTCAGACTCGATGCGGATTCACACCACTGCTTTTTGCCTTCCACGTTCTTGTTTTATGCTGTTTTATTTATCCTTGTTGAACTGGATCAGCCGTTTTGCCTTCCTTGTTGTTTTATCTATTTTGTTTCTTCTTATTGTTGAACTGGATCAGCCTTTTTGCCTTCTTTGTTGTTGTTTTTTGTTTGCTGTTTTATTTCTTCTTGTTGAACTGGATCAGTCTTTTTGCCTTTCTTCTTATTTGCTGTTTTGTTTCTTCTTAATGAACTGGATCAGGCTTTGTCCATTCCTTATTAATATGTTATGCTGTTTTTGTCTTCTTGTTGAACTGGATCAGCCTTTTTGCCTCTTTTTGTGATGTTCTGTTTCTTCTCCTTATTGAACTGGATCAGCCCTTTTGCCTGCCTTCTTTTTGTTTTTCGTTTTTTTTCTTCTCCTTATTGAACTGGATCAGACTTTTTGCCTTCTTTCATGTTGTTTTTGTTGTTTTATTTCTTCTTGTTGAAATAGATCAGACATTTTGCCTTGTTTTTTCCTGTGTTGTGTCTTCTTATTGAACTGGATCAGATTTTTTACGTTTTTTTTATGCTGTTCTGTTTCTTCTCATTCAATTGTATTAACCTTTTTACCTTCCTTCTTGTTGTTTTTCGTTGTTCTATTTATTTTCATTATTGAATTGGATTAGGCTTTTTGCCTTCCGTCTTGTTGTTTTACGCTGTTTTATTTCTTCTTGTAGAACTGGATCAGCCCTTTTGACTGCCTTCTTGTTGTATTTCGCTGTTATGTTTCTTCGTATTACACTGGAGCAGCCTTTTTGCCTTCTTTTTTGTTGTTTTCGCTGTTTTTTTCTTCTTGTTGAAATGGATCAGAATTTTTGCCATGGTTTTTTGCTGTTTTGTTTCTTCTCCTTATTGTACTGGATCAGTCATCTTGCCTTCCCTTTTTTTATTATATCGTTTCCTTATTGAACTGGATCAGCCTTTTTGCCTTATTGTTTTTTTCGCTGTTTTGTTTATTCTCCTTATTGAACTGGATCAGGCTTTTTGCATTCCTTGTTATAGTTTTTCGCTGTTATATATCTTCTCATTATTGAACTGGATCAGCCTTTTTGCCTTCTTTGTTTGTTTTCACTGTTCTGTTTCTTCTCCTTATTGAACTAGATCAGCCTTTTTGCCTTCTTTCTTGTTTTTATTCGCGGTTTTATTTTATCTTGTTGAACTGGATCAGCCGACATGGGATGTCTTGGTGAGAGAGATAGAGAGGGGGTGGGGGATGGCTAAGCTCCATATGTCATCTGACTAGAAAAAACATTGAGGTCACCGCTGTATTTAAGGGGGGTCACCCCTTTTTTGTTATCTCACTCTCCCTTTCTCTCTTTCTCTGGCTTGTATCCATTCGGCCCCATTCAGCCAACTGTTTTAAGACGTTTATCCCCATCCAGGTGTCGATTTCTTCCTGGCGAGCAATAGCGAGCCAGCATTGTATGGAGAAATCCAGCTTCACCAGAGACATTTTTCTATCGAAAAATTTACAAATTTAGCTTCAGTCAAAACAAATATATATATATATATATATATTTATATATATATATATATATATATATATATATATATATATATATATATATATATATATATGGTGGCTCGCTACCGCTCGCCAGGAAAATATTGACACCTGGATGGGGGTAAACGTCTTAAAACAGTAGACTGAATGGGGCCAAATGGATACAAGCCAAAGAGAGAGGGAGATAAAGAGAAAAAAAAAGCGAGGTGGGCCCCCTAAACTCCTTGAGGATTATGATGCGCTTTAGCCGTTTATTCCGGCTATTTTTAGACGATTGTATACAGCTTAGCAGGAATGTATGGAAGCTAGAGGGTTATTTGATGTAGTTTTTACCACTCTAATTCCTAGAGATCCTTCCTAAGCTGCATGAAAGTGACATTCCTTAAAAGCTGTGTTGGGGGTTTTACGCACGTTTTAATGAAGAGTATAATTATGGAGGATGAAAACGAATATATTTATCATTAAAGATAGCCTAAATGTATGATATTAAAGCCCAGTAGCTGACCTGATTACCACTACATAATATATGCTTGCCACTTAAACTATGTTATTTAATTAAAACCAGAGTGGTCATGGAATTGCAATTGAATAAAGAATAAGGAATGAACTCGAATCAGTATTCATCCCTAAAAGTAATATATATATATATATATATATATATATATATATATATATATATATATATATATACACATGCGATATTAAGGCCCAGTAGTTGACATGATTAACGCGACATTATAATATCTCAAATGCCTGCCTCCCAACAATTTACTATTTAATGATATACAGAGTGGTCAAATAATTGCAATTGAATACAAAATATAGGATGAACACGAATATTTATCACTTAATTAAAAATACATGTACGATATTAAGGCACGGCAGCTGGCCTGATTAACACTACATATAATAATGATATCTCAAATTCTTTGCCACACATCCTTTATGTATTGATTAACCCCTTCTAAACCGACGACGTATATTGTTTATTTGATTTCAGTTACATAATATAGACCGTATTATTCAGCTAAAGAAGGACGTCTATCAATTAAAAGGCTACAAAATATCCCAATCAATCCTTCCTAAGCTTCATAAAATTACATCGTTGGTAAAGAAGGGGTTAATACCAGAGTGACCATATAACTGCAATTGAACAAGGACAAATAATGAATGGGAATAATTATCTATCACTGAAAATATAATACATGTACGATATTAAGGGGAGGCAGTTGGTTGTTCGAGTCCTCCTTCTCCCTCATGTTTAGCCATATTAGTAATGAGATTTCAAGACATTCGCCCCATTAGTTTGGTGATTTTCAGACATTTTGCCCCATTCTTTGCCAATATTTAGACCTTTCGTGCCACTTAGGTGTCGATTGTTTTCATGGCGAGCGATAGCGAGCCTGTATTTGAAGAAGAATCGGCCTGTGGCCGGGACATTTTCTACCGAAAAACTTACAAATTCATATCGAAGGGGGATCTTGTGGGTGGGTATTTTTTAAAGTTTGATAGAGGTTTAGGGAGCAAACTAATCCTCCTCCTTAAACCATTGAGCCGAACCAGTATATTATGCTGCACAATACCGTCTTGGCTCCCTTAATCCACAATAGCTGACCTGATTAACACTACAAATATTATATCAGATGCTTTACCGCCCAACACTTATTATTTAGTTAAAACGAAAGTTATCATGTAATTGCAATTTTGAATACATTGATTATATTTGAATGTAGAGTTAATTTGCATGTACTAAACTTTTCCATCTCTTTCTGTATTAAGCTCGTTATCTGTATTTAATTCTGGCTAACACTGGACGATTGTTTACAGCTTGGGAAGGACCTATAACAATCAAAGGGGTAAGATCAATTTAAAATATCCTTTTAACTTCCACAAGCCCTCTCTATGAAATTAATGGTGTCAAATTTTACAGGGTGATGCTGATTCGTGAGATTTAGGTATTTGGGCCATAAAAACTGCGTGTGTGTGTGTGGAGAGAGAGAGAGAGAGAGAGAGAGAGAATAAGAAGGAGACAGAGATAGAGAGAGAGAGAGAGAGAGAGAGAATAAGAAGGAGACAGAGATAGAGAAAGAGAGAGAGAGCGAGTAGAGTGAGTTAAGCCTTTTCCGTGACCTCCAAACACCACTGTAGCTGTTCATTAGGGCATATTATTATCCAGTTAAGGGGGAGAAGCTCGTTTTTTTGGACCCCTTTCTCCCTCATGTTTAGACCCATTAGTTTTGCGATTTTAAGGCCTTCGATTACTAGTTTGGCGATTTTGAGACTTTTCGCCCCATTACTTTGTCAATATTAAGACCTTTCGTGCCGTTTTGGTGTCGATTTTTTTCCTGGCGAGCGATAGCTATAGCCAGTAATTTTCTATGGAACCGGGACATGTTTTTACCGAAAAATGTACAAATATATCTTGAAATGGGGTACAGGGGGTGTTTTTTTAAGCGTGATGGAGGTCAAACGAGGAAACTCAAAATTAAATTAATATATCCATTAATAAGTAGTCCAACCAAACAAGCACTATAGCCCCTCAAACTATGTAGTCCAACCAAACAAGCACTGTAGCCCCTCAAACTATGTAGTCCAACCAAACAAGCACTATAGCCCCTCAAACTATGTAGTCCAACCAAACAAGCACTATAGCCCCTCAAACTATGTAGTCCAACCAAACAAGCACTATAGCCCCTCAAACTATGTAGTCCAACCAAACAAGCACTATAGCCCCTCAAACTATGTAGTCCAACCAAACAAGCACTATAGCCCCTCAAACTATGTAGTCCAACCAAACAAGCACTATAGCCCCTCAAACTATGTAGTCCAACCAAACAAGCACTATAGCCCCTCAAACTATGTAGTCCAACCAAACAAGCACTATAGCCCCTCAAACTATGTAGTCCAACCAAACAAGCACTATAGCCCCTCAAACTATGTAGTCCAACCAAACAAGCACTATAGCCCCTCAAACTATGTAGTCCAACCAAACAAGCACTATAGCCCCTCAAACTATGTAGTCCAACCAAACAAGCACTATAGCCCCTCAAACTATGTAGTCCAACCAAACAAGCACTATAGCCCCTCAAACTATGTAGTCCAACCAAACAAGCACTATAGCCCCTCAAACTATGTAGTCCAACCAAACAAGCACTATAGCCCCTCAAACTATGTAGTCCAACCAAACAAGCACTATAGCCCCTCAAACTATGTAGTCCAACCAAACAAGCACTATAGCCCCTCAAACTATGTAGTCCAACCAAACAAGCACTATAGCCCCTCAAACTATGTAGTCCAACCAAACAAGCACTATAGCCCCTCAACTATGTAGTCCAACCAAACAAGCACTATAGCCCCTCAAACTATGTAGTCCAACCAAACAAGCACTATAGCCCCTCAAACTATGTAGTCCAACCAAACAAGCACTATAGCCCCTCAAACTATGTAGTCCAACCAAACAAGCACTATAGCCCCTCAAACTATGTAGTCCAACCAAACAAGCACTATAGCCCCTCAAACTATGTAGTCCAACCAAACAAGCACTATAGCCCCTCAAACTATGTAGTCCAACCAAACAAGCACTATAGCCCCTCAAACTATAGTACAACCAAACAAGCACTATAGCCCCTCAAACTATGTAGTCCAACCAAACAAGCACTATAGCCCCTCAAACTATGTAGTCCAACCAAACAAGCACTATAGCCCTTCAAACTATGTAGTCCAACCAAACAAGCACTATAGCCCCTCAAACTATGTAGTCCAACCAAACAAGCACTATAGCCCCTCAAACTATGTAGTCCAACCAAACAAGCACTATAGCCCCTCAAACTATGTAGTCCAACCAAACAAGCACTATAGCCCCTCAAACTATGTAGTCCAACCAAACAAGCACTATAGCCCCTCAAACTATGTAGTCCAACCAAACAAGCACTATAGCCCCTCAAACTATGTAGTCCAACCAAACAAGCACTATAGCCCCTCAAACTATGTAGTCCAACCAAACAAGCACTATAGCCCCTCAAACTATGTAGTCCAACCAAACAAGCACTATAGCCCCTCAAACTATGTAGTCCAACCAAACAAGCACTATAGCCCCTCAAACTATGTAGTCCAACCAAACAAGCACTATAGCCCTTCAAACTATGTAGTCCAACCAAACAAGCACTATAGCCCCTCAAACTATGTAGTCCAACCAAACAAGCACTATAGCCCCTCAAACTATGTAGTCCAACCAAACAAGCACTATAGCCCCTCAAACTATGTAGTCCAACCAAACAAGCAAGCACTATAGCCCTTCAAACTATGTAGTCCAACCAAACAAGCACTATAGCCCCTCAAACTATGTAGTCCAACCAAACAAGCACTATAGCCCCTCAAACTATGTAGTCCAACCAAACAAGCACTATAGCCCCTCAAACTATGTAGTCCAACCAACAAGCACTATAGCCCCTCAAACTATGTAGTCCAACCAAACAAGCACTATAGCCCCTCAAACTATGTAGTCCAACCAAACAAGCACTATAGCCCCTCAAATTATGTAGTCCAACCAAACAAGCACTATAGCCCCTCAAACTATGTAGTCCAACAAAACAAGCACTATAGCCCCTCAAACTATGTAGTCCAACCAAACAAGCACTATAGCCCCTCAAACTATGTAGTCCAACCAAACAAGCACTATAGCCCCTCAAACTATGTAGTCCAACCAAACAAGCACTATAGCCCCTCAAACTATGTAGTCCAACCAAACAAGCACTATAGCCCCTCAAACTATGTAGTCCAACCAAACAAGCACTATAGCCCCTCAAACTATGTAGTCCAACCAAACAAGCACTATAGCCCCTCAAACTATGTAGTCCAACCAAACAAGCACTATAGCCCTTCAAACTATGTAGTCCAACCAAACAAGCACTATAGCCCTTCAAACTATGTAGTCCAACCAAACAAGCACTATAGCCCTTCAAACTATGTAGTCCAACCAAACAAGCACTATAGCCCTTCAAACTATGTAGTCCAACCAAACAAGCACTATAGCCCCTCAAACTATGTAGTCCAACCAAACAAGCACTATAGCCCCTCAAACTATGTAGTCCAACCAAACAAGCACTATAGCCCCTCAAACTATGTAGTCCAACCAAACAAGCACTATAGCCCCTCAAACTATGTAGTCCAACCAAACAAGCACTATAGCCCCTCAAACTATGTAGTCCAACCAACAAGCACTATAGCCCCTCAAACTATGTAGTCCAACCAAACAAGCACTATAGCCCCTCAAACTATGTAGTCCAACCAAACAAGCACTATAGCCCTTCAAACTATGTAGTCCAACCAAACAAGCACTATAGCCCTTCAAACTATGTAGTCCAACCAAACAAGCACTATAGCCCTTCAAAACTATGTAGTCCAACCAAACAAGCACTATAGCCCTTCAAACTATGTAGTCCAACCAAACAAGCACTATAGCCCCTCAAACTATGTAGTCCAACCAAACAAGCACTATAGCCCCTCAAACTATGTAGTCCAACCAAACAAGCACTATAGCCCCTCAAACTATGTAGTCCAACCAAACAAGCACTATAGCCCCTCAAACTATGTAGTCCAACCAAACAAGCACTATAGCCCCTCAAACTATGTAGTCCAACCAAACAAGCACTATAGCCCCTCAAACTATGTAGTCCAACCAAACAAGCACTATAGCCCCTCAAACTATGTAGTCCAACCAAACAAGCACTATAGCCCCTCAAACTATGTAGTCCAACCAAACAAGCACTATAGCCCCTCAAACTATGTAGTCCAACCAAACAAGCACTATAGCCCCTCAAACTATGTAGTCCAACCAAACAAGCACTATAGCCCCTCAAACTATGTAGTCCAACCAAACAAGCACTATAGCCCCTCAAACTATGTAGTCCAACCAAACAAGCACTATAGCCCCTCAAACTATGTAGTCCAACCAAACAAGCACTATAGCCCCTCAAACTATGTAGTCCAACCAAACAAGCACTATAGCCCCTCAAACTATGTAGTCCAACCAAACAAGCACTATAGCCCCTCAAACTATGTAGTCCAACCAAACAAGCACTATAGCCCCTCAAACTATGTAGTCCAACCAAACAAGCACTATAGCCCCTCAAACTATGTAGTCCAACCAAACAAGCACTATAGCCCCTCAAACTATGCGTAACCTAACATACAGAGCTGCCTCTTCCGCATAAGGTAATTGGAGGAAAGGCAACGTCCAGCTTAAGGGGAGATGGGCCGGTTTTCTGGTCTATTAATTAATGTATTCCTTTATTTCTTAGCTTCCTCGTTAGACCTCCATCAAGCTTAGAAAACAAAATAACCTAGAGCCCACTTCAAGATAAATATGTATATTTTTCGGTAGAAAAATGTCCCGGCCGAAGGCCGATTCCTCTTAAAATTTCAGGCTCGCTTTCGCTCGCCAGGAAAAAATCGACACGTAAATGGCACGAAAGGTCTTAAAATGTATAACGAAATAGGGCGAAAGGTTTTAAAATCGCCAAACTAATGGGTCGACCGTCATATAATCTCAAACAAATTGGGCTTAACACGAGGGAGAAAGGGGATCAGTAAAACGGCCCACCTCCCCTTAACTATTGCCGAAGTTTGGAGAGGTTCATGTATTCGCGTTTACATTTGTTTTATAACGACTATTTCGCCAATTTAACCTTGCTTTAACACTTTGAGGATCTTGACGCGTTTTGACAGTTTGTTCTGGCTATCATTAGACGATTTGTATACAGCTTAGGAAGGATTTGTAGGAACCCAAGGGCAAAGACTACCCCAATTATTTTCCCTATGACTTCCACATACCCTACCATATCTGAATAAAATCGTCTAATAATAGCCAGAAAACAGATAAGAAATTCGTAATTGTATCTTCTAAGAGTACACTAATCTAACCTATTCTAAACGAAACACACCCTATTTGAGTTAGGTGAGGTACGGTTTGGTCTGATTAGCTGAGGTTAAGGGGAGACTGACCGTTTGTTTGGTCTATTAATTCATTTATTCATATATTTGTTTAGTTTCCTCCCTAGACCTTCATCAAGCTTAGAAAAAAAAAACCTGGGCCATATACCCCCCTTCAAGATAAATTTGTACATTTTTCAGTAGAAACATTTCCTGGCCGAAGGCCGGTTCCTCTTAAAATTACAGGCTCGCTATCGATCGCCAGGAAATAATCGACACCTAAATGGCACGAAAGGTCTTAAAATTGACAACGAAATGGGGCGAAAGGTGTTAAAATCGCCAAACTAATGGGCCGAAAGTCTTATGATTTCAAAACTAGTGGGGGCTAAACATTAGGGAGAAGGGGGTCCAGAAAAACGGTCTTCCTCCCCTTAAGTCGTTTGGAGTTATTCATGGATTGCCTTTTCATGTTGTCTGTATCACGACGTTTATGGTAACTTATCTTTGGCCTCTATTTTTTGGTCGTGGGGTCTGTGAGGCCAGTGTGTCTAATTATATGTGTAAATATATGTAAATCTATTAAAGGTTTGTCTGTCTGTCTGTCTTACCTGACCTGACCTAAAGCTAACCTAACCTAACCTAACCTAAGCACAGCATTGTATTAAGGGGAGATGGGTCGTTTTTTGTTCTGGGCCCCCTTGTTCCTCATGTTCCCCATTAGTGTTTAGATTTTAGGACGTTCGGCCCATTAGTTTGGCGATTTTAAGACCTTTCGCCCCATTTATTTGTTCGTGTTAAGAATTTTTGTGTCATTTAGGTGTCGATTTTTTGTCCTGGCGAGTGATAGCGAGCCTGTAATTTAAGAGGAACCTTCGGCTGGGATAATTTTCTATCGATTTTTTTTTACATATTATATCTTGGGGGGGGGGGGGTTAAAGCTTAATGGAGGTCTACGGAGGAAAATAAAAAACAAATTGATAGATACATATATAAATGAGCAAATATATATACGCCCATCCTAACACCAAAGTAAAGAGATTAGTTAAGGAAAGGAAAGAAAAAGCAAATGAAGATTTGGGAAAGAAAATTAATGAAAACTTTGCTGAAAATAAGATTTTTTTTGGAAGGAAGTGCGTAAATGCAGGAGAGAATGTGGTCAGAAATGTGTAAATGTGAAAGATGAAAGAGGAAATGTGATTACAGATGTAGAGCAAAAAAGGGAAAGATGGAAGGCGTATTTTGAAGGACTAATGAGTGGAAATTGAAACAGAGCATTTGTCAATGATAGAGGTCTGTTAGATGTGCCACGTGAGAGACATGTAAAAGGAGAGAACATATCTAGAGTTGAAATAGTGAATGCAGTGAAGAAGTTGAACAAAGGAAAAGCTGCTGGTGTAGATGACATACAGTGTGAAATTATAAGGAATGGAGGTGAAGTATCAATAGATTGGCTGAGGAAATGATGTTCAAAAGCTGGGACAAAAGGAGTGGTGCCAGTGGACTGGAAGAGGGGAATGATAGTCCCGTTGTATGAAGGTAAAGGTGAACGAAATTAATAGAAGTGTTACAAAGGTATTATTCTGTCGAGTGTGCATGGTAAGGTATTATGCGAAAATAGTGATTGACAGAGTGAAAGAAATTACCGATGGAAAAGTGAGTGATGAACAGGATGGATTTCGAAGTGGAAGAGGACGTGTGGATCAGATGTTTGCAGTGAGACGATGATAGAGAAGGCATGTGAAAAAACATAAGAGGGTATACATGGCATTTATGGATCTTGAGAAAACATTATGACAAAGTTAATAGAGAAGGAATATGGAAAGTTTTAGAGTTGTACGATGTAAAGACAAATGCTGTGAAAAGTGTTTATGATGGTAGTGAAGCAAATACGCCCATATCCCCTTAACAAACTGTCCTATCATTGTCTAATGAAGGGTCTCAAGTACACCCATTCCCAGCTGACTATATTGCTTGTGTAATGCTGGGATTGAGCTGGTGTCACACGAACGGTTTTTCCGGCAATATATTTCGGGCAATTGTAGTCTGACATATACTTAATTACAGTTATATAGTATTTTAGCATCTTAAAACTCATAGGAATGCAGTCTAGTTGGAGATGTCAATGTGGGAAATACAAACAAACTAGTATAAATAAATCTTGCTCATCGAAAATTGACGGAAATAGCGCTCGTGGGACATCGCTGTTACACCTCAGCACACAACGGCTCCTTGGAACAATCAAGTCCCCCCTGTAATGTAAGTGTTATGGCTGAATTTCGAATTACATTGATATTGAGGCTTCCTTCCGAGACCGTTGATATGTATTTGACCCTTTGAGTACCAGCGACGTGTGTTATATTTTTTGCTAGCTGTATTTAGACGATATTATGCAGCTTAGGAAGGATCTGTGGTAGTTGAAAGGGTTGGTTAAGATAGTTTGAGGTCTTACTATTGCTAGACGTCCTTCTTAAGCTGAATAAAATCGCGTAATTGTTGTCAGAATATGATTTAAAGGACGTCCCTGGTACTGAACAGGTTAATGTTATCTTCAAGAAAACGTTTGAGAAATATAAAGCAATTTAACAGTTTGTTCTGGCTAGCATTAGACGATTTCATTTTGATTAGGAAGGGTATATGGCATTCGGAAGGTTGATTGAGACCGTCTGTACCTTTTTAACTCCCGCAGATCCTTCCTAATCTGTATAAAATCTTCTAATGATCTTTCTGTGGGCTGAAAACTAATTTTGGAGAGGTAATTATAAGAGTGAGAGAACTCTATTTCTTATTGCTAATCTGGCAACCTCTGCGTCACATGAGTCTGAAGGGGTTAATCAGAATTCAGCCGCCTAACATAATCTACCTTCAGTTTAGTTGTCGTTACCAGTGAAAAAATTCCCGAAATAATACTAGAACAAACTTGCTCATGGAAAATTGACTGAAAAAGCGCTCGTGTGACAGCGGCTTAAATATACCAATTTGTATGGGGGAATAGTTGTTAGCATATATAATAATTGTTAAGGAACCCCACCTCGCTTTTTTTCTCTTTCTCTCCCTCTCTCTTTGGCTTGTATTCATTCGGCCCCATTCAGCTTACTGTTTTAAGACGTTTACCCCCATTCAGGTGTCAATATTTTCCTGGTGAGCGGTAGCGAGCCAGTATATATATATATATATTTGTTTTGATAGCACGCTAAATTTTTACATTTTTCGATAGAAAAATGTCTCCGGCGAAGCTGGATTTCTCTATACAATGCTGGCTCGCTATCGTTCGCCAGGAAGAAATTGACACCTGGATGGGGATCAACGTCTTAAAACAGTTGGCTGATTGGGGCCAAGTGGATACAAGCCAGGGAAAGAGAGAAAAGGAGAGAAAGAGAAACACATCCGGTGACCCCCCTTAAAGTATGACAGGGAGTTTATCGCATTTGAGAATGCATTTTCATTTGATTCTGGCTAACTATAGACGCTTATATTCCGGGGAGATGGGTCGTTTTTTTGGTCCCCCTTCTTCCTCATGCTTAGCCCCATTAGTTTTCAAATTATAAGACGATCGGCCCAATAGTTTGGCGATTTTAAGACCTTTCGGCCCCTTTCTTTGTCAATATTACTATAGAAAAATGTTCTGGCCAAAGGCCGATTACTCTTAAAATTACAGGCTCGCTATCGCTCGCCAGGAAAAAAAATCGACACCTAAATGGAACAAAAGGTCTTAATATTGACAAAGAGATGGGGCGTAAAGTCTTAACATCGCCAAACTAATGGACCGAACGTCTTGAAATCGAAAAACCAATGGGGCTAAGCACGAGGGAGAAGGGGGCCAGAAAACCCCCAGCCCATTTAGATAATGTACTGGTCGAGATCTACTGGTTGAAATGGTCTACTATACTTCCCTTTTTGTGTTTCCTTCTCCTTGTCAGCTCATTTCATGGTAACTATTGGTACAATATGAAGCGACTGTCTCTTGCATCATAATATTGCCAAATGTTCGTAATTAACAACAGATGTGGCTATAAACACGGTGTAATCGCTGCTTTATTAAGATGGGAAGAAGACAATTTCTAGACAGCTTAAATAAAGTAGACTATAGTAAGAATATGTTGATGGAATTTTAGAATAATTGGTTGTGGACTTTATATATATTTGATTCCAAGCTATATATTTGAAGCATACACACATCACATATTGGATTGGATTGAATGGCTGAAGAGAAAATTGAAAACAGTTAATTAGTAGAACAAAAATATATAAATTGAAATACAGAAGAAAAATACAAGTATTTGTGATTAACCAGAAAACTGCATTGTTTTGGTTTTACTAACATATGGTGCGAAGCGGGTAGTTTTGGACGCTACCTGTTTTACTCCATTAGTGTCGAGATGTTGAGAAGGTTCACCCGATTAGTTTGGCAATTATAAGACTTTTCACCGCATTCAGACGTCATTTTATTCTGCTACTCCAGAACTCTCATATTGTATTCACCCCCCCCCCCCACACACCACCACCACCACCACCACCACAAGTTCTTATATTTGCCATCCAACTAATAAAGCTCCCCGTCTTCCTATTCTTCTGCTGCTGCTGCTGCTCGGGTCGGCCAGAAGTTGTGAGCCTGTGTTGTATCCAGGGAGTTAATATTGAGGACTTGTAGGGAAGAGGGGGAGGGGGAGATGGTATTTGAGAATTGGGTAGAAAGACGAGAATGATGAAAAGGATGTGTAATATATTTCTCCACAGGCCTCAAAATTGCCCTGGAAATAGCTATATTTTCACATTGTTTCCAGTAGGGGGGTAGGGGGCTACCAGCCCCTCCCCCACCACCCAACGCGCCTCCCGGACCCCCCAGCTGTAAGGGGTCGCTACGCACGCCACCCACCGACCCCCCACCATGTTGATCAGGAATATATAATGGCCATGGACCCCCCTCCCCCTTCAATAAATAATGGACCCGTCCCTGTTTTGGTGTGAGGTCTGTGAGGAGTTAAGGCAGTGTCATACCGCAGGAAGTAATATTGAGGACTAGGAGGGAGGAGGAGGAGGAGGAGAAAGAGAAGGAGGGTGGGGGGGGGGGGGTTGAGGAGTGGGTAGCAAAAGAAGGATGGGAAAAAGGGAGGAAGGGAAGGCTGTTTTATATCCTGGGAGGAATTATTGTCATTATTATTATTATTGTTATTATTATTATTATTATTATTAGAACAAGGAGGAAGAGGAGGCTATCGAGAAAGAGGAGGTTCAGGAGGTATAGAAGGTGGGGTTTGGAGAGTGAAAAGGAAAAGGCAGGAAGAGAAGGTGGTGTTTGAGGAGCGATAAAGGAGGGGAATAAATATGGAGGGGAAGAAGAAAGAAGGAGCTTGATTAGGAAAATGAAGCGGAGTCTGTTTTCACGTCGATGTATCTGCAGTATAGAAGGTCGCATGTTGTCTATCTTGGCTCTCTCTCTCTCTCTCTCTTGTACTCCGGTGTGAGTGTTGCAAGCGGTGTACTTAGGCAAACTGCTCTAATGTGATCTATATATTGTTTTTGCGGAGGGGTTAACCCTTGGAGGATCATGATGCGTTTGGGCAGTTTATTCTGGCTATCATTAGATGATTTCATTCAGCTCTGAAAGAAGTTGTGGCTGGTAAATAGTTAATTGAGATAGTATTTACCCCTTTGATTCCAAGATATCCCTTCCAAATTGCTTAAAATCCTCTAATGATAACCAGAATTAAGGGGAGGCAGACCGTTTGTCTGGACCCCCTTCTCCCTAATGTTTAGTCCCAATAGTTTTGAGATTATAAGACGTTCGGCCCATTAGTTTGGCGATTTTAACACCTTTCGCCCCATTTCGTGGTCAATTTTTATACCTTTCGTGCCATTTAGGTGTCGATTATTTCCTGGCGAGCGGTAGCGAGCCTGCAATTTTAAGAGGAATCAGCCTTCGGCCGGGAAATTTTTCTACCGAAAAATGTAAAAAATTATCTTAAAGGGGGGCCCGGGGGGTCTAGGGTGTTTTGCTTCTAAGATTGATGGAGGTCTAGGGAGGAAACTAAAACAGTATAGGCCTATGAATAGATTAATTAATAGACCAAACAAACGGCCAGTCTGCCCTTAATACCAAGCAAGGGATCGCCGATAGCAAGGCCACTGAGTTGATTGAAGCAACGGAAGTATTAGGTAGCGCCAACGAACTTGACAAAAATCTCGATCCCTGATCTCTGTAACTCAGCAAACTGGCTGTCAATATCCACAACTATTTCCTGGTGGACTCTTCCCAAATGATTGAAACTTCAGCCCGATTGCTTTCATTAATTTCGAGTCATACGAAGTTACGGGTCAAGATTATTGTCAAGTTCGTTGGCGCTACCTATAGTTCGTCAAAGGAGCTGATTGGTCATGTGTTTTGAAGTGAAATATAAGATAACACAACCACAAATAGAAGTCACACGAGCACTTTTTCCGTCAATTTTCCATGAGCAAGTTTCTTTCTCGTATTATATCGGGACTTTTTCGCGCTGGTATCAGACACTTTACTGAAGATAGATCATGTTAGGCAGCTGAATTCTGATAAAGTGTAATTTTGTAGGCTTCCAGACCACAATTGCCCGTAAAATTTGCTTGAAAAAGGGCTCGTGTGACTCTGGCCTAAAGACAGTAAAATTACATCTTTCAGAACATCGAATCAGAGATAAAGCCCTAACACGCAGACATTTGTCTTCATCTTTCCACAGAAGAAAGTGACAATATATATTGAAACTGTAATATATATAATTCTCGCCTGTTGGATTGAATTTACCTAGTCATTCAGCTATTGTTTTCGAACTTTGCCTATCATGAAGTACTCTTATTATTCCTTAAACAAGGCAATGGTACAGTTAATCAAGAAGCTACTAATATCTGCATTTAACTAGAGGATAAAATTACAGTCTTCAACGTAAGACGGTAAATGTTAACACGTTCAATACGCGTTCGCCTTTCAAGCTCCATTCAGCCTACCATAGTCTTTAGAGTTTAGACAATTGTATTTATTGTAGTTTAGAAAAGAGCTGTGGCAGTCAGATAATTGAATACAACATTGTTTTGATTCCAACGGATCTACATAAGCTGAGTAATATCGTTTAATATTATCGGTGTTACGATTAACACTTGAAGGCAAATGGCACAGACAGGTTTTTAAATAGTAACTGCAAACGTGGAGAGAGATCAGTTTTCTCCCCATACAGAACTCGCCGAGAAACCTCAGGACAGCCTTATCTCTCCTCCTCCTCTTCTTCTTCCTCCTCCTTCTGTTCTTCGTCTTCTTTTTCTTCCTCCTCCTCCTCCTCTCCCTCTTCATCCTCGTGAATTGACAATGCATACCGCAATGTAGATTGATATTCGTACACCTGTTCCCTTTCAGAATTATAGTAATTAAGTTAGCTTAGATCACAAATTTACTTTATTTTCTCCCTGTCCTATCCGAAATTTCGTGTCAGTTTTTCCGTACTACATGGTATTTTTCCAACTGTTTACATGCCAGTATTAGCTGGAGGGAGTGCTGGGTGGGGAGGAACCTTCTTCTTTGCTATCCATTTATCTAACTCGTAGTCAATAGATTAGTAGTTTTGGATATCCAAACTGCCCCGTAAGGACCAATAGGTTTGTTGCAGTTTGTTCTCCTTTGTATTCCTCTTCTTCCACCTGTTGGGGAAAAATGAGGAGTACGAGGAGGAGTTATTCGGAAGGGCTTTCTCGATGTATTAATGGTATGGAATGTTTGATATCTTGACTGGTTGATTCTCTTTTAGACTGAGAAACACATACACTCTCTCGCTCTCACACACACTCACACTTACACACACACACTCTCTCTCTCTCTCAATATAATACTCGTCGTGAAACCTGAATTGCATGACCTGACTTCTCCTCCCTCCTCTCCTCATTTTCCACCCTTCCTCTCCACTTCCTCCCCCTCTTCCTCTTTCCCCCTTCCCTTTTTCTCCTCTTCCTCCCCCTCCTCTTCTTCTCCTTCTTCCTGCTGCTGGGGAAAGAGTCAAAAAGTTTGCCCGCCTCCCCTCTCTTTGTCAGGGATCTAATTTGTCCCGAGGAAAGATGGGAAAAGTTGCCAGAATGGGCGTGTAGAGGTCGCGGGTGTGTAGGGGATGGGCGGGGGGAGGGGGAGGGGGGGATATTATTACGAGCTACACATATCCACCCACCAGAAGAGTATTATACAGTATGTTATATAGTTTTCTCCCATAATTCAGCCCACATTGCATACTCCGCAGTTTATTATGTTGCCATTTTGTTGATCCCTAGGGTGCATTTGACCACCTATGAGATTCGGGGCATGGCTATATATATATATATATATATATATATATATATATATATATATATATAATCGAGTTACATTAATCGAGTTTAGGAGTAAAGTTGGTTAGTGGAGAGAACATAATAATATATATATATATATATATATATATATATATATATATATATATATATATATATATATATATATATATATATATATATATATATTTTTTTTTTTGCTCACCCAGTTGGGTAATATTCCCTGATAGTGTCATTAATTAAGCACTCTCGTCATCGTTTGTTTGACTGAGTAATGATTCAATGAACGAAGACCATGGCAGCACAGGTGTTAAGGGGCTAGTGGATGTTTTTTTGGTCTAATAATTCATCTATTCATGTATTTTATACTTTCCTCGTTAGACCTCCATCAAACTTAGAAAAGCACCCCCCTAGACCCCCTTTCAAGATAAAGTTGTACATCTGTCGGTAAAAAAAAAAATCCGGCCGATGGCCAGTTCCTCTTAAAATTACAGGCTCACTATGGCTCGCCAGGAAAAAATCGTCACCTAAATGGTACGAAAGGTTTTAAAATTGACAACGAAATGGGACAAAAGGTGTTAAAATCGTCAAACTAAAGGGCCGAACGGTTAAACACGAGGGAGAAGAAGTCCCGAAAAAACGAGTACCTCCCCCTTAACGCTCTCAAAGTACGAGGACGCCAATATTTCTTATATATATATATATATTCTGGCTATTAGTAGACGATTATGTTAGGCTTAAGAATCGATTAACCACTTGCGAGTTTCAGGCTATAAGGAAGTTGGAGCCGTAAACATCGATATTAAACAAATAAATGCAATAATGTATAAGTTTCTGATAGATAGAAAGTGTGTTAAAATTGCTTGTTTGTATTTTTATATGTACTACAACCATATTATAGCTGGGAATTCTGCTAAATAATGATGTATACAGCTCCAACTTCCTTATAGAACGAAAATCGCAAGTGGTCAATTGTGGGCATCAGAGGGTTAAGCGAGATAGACTTTACCCATCTGAGTTCTGGAAGGCCTTTCGAATCTGAATACAATCGTTTAATATCAGCCAACATAAATTGGAAAAAGAGTCCTGAAATACTGGAAGGAGGATGAATGGAGATAGACGGTACCCATTTGAGTTCTTGAGGGCTTTCCGAACCCGAGTAAAATCGTCTAATATTACCCAAAATATATTACAAAAGCGTCTCGAAATACTGAAAGGGTTATCGAGAAGAAAGAGGGAGTCTTCGTGAATATTCCGTATATGATAAACGAACAATTGACGTTCTATAAGGAAGTTGGAGCTGTAGACAACAATATGTAACAGAATGTACAGCTAAAATACGGTCGTGGTACATTTCTAAATACATAAAACCCAATTCAACATGCCATTTAGCCATCAGAAACGTACATTATTATTGCATTTCTGTTTAATATCGATGTTCACGGCTCCAACTTCCTTATAGCCTGAAATTTGCAAGTGGTGAAGTATATAGTTGTTATCCAGTTAGTCCCCTCAGAAGCGTGATGATTAAGTTAGTGAGAGAGAGAGAGAGAGGGGGGGGGGGGGGGGGGGGGGGGGGGGGAGGGGGGGGGGGGGGGTGGGGGGGGGGGGGGGGGTGGGGGGGGGGGGGGTGGGGGGGGGGGGGGGGGGGGGGGGGGGAGAGAGAGAGAGTGAGTGAGAGTGGCAACATGTCCGGCCAGTGAAGAGTCCATTGCTCTGAGTGTTATTGTTGTGCTCCGGCTAGCGTGCGTATACTGCGTTATCGCGGTGTTTATGGTTGTGCTTTGAGTCCTTGTTTAAACTGTTCGTGACTTTGTGTAGACTTGTGTGTATGTATGCTTGAATGTGTGTGTGTGTCTCTCTCTCTCTCTCTCTCTCTCCCCCACTGTGGGTGTGTGTGAGTGTGAATGAACAGTCTTTATATAACCATTGTAAATTGATTTTGTGGAAAATAAACTCCGTCTATCTATCTATTTATCTATTTATCTGCGTGTTTTGTGTGTGTGTGTGTGTGTGTAAAACAGTGGCAAACTCCTTGATACAACTTTCATATTGCTTATTAGTTTTTATGCAAAGTTGGGTTCAATCAACAACTTCAGTGTACAATATGCTTGCAATATTTTAGTCTCTGTTTTCAGCTGAAGGTAAATTGAATCCCTTAGCCATTGATTTATCGATACTTAATGTAAAAAATATGAAATTGCAATATCTCTACGTCCTAATATTGCCAACGTTCCTTAATTTACTCCTTGAGGATCATTCCGCGTTTTGACAGTATATTCTGGCTATCATTAGACGATTGTATACAGCTTAGGAAGGATCTGTGGGAATGAAAAGGGTAAAGACCCTCTGACTTTCACATACCCTTCCTAATCTGAGTAAAATCGACTAATAGTTGCCAGAAAACAGAGAGGAAATGCGTAATTGTATCTTGAAAGGGTTAACAACATATTTCGCTACAAAATGTTCGTAATACCAGAGAAATCATGTTGGGGACGTGTCAATTTATCATGAACTAGGAAAAGATATATATACATAAACACACCATAATAAAAAGTATTTAAGGTTAGGTTTGAGGATTTAGTTAAAGTTAGATAGGCTAGGTTAAGGGAGTCCACCTCGCTCTATGTTCTCTTTCTCTCCCTCTCTCTTTGGCTTGTATCCATTCGGCCCCATTCAGACTACTATTTTAAGACGTTTACCCCCATCCAGATGTCAATATTTTCCTGGAGAGTGGTAGCGAGCCAGCATATAATATACTTTTGTTTTGACAGCAAGCTATATTTGTACATTTTTCGATAGAAAAATGTCTCCGGCAAAGCCGGATTTCTCCATACAATACTTGCTCGCTATCGCTCGCCAGGAAGAAATCGACACCTGGATGGGGATAAACGTCTTAAAACAGTTGGCTGAATGGGGCCGAATGGATACAAGCCAGGGAAAGAGAGAAAAGGAGATAAAGATAAAACAAAAAGTGATCCCCCTTACATAACATTCGATTTGGATTGTTTTAGTGTTGTCGTGGCTTTGGACAATGTGAATATATATTTAGAATAATACAAATGTCAACCTTAGCCATATACAGTAAATAGATTATGGAATTTACATATCATTAATGTCCATATTTAAAAAGGTGACGACTAACACAGCCAGTATTTAATTGCAATTTGATAGCTTAATCCATTAAATTATAACGGCGGATTAAGCAGTGATGACACGTTAAACATATATTATCAACATTGGCTTTGGGTAGGATGAGGGTTACAAAAATGGCGGAGAGAGCAGCTATTATGATAATTACCCTTTCATTAGGATTGGGAAATATGCTTATTTAAAAAACAATTTTTAAGCTTTCACATCGAGTTAAAGACTATATTAATATTGTTTAAGATTACGATAACATGCTTAATTTATTGTAGCTATGTCCAGGCGATTATATTTGATAATAGATAATAATGTTCAGGTTACTTATATAGCGCCATTTCTCTCTAGCCCTCGCTCCGAGATTCAGTAGCACTCGACCAAAGTTTATTACCAGACACTATTACCCATTTCCTTGCTCAAGGAAAATGGTACCGGCTACCAGTGTATGCGAAAAACCTTCATGCCTGCGCATGGCATTGAACTCGGGTCACCCGAGGTGTGAGGCCGAGACGTTCTCCACTACACTACTAAGCCCGAAAACATTAACATTTTCCCTTACCATAGGGTTATCTACTTCTACTAGAATTAAGGTATGCAAGGCCAGTGTAGCTGTGTACATCTATATAAATGTATCTAGTTTCAGTGCATTACCACAGCACACCGAAATGCCAAAAAAATACCCTCATTGTTTCCTGATTAAATAGCATTGTATGAATATTCCCATATTCAAAATATGCTACAGGGGGGCAATGACTATTGAGTTAATTGGTCAATAGGTGGCGTTCTGAGAGTGAGGGTCCGAGTGTGGGGGATAAGACGGTGAAGTGCAGGGGCAGAACGGCTTCAGAGAAGGGGTTGCTTCGAGCCCGGGTGCTTCGCATGTCTCACTCCTTAGACTGGAACAAGACCTCACGGGCCTCACCGTGTTCAGCGGTGAAGTGTACGGGCTCTCAGCCTATGCCCGAGAGGGAGTAGTTGGAATATAGAAGAAAAAAAATGGAAGTTAGCAGACTAACATAACTTTTAATAAGTAATGGAGTTAAAGTCATGTTCTCACTGATAACTGAATCCCCGCCTGTAATAGATCCCTTGGATATTGGCCTATTTCTTATCTGGGGGTAATGAAAGCCTTGCGGGAGTGTGCGAATACAGGTATCTAACGGGGATTAAGATTTCATTACGATTACCAGTCCTCTAAGCCAACGTATTGAGTCGGTAATCCAGACGTGGGGAGAGAGAGAGTGAGAGTATGGGGTGGACAATGGTGGTAGTGCAAGGAGTTATAAGAAATACTTAGTATCTCAGACCTTGCGGTCCATTTCGGGGAGATACTCGAAGTGAAAGAAGATATATTGTGTAGTGCACTACTCTCATTGCAGAGTGTGCAAATAGTATCAACTCTTTTCTTGAAATGCACAACTGAAGAACTGTTTACAACTTCTGAGGGAAGTTTGTTCCAATTAGAACGCATCTTGTATGTTTCTAAAAAATACTATAGGTAGCGCCAGAGAACTTGACAATAATCTTGAGCCCTTAACTTCTTATAACTTGAAATTAATGAAAGCAATCGGGCTGATATTTCTATCATTTGGGAAGAGTCCACCAGGAAATAGGTGTGGATATTTACAACCAGCTTGCTCAATTAAATTTTGAATTACAGAGAGGTCAGGGATCAAAATTATTGTCAAGTTCGTTGGCGCTACCTATAGTGCTGAACTATTTAAATTCTAACTTCCAGTCATGGGTTGCGGCTTGTATACATAGTTAGGCAAAGCATTTTGTTATAATCCACATTGTCAAACCCATTAAGTATTTTAAAAACTTCAATGAGCTGACCTCGTAGTCTGCGTGTGAGATATATATATATATATATATATATATATATATATAGAGAGAGAGAGAGAGAGAGATATTTACATAGATACTCTGGTCACACAGACCATACGATCCCACCGAGGGTGTCAGGAATTGATTCTAATAGAGATAGTAAACTAAAGGAGAGCGGAAAAAAAGGATAGCAAAGAAGAGTATAAAGGAGTATAAAGGAAGTCAAGCAACAACATCCTAGCGACCCTTTGAGGTTGCCTGTGTTCCAACAGTAGTTTAGAGTGGTTAAGGGACAATTGGAGAGAGAATAGTGAGAGAGAGAGATATATTTATATAGATACACTGGCCACACAGACCTTACGATCCAAACGAGAGAGAGAAAGAGAGAGAGAGACAGACAGACAGACAGAGCTACACAAACAATGGTCATAATTAACACAAGGGATATAATAAAGGAGCTGCAGGAGAGCCCGGGGATAATATTAATTAGGCCAGACCCCACGCCAATTATACGTTACATTACAGGACGCCATCTTGCATCCCTTTCCCGGATGAATCCTTATGTATCTTAAGGGGGCCCACCTCGTTTTTTGTTCACTCTCTCTCTCCCTCTTTCTCTCTGGGTTGTATCCATTCGGCCCCATTCAGCCTACTGATATGTAGCGGGCGGTTTATGGTGGAGGCACTGAGCGGTTTAAGTAGGGTTAACTTATTTTCTTACCTCATATTTCCTGAACATTGTTGTAGCACTCTGTAGAAGTCTGGAACATTGTTTTATGTACTGGATAATATTTGTAAGAATAGCTGTGGAAGAAAAGAAGAAAGCATATAGAGAGTGGTTGGGAAGTAGAGGGAATGAAGATTCCGAGAGACAGAAACGAGCGAGGTACGTGGAGAGTAAGAGAGTAATTAGGGGAGGTGTGGTGGAGTGGTCATGCCACTGGATTGGTAATCCAATGGACCCGGGTTCAAATCCCGATATGTCAATGGGAAGATATTATTGGGATTGAATTTGTGCTGTACCTAGTATCAGTGCATTACCACAAAGCCCACCGAAATGCCAAAAAAATACCCTCATTGTTCCCTGATTAAGTAACACTGTATGAATATTCCCATATTCAAAATATGTTACAGGGGAACAATGCCTAGTGAGTTCACTGCTCAATAGGTGGCGTTCTGAGAGTGAGGGTCTGAGTCTGAAGGGTGAGACGGTGAAGCACTTGAGCGAAGCAACCAGCCGCTTCAGAGATGGAGCTGCTTCGAGCCATGATGGATGCTTCACATGTCTCACTCCCCAGACTGGAACAAGACCTCACGGGCTTCACCGTGTTGAGCGGTGGAATGTACAGGCTCTCAGCCTATGCCCGAGAGGGAGTAGTTGGAATATAGAAAAAAAAAAAAAAAAAAAAAAAAAAAAGAGGGTGGTGAAGAGAGTAGTGAAGGAAAGTAAGAGAAGAGTAGATGAGGAATTTGGAAGGAATCTGAGTGTAAAATGGAGGGAGAGTAAGAAACTGTTCTGGAAAGAAGTCAAGAAAGTTAGGGAAGGTAGCAAGGGAAACAGTAAGGGTGTGAAAGATAAGAATGAGAGAATGCTAGCCGAGAAGCAAGAGAGAGTCGAAAGATGGAGGGAGTACTTCAGTGAGTTGCTAAATGTAAGGAATGAAGAGCCAGCAAACATAGCTGGATATGGTATGGGAGGGAGAAGAAGAGAAGTAGTGGAGGAGGTGGGGATCAGGAGGTCAGAAGTGTGGGAAGCCATGAAAAGAGTGAAGTTGGGGAAAGCACCAGGAACAGATGGAGTGTGTGGGGAAATGTTGAGGTATGGTGGTGAGATAGTGATAGAATGGGTATGGAAAATGTGCAAACTAGCATGGGAGAAGGGGAGTGCACCCGATGACTGGAAGACTGGCATAATAGTCCCCCTATATAAGGGCAACGGGGAAAGAGGAGTGTGTGGTAACCACCGAGGAATATGTCTTCTAAGCGTAGTAGGGAAGGTATACAGTAGGTTAGTGATTGAGAGAGTGAGAGTGAGAACGGAGAAATGGATAGGCGACGAGCAGGGAGGTTTTAGGAAGGGAAGAGGATGTGTAGATCAGATTTTTACCCTGAATTGTGTTGTGGAGAAGTATCTGGAGAAGAAACAAAAGGTGTATGTTGCCTTTATGGACTTGGAGAAGGCCTATGACAGAGTGGATAGAGAAGGTTTGTGGAAAGTACTTAGAATATACGGAGTAGAGGGCAAGTTGCTGAAAGCAGTGAAGAGCATGTATGAGGGTGCAAAGGCGGCAGTACATGTGGAGAGTGAGCACAGCGAGTTCTTTGACCTGAATGTTGGTTTGAAACAGGGGTGTGTGATGTCCCCGTGGTTGTTTACTGTATATATGGATGGAGTCATGAAAGAAATACTATCAAGAGCAGTGGATGTTGGTGTATCGCTGAAAAGGGAGGGAATTGAGTGGAAGCTACCTATACTGCTGTTTGCGGATGATACAGTTCTGATGAGTGATAATAAATGGGAGTTGCAGGGTCTGGTAAATGAGTTTGGAACAGTGTGCGAAAAACGGAATTTGAAGGTAAATACGGGGAAGAGCAAGGTTATCGTCTTCGAAAAGGGTGAAGTCACAGAGTGTGAGGTGAAGCTGAACGGTCAGGCTATGGAGATCGTCAACTCTTTTAAGTATCTGGGCAGTGTGTTGAGTAAAGATGGGACTATGGATGAAGAAGTGCGGGAGAGGGTACAACAGGGGAAGAGGGTTGTAGGAACGCTAAAAGCAGTAACAAGAAATAGGGTGGTCAGTATGGAAGTGAAGAAGTCCTTGCATGACAGTGTGGTAATCCCGACACTGACTTACAGAAGCGAAGCATGGACGTTGGTTGAGAGACTCAGACCAAGAGTGAGAGCAGTGGAAATGAATTACTTAAGGAGTGCGTGCGGAATTACATGGAGGGATAGACAGACGAATGAGGAAGTAAGAAGGAGGTGTGGTGTGGAGGTAGATGTGCTGGAAAGTGTGAAAAGGAACAACTTGAGATGGTTCGGCCATATGGAACGTATGGAAAGCGAGAGAATGACTAAGAGGGTGTACGATAGCGAGGTGGAGGGACAGAGAGGGAGAGGTAGACCGAATATGAGGTGGAAGGATGGAGTGAGGAAGTACATGAACGAGGGCGGTGCTGGTTGGGGGGAGGGCCGTCGACTGACTGGGGACAGAGGTGCATGGGGGCGGTTCGTTCGTGGCCACCCCTTCGGGGATCACGGCGTCAGGCAATAGAGATAGATAGATAATATTTGTAGAGGTTTTAAATAAACAAGCCCCTTTTTGGGGTTTATTTATCAAGAAAATATATGTCTGTAGCCCTTATTACTAATTTTGAGATATTAGAATATATTACACTAGACGTCCCTTGCGTTGGGGAAATGTAATTATAAAGTACTTCTTAATGTGGTGTATACTCAGAGTTGAGTGTGTACCGAGATAAGTACTTTACTTAATACTTAATGAAAGTATTCTACTTAATAATAGCAACCTAGAACTATGAGCTGTCTTCCAAGTAATTAATATTATCTCCTGTAAAGAAAAAGAACAAATAATTAGAAGGGAATTACTAGAACGTATGTACAGTATGTCACTGATACTTATAAGGTACTTGTACACTTATACTGGTCACGAATCTTACCCAGAGGGTTGAAGTGAGGGACCCTCCTTGGGAGAGTGTTGTGTGCTGACTGATTTTCCCCACCCTGCTTGAGAGAGGGCGCGGCTCAGCAACACCATGTGACAACTGGGTGTGACAAAGTTGCTAGCAATTACTTCTCGAAATCTTGGCAACGGATGTGTGATACCTTTTGGTGATCGTGGGATCCGTGCTTGCCTTACCATAGTGGAAAGTTACCAGCTTCCATTGTGATGGTGTGAGCTTCTATAGGGAGATCACACCAACACACTTACAGTTCTTTTAAAAGGTTGTTATAATGGTGTGAGTTATATATGTGATTATATGATTTATCTTAGAAGTGTACAGTCGCTCAAAATGCGCTGTTACACCGCTCGGCCACGTCAGCTGAGGCCCACCGAAGGGTCTATGAGAAAAAAAAAAGTAACTCGCATATATCTAGATACACATTGAATCATCCCTATGACTTATCTAACCCTGTACCCAGTGTATAGCAATGCCAATGAAAGTGTGATAAAGGTGAGGACCAAAAGTTACACATTAGCATTAACAGGTGCTTTTTTTTCCTCACGCCTAAGCAACAGGTGATTAACCCTGAACGGACGACGAAGGGAGTGACTTACTAGGATAAGGTTGTTGACGAGAGTCATGGAAGGGGGTTAGTGCAGTAAGAAAAATTATTTCCTGATTAACTAAAAAACTAACTAGGTTAGTTGTACTATGAAGAATTTACGAAATTCATGAGGTTTGAGAGTGCTCGTAAGAGATGATGATGTCCAAAGAATTACCTGTGAAAGAACATGTTAATAGGAATTAACTCTGAGGAGAGGTTACTTATCAAGGCAATATGTTGATGATAAGGAAGCGTGAAGATTAGTGAAATCCGTAATTCTCAGTGAACAGGTGCCTAACACATCCCATGATTATTAACTATTATTCTAAATCTAGACTAACAAGGGACACCTGGAACTGGTCATGAATGCAAATATCTGAAATAACCTGCAAGTGTTGAATGAAACACTGGGAGCCTATTGAACAGTCTTTTAATGAGCCAGTCAGTCACAGATGTTTGAGTCAAGGTAAGGTCGCATGTATTTATGTCCGGGGACAGAGGGAAAACACATACTCAGGACGCACAGACAGGGGAAAATACGAGGACCTACATGAATAAAGGCGTCTTTGTTTGTCACAGTCACAAGTTAAAGTTCGTCGGGGACGAGCAACATGTCTGCTGTATCAGTAAAAGTCAGTAATCATCCGTGTAAAAGAAACGGGAACGGCATAATTCTTCAGTCATTGTAAAATGTGAGGACTGGAACGGAATGTGGACTACAATGGTGAGTGGTATAACTGTATCTATTAATGAGAAATAGATTATACAGCTGTCTAACTCAAAAAGCGAAATCAGGGCAAACTTTTGCTTCTCATGTCTGAGGCTGTACGGAGATGGGCAACAGGCAGTAGACTAATGACGATCCAACTCTTATAACACCGTACTCAAAGAATTCATCACATTTGTCTTACTTGTGGGTCATATATCTAGAATTCCAGACTTTATAGGGTTTTTACTGCAGTCTCCTGGACAGTGAGTATCTTTCTTAGCTTTTCTACTTCAAAAGCGTGGGCTATTCTAAAGAGCTCATAGGAGAGTAGGTCAGCAAATATAATAGACCTCTCTTTGTATGCCGTGAGTGAGCGTATATGGCTACCTGGGTAGGGTCTTCAGGCAGGACCAATTGGATCTTCCGTAATTTACGACTTATACGAGCTACACGTTGGAGTATAACTGTAAGTCGCAAGTCACGGTGCATTGTCTGATTAGTCAGCAGGAAGGTGAAAGTAGAGTGCTGAACTGCTACTACATCTTCCGCAATTAGCACTCTTCCAACTTGAGCTACAAGGGCGCCGGGTTTCAGAAACGAGGGTGTCGTAGAATCAACCACTATTAGTGTTCCAAGTAGAAGAAGGGCTTTCATTAACCAGATCATCTTTCTCGGGAGAAAGGGCAATATTCTACTCATAGGGATACTAATAGAATACTTCACTCGCCCAGTAGGATGTACGTGGGGAATGGCTTGCTCTGTCAGTTATGTGACGTTAACAGAACGATGATTTGTATAGAATACTTCACTCTCTGACTAGAGTGGTCTTACTTGCGCAATTTCTTATAGAACACTTCACTCTCTGACTAGAGTGGTCTTACTTGCACATTCTCTTACAACTGAATTTGTAAGTTGTCTTAGAATGCTCTTTTAGCAAAACGAAGCTTCCGCCTTTACTTGTTTGTCTGTGCGGAGTCAGTCGTGGTAGGTGCATTTGGCTGCACCGCCGAAGGTGATGGATCAGGTATAATATGGTCAACTACGGAGAGTTCTGGGCTCACCCGTTTTAGCCTGTCATCCTTGAATTACTTCTACCTTGTTGGTGGTAGGGTCTCGAACCTCAAACTTGTTACAGGATGCGGTGTCCATAACGACATAGGGTCCATTACACTTCAGCGAGATCTTAGACATTCTCGTCGGATCGAGGCACATAACTTTGTGACCTACGTCAAGGACAGTTTGGTGTGCTCTTTTATGTTGTTTCCTTATCATTTCTGCCCGGGATGCCTGTAAATAATCTCGGATTTGCTGGTGGATCTTGCTAAAGACTTTCAGGTGTCTTTTAGCAACAGATTTGGCTTGATAAGAATAATCTAGAGGAATATAGATTTTTGCGGAGCTTAGCTGTAGCCAGAAATCACGTCAGAAGCTTGTCTTTACCCTCAGAAGCTAGTCTTTTATACCTGTCTGCAGGCTTGGGAAGACTCTTCAAGGTAATGTAAGGCTATCTAGGTTTTCCTTGACGTCTAGATTATCTTAAGGTTTACATGATGTTCCAAGATTTCAAAGATAGCTATGGTAGCTGAGGTACTTTGCAGTCAACTAACCCAATTGAGAATGGGATCTGTTGTGCAAATACATGCTTTCTCAAGTAGATATCACCCATTTATTCTTTCACTTTTGCTTGGTTATCATTCCTGTTGTCGGTGAGGAGGTGCCTAGGAGAGGAATGGCGAACAAGTGAGTAATGTACGAGCCTGTTGGTAATTAGGTCTTTTGTATCCGTCTTTAAGCAGGAATAGGACAAACTAGTCTGAAAGATTATATTCAACACAAACCAGCTGGTACTGCTTACATCTGGTGTCGCCTAGGGCATTTCAGTAATTCCAAAGAAATACTGTCAAATGGATGTGAAGCCGTTGGGTATTCCAGGAGTGTCACAGGTTTGGTTTCTTCTCAAGTACCTTGTGGTAGCACAAGAGAGTCTTTTGGTAAAGTGTTGTTTACTATCCTTCTTAATAGTTTTCCAGTAGTACATCTATTTATCAGCCTCAAGAGTTATTTCCTGTCTGCACATATGAACTGTCCACACCTGTTGGTACAGTTCCTGCACTAGGTAACCAATTGATGGCATCATGATGTTTCGGGAGTACTACTATCTTATCTGGAATGACATATACATGGCTGTATGTGTTGTTGTCAACGGGAAGATTCTAATCAGAAGTTCTTAGTGCAATCGGAACTGCGACGGATGAACTTTGTTTCTGGACAAGACATCATCTTCTCCGATTCCAGAAATAGCTTACTTATTGGATATATAGTGGTTCCATGTTTGCTCGTTTTTTACTTGGCTTCTTTTTAGGTCGGTAACGAGAACACCGGGGCAACTTGCACAATTCTGGAGAGTGCGTTGGCTGCCACGTTAGCTCTTACCCTTTAATACTAGAAGATACCTTGAACCCTGGTGACTCTGCGGAAACTTCAGCAAATCCACTAATACAGTGTCGAATGGAAGTGAAGGCGTTGGATACTCCAAGATTGGTGCGGGTCCATCACGTGTCGGGTTAGATGTATGAATGTCTCTTACCACCGCGTTAGTCTGCCAGTGAGAATTTATCACCTTTGAGTACCTTTTTGTCCTTGCCTGTCTGTCTGAGTAGCGGTTGAAGGAAGGCTCAAGGCTGTCTTTTCACGATGGTTACTACTCCCAAGATGCTACAAGGGTTAACCTTTCTGTTTTGTGATATCTAGTCTCTATGTTATTCATCACTTTCCTTAAGTAACCAATGACTAGTATCCTGACTAGGTTACTTGGCATTTGGAATGTTGTACGGAGCTCTTGTGAGAAAAGTTGTGTGTACGTGTGAGAATGCTAAGCATGTTTTGAGTGGAATTTAGGCAAGCATTTGGATGAGCTTTGCCTTGTAATACTTGGAAACATCTTATTATAATTCTAACCTTAAGTTTGTATTTTAAGTGCGACTTTAGAAGGTAAATAACTGCACAGATCGTACTATTCGGTGAAAATCATTTCTGCTCGACTCGAGATTGGCTTACTTGGACATCTCAGATACTGATCGTGAATGTACAGTCAAGTCTTCTGGTGTCTATCCATGAGGTGATGGAGTTCCACTTAAGAAAAACTTAGACTTTTGAGTTTCTCTGAAAAACTTTGTTCCCCTTATTCCTAGGGCATGTAGGAGTTCTGATGGATCAGACTGTGGGAAGTATTTCCTTAACTTGGCTAGAATATGCTGCGTGGTTATCTTTGTGGTGATCAACCACCTAAAACTATTCCGTATTTGGTTACCCCAAAAGAAAGACGTGTGTTTTAGACTTACCTAGGATTACTTTTAGGGCTTTGTAGTGCTTTGGTTAAATTCTTTAGTGCTGTTAGTCGTACACTGCGGAAGGCGACTACAATCCTAAGTCTAGGTCTTCGTAGCTTCAGGAGAATGTTTACCTATGCGCTGAAAATACTTGAGTAGATGCGCAAATCATTCTATAACTCTACGGCGGTTTATATCCTCTACAGTGTTTGCCTGCAGGATGTCGTAGTACATTGTAGGTCTGGATGCCGTTGGTAATGTACTTACTTGTGCTGTAAAAGGTCTTTCCACATCGGCTATAACTTTCGGGTAATGTTCTGGGAGACATACCCTATTCTTCTCATAATTCCTTTGTCTTCCGGATACTACTAAGGGAAACTATCCAGGTAACCCAATTGGAAGGTGTGCACCTTCTCTAGTACGAATCCTTCTGAGCTGTGGATGCGAGTGAGAGTAATCTGGTTTGCAATACGGCTCTTGATCCTAGCACCCTTAGGATCTTGCAGGTGAAACTGGTCATGCTTGTTGACACAGTCGCTGCTATAATGATCGAATGCAGGAAAGAACGCGTAATGCGTGTTGTGGATGTACTTCGAGAGTGTTGATTCAACTGAGACCTATGCACCATCGACTTGGAACAGATTCCAAGGATGCGTAAGCTAACTGCCCATGCTTGTTGGAACAGATGTTACATGATCAGTGCTGGGGATAAATCGGATCGAACACAGTACGGAGTACCGGAACAACTATGGGTGAAGCTCAATCTGTGAGACTTCATGTTGATATAGTTATCCTTCAGATTCATTATGTCTTGGACATAGATCATTTGGACTTGTGCGGAGCCTTGTATTTGCCTAGGAATTTCTGCTACGGAAACTATCTGTGAGTTTCGTAGGACACCTGTGTCAAAAGGTGTCTACCGCCACAAGAATGTATTGGGGACTACGTGTGGGACCTTGGTGTGAGGTTGAATCCATCACGTAAAACTGGCTTAGTCATGTATACCTTAGTGTAAGGTGTTGATTGTGACGCAAAATGTCGACCGTGGAGGGATCTCTGCGACCCCGGGGAGGTTGTACTGCAGAGAGTCTGTCGATTTTAGATTTGGGACTAAAGGATCTGACACGCTGGTAGGAACCAGAATCGCGTAGGAGACGACTCATCTCTTGGTCTATGTGGTGTGTCTACACGAGGGCAATCCTTTGTGTGGTGTCCATCCATGCGGAGTTTCACAAACGATGCAGTATCCCCTTCGTGCAGGTCTTTCTCGATGCTTATGGCGTTGTGGCTTTCCTGCCCTACGAGGTTTTGTATGCACTCGGGATTTGCGGTGTGACGTTTGATTTTGCTGTGGGAGTAATTGTGGATGGAGTGTGTTACGTCCTGGGATATATAAACACTGGGCTCTTTCTATTGGACTAGGTATGCGGCAACAAGCAACAACGGAAAACGCTAGATCCAACCCTTATCTATAAACCCAGGCAACAAACCACCCTAAACCGTCAAGATTCCTGCCTGGACAACGAGGTATCCTATGACTCGGTTACAGGGTGCACACACTATAGACTGCTGATAGTCAAGCAGGCTATATAAAAGATCACACAATTAAGTTGACTTAACGCTTCAAGGAAAAGATAGATAACGGAATTAAATTGCAGAAACAATTTAATAACAAACTAGAAGAAAGTACATTTAACGTTACATTAATTATTACAACTAATCACCCCTGCGTGAAAGAAGGTGAAAGCAAACAGTCCTCAAAACATCGTACAGGTAGACAAGATGCGGGTCTCTAAACTGCATGCAGCTACTGTAGGATCTGATGCTTAGCAAAGAAAGTAAGTTACGGATTTAGAGAACTCTTAACTCATAAGCAGGAATAAATACTAGTGATAGGACATACAGTGTATAATGGCATAGGTATAATTAAATAAAGGCAGTAACTCGCAACATGTGTGCTTCTCACTCTTAGTCAGGCAAGCCTGCTCGGACAGAGTCTCTAAGCCACACCCTGACTCACAATGCTCACAAAAATGGTAAACTGTGGCACAATAACAAGCATACAGAGATAATAAACCCCTAGCTGTTAATCTGCCAGGTGGCAGAGGTCTAGCCGGAAGGATATAGGCTTCGGATACCCGGGCTGAGCCACCTGCTCTAGCCTAGGGACGTTCCCAGGTCTGTGCGCCAAATTACTCTAATTGAAAGGGTGCTCTCTTGAGAGACTCAGATCGCAAGTATCTGACTCTCTCCTGGCGACCCTAAAACAAAAGCAAGACGTGCTAGCGCAGTGCTGAGTGGACTAGGCAATGGCCCTCACACAACACAACACTAGACACACAGGGACACAGACAAGAAAATGCCCCCAGACTCCCACGGGTATCCTAGTAAAGTCGTGCGGGTCCACAGGACTCGCACCAGCATACTTTACTTAAAGGATCGCAAAAAGCCTCCCCTCCGGTCTAGCCCCTGCTAATCTGACACAAGAACACACTAGCAAGCATGAAACCACCAAATATGAGACAACAAAAAGCTTCCTAGGTCTCATTAACAATTACATCCCTGCATAAGGCCCAAAATCCTATCTAGTTATCTGAGAGCTCGTCGTTAATACAATAATAGATATAAGGTCTATCAAGGGGATGGGATAATTAAATAGATTGGTGAAGTAGTGGAAAGAAGGTATACAAAGTAAGAGAGAACGTTTCTAAGTGGGGTTGAGAGGGATAGATATCAAGGGGGTCCGAAGGGTACAACAATGAGGTGAGCTCCGAGTCTTGAATCTGTCTGGACCCCGCCCTAGGCATGCAGAATACATCCCAGGCTTGGCAACACTCAACACAGTTGCCTGGTCAAAATCCTCTACCCCGTGCGTGAGGCGAAACTAACTAAGCCTAACGTTGCAATCAAATGCATGTGGCAGCGCTTCAGGCTCGTCCCAGGCTAGTCTCTCCGCGCGAAGCAACGTCCCAAGCCGGTCTCTCTCTCCCGCTCGTCTCTTCACGCTCTCACTAGACTTACATCTTATATATTATAATGAAACAATCAACTATCGAGAATAAAATATACTAAGATGCGTTGGTTAAGAATAAGGGCAGCTTCAAGCTGTGAAACAACATAAGAATATCCCAGACATTAGTTACATTGTCGTAGGATATATACTAAGGGAAAGCCAACTGGCCGGCTACCACCAGCCGGTTTCTAAACGGCTGGGCAGCCGACGCGCGCGCATGCCCGCACGTGGTTACTATGCAGAAGCGTCACAAGTGTCCAGCAATTTTTCTTGGTATGACCAACTTTATGGCAGTGGCCACACTTCTTAGGGATTGCACCAGTTCTTCTCGGAGGCGAAGGGGTCGGGCTGGGTCTGCGTCTCGCCATGCAAGAGTGGTTTCTCCTTGCATTATGATGGCAGTAGTCACATCCCGTCTGTGATACTGTCACTATCTCACAAGCTCTTCTTGGACTGGCAAGAGGAATTAGCTCGGGGTCTGGTCTGCGAGCTCTTCTTGGCTTGACAAGAGCAATTTGCTCGGGCTTTTTGTTGGGGTGGAGCCTAATTGGAACCAACTTGAGAAGAGATGCGGGAACAGTCTGTGCTGTAGCGTCTGGAATCTCGGGAGCTGGGTCTGACGAGGTCTCAGAAGCAGTATCTGTGTCCGCAGCAATGCTCGCATCAGTGTCCGAAGGTGACTCCGGGGAATCTGGGATAATTTCTAACATAGGCAAGTGGACTGTATGCTATGACTGAGCATCCACGTGAGAATTGCCTCTGGCTGTAGTCTGAGCTGTAGCTATCATAGCTGTAGTCGGCCCTGTAGCTGTCATAGCTGTAACTGTCATAGCTGTAGCTGGAGATGTAGCTGTAGTTGTAGCTGTCACAGCTGTAACTGTCATAGCTGTAGCGGGAGCTGTAGCTGTAGGTATAGCTGTCATAATTGAAAGTGTAATAAGTTCTTCTGAAGACTTCTCTACACTTGACTCTACTTAAACTTACCCTTAGTCCTGGAAATTTATAAATATGAAACTTACCTTTGGAATGTAGGTATTGTACACAAGCGTTTGTACAAATATTTAAAATGTAGGACGTTTGTAGGGGAACAATTCTGATAAGTGCGTGGCACTGTCTCAGAATAACATAACCTTGGTGCCTGGGCGACACTAAGGGCCTTATATTTGATGTGCAAATATGTTAGAAGTTCGCTTGCGCTAAGGATGTATCAGGGTGGCCCCATGTCTCCTTGAAAGAGTTAGCTAGTCGTTCAGTCAAGTCGTCAATGTAAAAAACAAGTTTTGTCCTTACTTCTTTCTCAAACTCTGTGTCTGACTGAGGCTCAATTCCCGCTCCTTCTAATTCCACTTCTGATTTTCTAAGGTAATTAAAGGACATGGGGGGCATATGACACATTTGGTAAAGATACCTGGACTGAATGTCAGTGACAAATAATCCCTCAAAAAAAAAAATTTAGCACTGGTACAAAATATTTGGGTAGTAGGGATTTCTCTTAACCACACACCCGTACCCAAGTTTGTATGGAAGATAATGGTGGTTAGTCTAAATGAGTTCAGCAAAAAAAGAATATATACAAGGAAGTCTAGGAAAATCAGGTTAGTAAGGCACTTTAAAGATACTCTCTTACTAAGAAAATCAGGTTAGTAAGGCACTATAGGGATAGCCTATTCTCTTACTAAGAAATTGAAAAAGACACTCAAAACACGAAATAACAGAAAAGAAGGGTTTGATCACCTGTTGGAAAACCTCTTAATGTACTGTTACTGCAAAATAAAATACACTACTGTGAGACCTTTAAATGTAAAACGTCTAAGAAGAGCGAAATTATTTAAGGAAGTAAGTATATTTTCTCTTAGTGTGAGATTAAAGATCTTGAAACAATACTTGAATTGACTAAATCGAAATAGAGTTAAAATGCACGTACAGTCACACTTTAAAATTCGTTAAGTAACTAAGTAGTTAGATATCAAGATAATTAATTCACTGTGGCATTGCTGTGTTGTAAGTTTACTAGTAGGCTATTAATTTACTAGTATTATTACGTGGGTATGTAGTGTATTGACCATCCTATACAAAGCTGAATTAACGTTGCGATTTCCTGAAGGTCTTCTGAACTTGTTGTCTATTTCCAATCAGCTGTTGTAGAACGAAAATAGTAGTGGAGGCACCGTAGAGTTGAATTTTTGACCACCTCTCCTTACGTCGTCACCAATCTTGTGACGTCATACACACGTCATACCCTGGCCTGGGTGGCGTGTGTATGAGTCTAGGGTTGAGTTGCTGGGGCAAGTTGCTGGCGCGCGGGCTCACTGTGACTCATTGGCTCAGTGAAGGGAATGCTGAGGTCAATGCTGAGTTAATGAATACAGAGCTGTACTACCAGTAGACTCTTAAATCACTCTAGTCTTTTATCATTCATCGATGTTTTTCTTTCCACTTAGCTCATTAATGTTAAAGGTTTTCTAGTTGTTTTTCTTAATACGTTTTCTTTTTCCTTTTAGCTCAATTATTCTATACCGTATTGTCTATAGTTGTTTGTTCTAGGTTGCTATGTGGTTATTAAGTGTCTAATTAATTGTTCTTCGGAGGCTTTTTTGTTTTATTTTATACTTTAATGGTTCGTTTTACTTTAGGGGTTAATCACATCCCTTTAAGCTGCCAACCAATATGTTGTGGGCGGTTTATGGTGGAGGCACTGAGCGGATTGTGTCGTCTACCAGCGTTGGCAGAATCGCCTCTCGGTAGCCACTAGCGCTCGCCAGGGACATCGAAATGGGCTACAGTTATCAGAGAATATTTTTCTTTCTTTCTTAGCAATCGTATTGTTACAGACAGTCCAGTGGTGGTCTTTGTTTTCGTCTGTGACAACGGGAAGTGTTTTATATCATTAATAGAATATAACATGCATTGTATAAAGTTAAGGAGAAAGAGCGATGTAGGCTGTGTGGTGATAGTGTGTGCGCGTGTGTATGTGTGTGCTACCTCCCTCGCTCGGAGGAGTTTTCCCGCCCGCGCGCGGGCTTTCTCACGCCCTTGATTGGCCGGCGTGTCTGGCTGTGTCACGTGACACCTGTTGCCTTGTGACGTCTCGGCCTGTGATTGGCCGACCACCGCGTCTTTGTGGGCTCCTGTGTTTATGGGGGTCCCCAGGAGCTGTCCTCCTCAGGACAGGCTAGGCGTGCATGCATCTAACATCCCTTGCTTACTCTCCCCCGATCACCACCTTTAGAACTGTTTCTCTCTCTGAACTTCTTCTTTTCCATTACTTCTCGTCTTTTTTCAATTACTTGTCCCCTTGGGTTCTGCATACGGTTTCCATAGCCGGCCCATTGTATTGCATGCGCCGTCCTCTGAGATATTTACATGTACTTAGAATAGGTTTTTGAGGGTTCTTAGTTAGTATAGGTTATGAACTCTGTGTGTCAAAATTATTGATTTAGTGTTTCTGCTCTTTTATTTAATGCTAGACTGGGATAAGGTAACTGTAGTCGTTGTCATCGATGTGTGTATGGTTTGCTTATACCTACACGACTTCGACCGGTCCTGTGGTAGCCTGTGCTGTCTTTTCGGTTGTGTCCTTTGCGAGTGCAGCTTTGTGTTGACTGAGGGCTTTGGCCTGTGACAGTTCCACACTTTGCTGCCTCTTTGCTTGGCTTTAGAGGGTCGCCAGGATAGAACCCGATACTTGTGATCTGGATCTAGCAAGAGAGCACCCTAGTCAATTAACGTAACTTAAAGGATACAGTCTTAAGGACATCGCTAGGCTACGAGCCTGTCTTGCTCAACCCCAGTTCCTTACCTAGAGTATCCCAGCTAGACAATATTAATTGAGTAGACACTTATTAGTATTTAATATAAGCTCTTTGATATGTATGCATTATTATTCACAGCATTTATTAGTCTAGGTTGTTGCTGAGCCGCACAACCATAGTAGGCTGTTTCGTTAATGAGGAAGTACTTCTTTTAGTATCGAGCATTACTACCGTTGCGCATTTATAGTATTCTCGTGTCAGTTAACATTATATGTCCTATCTTTTTGTGTATTCGCTTTACACGTGTGGTGTCCTGCCTTTATATAGTTTAAGATACGAGCATCTTATGAGCATCAGACTTTCTTCAGAAGTTTCCAGGTCTATGCTGTAGGACTATACTTCACTTTCTTTCAGATAGGAGTGAAGAGTTTATTGTTGTTTAGAGTAACTGTATTGAAGCATCTTTTTATTGTATTAAATCTTGCAGTGATTTAATTGATCTTTCCCTAGATTCCTGTTTATGCATTTTAACGTAACTTGCATCCTGTGTGTTATCAGGCTATACCCAGTGTGGGTTAGCCTGAAGTAGAGTACATTTATGCCCAGTTTAGGATACCCCATTATCGCAGATTAACTCTGGAGGGTATAGGTGTTTTGTTCGCCGGCATGTAAGTTCGAGGGTTTGGATCTCGCGTACCGTTCTTGCATAGTGCCCTATTACTAGTCCAAGCATTAAGTGCCCTTGTTTTATTCGCAGTCCCGGTCGTAACAGGATTGAGGAGGGTTAACTTATTTTCTTACCTCATATTTCCTGAACATTGTTGTAGCACTCTGTAAAAGTCTGGAACATTGTTTTATGTACTGGATAATATTTGTAGAGATTTTAAATAAACAAGCACGGGGCTTTTTGGGGTTTATTTATCAAGAAAATATATGTCTGTAGCCCTTATTGCTAATTTTGAGATATTAGAATATATTACACTAGACGTCCCTTGCGTTGGGGAAATGTAATTATAAAGTACTTCTTAATGTGGTGTATACTCAGAGTTGAGTGTGTACCGAGATAAGTACTTTACTTAATACTTAATGAAAGTATTCTACTTAATAATAGCAACCTAGAACTATGAGCTGTCTTCCAAGTAATTAATATTATCTCCTGTAAAGAAAGAGAACAAATGATTAGGAGGGAATTACTAGAACGTATGTATGTCACTGATACTTATAAAGTACTTGTACACTTATACTGGTCACGAATCTTACCCAGAGGGTTGAAGTGAGGGACCCTCCTTGGGAGAGTGTTGTGTGCTGACTGATTTGCCACACCCTGCTTGAGGGAGGGCGCGGCTCAGCAGCACCATGTGATAACTGGGTGTGACAAAGTTGCTAGCAATTACTTCTCGAAATCTTGGCAACGGATGTGTGATACCTTTTGGTGATCGTGGGATCCGTGCTTGCCTTACCATAGTGGAAAGTTACCAGCTTCCATTGTGATGGTGTGAGCTTCTATAGGGAGATCACACCAACACACTTACAGTTCTTTTAAAAGGTTGTTATAATGGTGTGAGTTATATATGTGATGCTATGGTTTATCTTAGAAGTGTACAGTCGCTCAAAATGCGCTGTTACAGTTTTATGAGGTTTATCTCCATCCAGGTGTCGATTTTTTCCTGGTGAGCGGTAGCGAGCCAGCATATTTAATCACATATTTTTTTACAGCAGGCTAAATTTGTACATGTTTTGATAAAAAAAAATCTCCGGCGAAGCCGGATTTCTCCATACATTGCAGGCTCGCTATCGCTCGCCAGGAAGAAATCGACACCTGGTTGGGGATAAATGTCTTGAAACAGTAGGCTGAATGGAGCCGAATGAATACAAGCCAGAGAAAGAAAGAACAAAAGCAGGTTCCCCCCCTTAATCATACACATACATACATATACAAGTTTAAAGACCGTTTCGTCCACAGAAAGTACATTTTCAGTCTTACGTCCTAACTCTTTCTGACAATAGACCTCTTATATTTTTTAGCTACATGTTTTGCCAACACTAGACAAGTATAATATAGCTTAGGAAGGGCCTAACACAATCAATAGGATCAAACATATCTCAAATAATCCTACGACTCATACAAACCAAATGTATAATATAATGTAGTGTAATAATTGCCAGAATTAAAGGAAATTAATTGTATATATATATATATATATGTTATTATAGCCAGGTAATAGATTCTCTTTTAACCCTCCTCTAGCGGGTGCTCTGTGGCCGTTTTGGGACTTTCTGGGCCATTCTGACTGCTATATCAACCATCAGTATGAAAGGAACTGTATTGCGCCGAAAACTAGGTGGAAATCGCTACACAATGACGCCACATACAGCTACGTAGCGCTCGTGGAGCACTGACAGTGTTACCTCGAAGATGGAAGTTTAGCGGATTTTGCTACCTTGCTCACTTTTAGCGAACTATTGGTTACACTGTCATCCACACGCGCAGTGGGGGAACTGGAGTTAGTGTGGGCCGGGAGGCCACAGATGTCGGACGTATGGATCATTACTATCCCACCCATTTTCACTCGATTTCCACCCTTTTTCACCCGTTTTTTGCCAGTTTTTTCAACTCGACTTATGTGGTGAGCCGCTTTTTAAGGGTACAGACGAGGTTAAAAGCAATAGCAGTTTCAGCATTCAGGATTTTATTGTTACAGCTTTCAATAGTTCTAACAATTTTCCTCTGGGGTTCAGAGATGAGGTACAAAAGGTTAGCAGAATTCATGGTGGATCCAACGTTTCACAAGTAAACATCTTGCATCTTCAGGGAATGGAGAGGTAATGATTAGAATAGGGACAAAGCATCATATTTATACAAAATTCGAGGATCAAGTAGAGGGAGGTGGGCGGAGCTACTGGGTGTGTGGTGGCTGTTGATTGGTGGAAGGCAGTCTATTCGCGAGACGGGCACTAAATCTTATCGGTGGTTGGTTGTTGGCTGTGGGTGACTGTGATTGGTTGGTGTTGTCAGTTGTGTGCTGAGCATGGAAGCGTAAGGGAGGGTGGCGCGGGGCGAGAGGAGGGGGGGGCAGCATGCCTGTAGCGCTTGCCTGAAGGAAGAATTTGAAGGTCTTGGGTTTGGTTGTTGATGCTGGGGTTGAGTGTTTGGATGTATAGAGCTTCTAAAATAGCTAGTCTTCTGGGGTCTGATTCTTTGTCGAGTATGGTGGTTTGTTTGTCTAGGTCGGCGCGAGTTAGGGCAAGATGGTGGGGGGCTTGATAGTGATCTTTTATAGTGCCAGATTGAAGGTGGAGGGTTAGTCGACGGGAAAGGCGAGTCTGTGTCATTCCAACATAGGATAGGGGTCCACAGTCCCCAGAGGTGCAAATATGCTGGTATATCACATGGTCATCTTTCGGTTGGTTGGTGGAAATGGGGCAGTTACGGAGGACAAGGTTGGAGGTCTTAGGAGATTTGTAGTAAATAAAGAGTTTGATTTTATTGTCAGGGTTGGTGGGGAGGACGTTTTTGTTAATTATTTCTTTCATAATGGATTCGTCTGTTGTGTGGTCGGAAGACATGTAGTTTCTGTAGAAAAATGTAATGTCATTGGCCGGGTTGGTGCTTGTTTGTACCATTTTTCTAGGTGGTGGTTGATGGCATTGGTGACGTCAGTGTTGGAATACCCATTGTTGACTAGGACCTGGGTGAGCCTTTCCAGTTCAGTGTGTGTGTCATTCCAGGTGGTGCAATGGGATGTATCCATTCGGCCCCATTCAGCCTGCCTACTGTTTTAAGACGTTTATCACCATCCAGGTGTTGATTTATACCTGGCGAGTGATAGCGAGCCACCATATTTTGGATAATGAGTTAGACAGCTGGCTAAATTTGTACATTTTTCGATAGAAAAATTTCTCCGGCGAACCCGAATTTCTACATAACATGCTGGCTCGCTATCGCTCGCCAGGAAAACCATAACACCTGGATGGGAATAAATGTCCTAAAACTGTAGCCATAATGGGGCCGAATGGATATATACAACCAAGAAAGAGAAAAAAGCAGGTCACCCCCCTTAAACATTATCATAGTGCATGCATTTAACCCCTTTTGTACCGGGGACGTCTTTTTAATTTGATTCTAGCTACTATTAGACGATTGTATTCAGCTTAAAATGGGCCTCCAGCAGTTAACAGCCTTCGAACTATCTCACTAAACCCTTTACATTAGCACACATCCTTCTTAAACTGCACAAAATCGTCTAAATATAGCTAGAATTAAATGTAAATGACGTCGCCGGTACAGAAGGGGTTAACAGACAAAGTACGGGAAGAGGGAGGCAACATGGCGGCCCTTTCAATGAGAATGGCCAGGTACTACTCCCTATAGATGGTGCTACAATTAACCCCCTGACACCTTGGCTCTTTATTACTTGCTTCCTCTCTCTCTCTCTCTCTCTTTCTTCTTATTCCTCTTCTTCTTCTTTGCTCTCCTTTCCTTCCACTTTCCCTTACTCTCGGGTTAGCTATCTCTACTAGATCCGGACCACTTCGCTGGGATCATAAGGTCTGTGCGGTCAGTGTATATATGTAAGTCTAAGTAAATCTCTCTCTCTCTCTCTGTCCGTCTGTCTGTCTGCCTGTCTGTCTGTCTGTCTGTCTGTCTGTCTGTCTGTCTGTCTGTCTGTCGCGCTCTCTCTCTCTCTCTCCAACAAGATAATATTTTACCTATACTGTATTTAACAACCTGACCACCATTGCCAAAGGAAAGGGAGCGTAGAAATTGGATGCAAGTATGGAATAATATATTATGGATTATTCAAGAATATTGCAGTTAAATAGGTCTAATACTCTGTTTATAATTTGTACGCCCCATTAGTTATGAAATGTTTAGACGTTCGCCCCCTTTAGTTTGGCAATTTTAAGACCTTCTGCCTTATTTCTTTGCCAATATTAAGAACTTGCGTGCCATTTTGGTGTCGACTGTTATTCCTGGCGAGGGAAAGCGAGCTTGACACTTTATACCGAAATATAAATATGTACAAATGTATCTTGAAGGAGAGTCTTGGGGGGGGGGGAGATTTATAAGTTTGATAGAGGTCTTAGGAGTTAAAACAAATATAATACAACATAATATGTACAGTATATACTGTATATACTGTATATACATATATATATATATATATATATACAGTATGATACAACATAACATATATATAACATGCAATATTTATGTTTGGGCGCATTACAGTTTGCCACTGTTTGTTTTGAATGATGTCATTGTTGTGGGAGTGTTAGTTAAGCCTAGACATTGACAAATTAGCCCTTAGATAGTCTGATCAAACCTACTGTCATCAGTTTTCCTAGTTTCTCTCGTTTTCATTGTTAGTGAGGTTGGTGAGTCCTTAAGCAAGTGTCACACTATGCCGATTTAAGTGCCGACGCTGCTCCACGACTTAAGCAGGCGTCACACCATGCCGACTTGAGCCAAGACTGACCACGACCTTTAGTCGTGGTCAGGAGTGCCGACCTTCGGCGGAGAGCTTATGGATTTGGGGGGGTGAGTTTTGGACGGGACGCAGTATGGATGGCCACGCCGCCTGACGGCGACCTGACGGGGTAGAGCGGCGCCCATGCAGGACTGAAGGTGAGACCTAGGTCGCCGCTGGAGTGCCGATCTGCGGCGTAGCGCGTTGACAACGACCCGACGAACGGCGTCGACAGGAGGTAGGGCGGTGTCAATATGCATTACTGTGCCGATGGATGGCGACCCCTTCAGTATGGACGGCTTATTATTAACTGATTATTTCAGTTAATTCTGTTATTTTATTATTATTATTAATTTAATTATGTATTGAATGTTGTTATTTTTCATTTTTTCTGTAATTAATATACCTAATCTTATATTTTGATGGTTATTGATAATATATTTATTATTTAATTATTTAACCTGCTGAGTGCCAGGGACGTATATATACGTCCTAGGGTGTTGTCACGCCAAGTGCAAGGGACGTATATATGTACCTTACCCTTTTGGCTACCCACCACAAAAATTCCAAATCCCTCCTCCCACCCACTTGCTGACTGTCGGTCCCCGTCAGAAGGAAAAAAAAGGAAAATCTGTGGTGGCGAAACGACTGCACCAATCGGTTCCATATTTGTGTGACAAGTCCCTCACCCTTCTGCCTTCCCCCAACCACACCCCCAACCGCCTCCCACCACCCACTTTCAGCGTATCCGTACGAAGATAAGGAAAAAAAGGAAAATCTGTGGTGGCGAAACTACCTCACCAATCGGCTTCATATTTGTAACATGAGTCAATTACCTTCTACCTTCCCCCCACCATCCCCCAAACCACCCTCCCACCACCTTCCTACCCATACATTCCGATTCCATAAAAGTCTCTGTAGTCTATAATGTCTTTTCAGCTACTTTCGGGGACCATGGGGACCTGATTTCTGGCGAAAATGGACAAGGGGAGTGTTTTTTTTACCATTATCCTTCCTTTCTCTCCCAACTTGACAGATTTAGCCAAAAAAAAAAAAAAAAAAAAATCTGGCACTGGCAGAAGCACAACGTCAAAATTGGCTGGCACTCAGCGGGTTAATTATGTCGTTTATTTATATATTGACCGTTAGGGCATCATTGGGTCGCCGCAAGCCGCCGCTGATCCCCGCAGGTAGTTATGGTGACGCCGCCTGACGCAGACCTCATTTATGGTGCCGTGTGCCGCCGTGTGCCACCGTGTGCCACCGTGTGCCGCCGCACTGATGCCTACCTTTTCCCGTCAAGCGCCGTCAAGCGCCGTCACACGCCATCAGCCTCCCGTCCCCTTCACGTCCCATTTTTTGACCTCACTTCACGCCGACTTGATTTTCAAAGTTCTGCATGTTGAACTTTTGAGGGGGTATGTGAAGACCCATCCCGACCTGTTTGTTATGTTGGCGACGGCCCATGATGCACGGCGACGTAGACCAAGACTGTCCACGACCCTTAGGTCGCGGACAGTCTTGGCTTAAAATCGGCTAGGTGTGATGCCTGCTTTAAGGAGTGGCAATACAAGGAGGAGAACACTGCCGAGTATCGTGGGTGATCGAGGAATGGGACGCCCACGGTGGGCAGTATGGACGGGCACGCCGCCTAACGGCAACTGGAAGGGGTCGAGCTGCAACCATGCAAGACCTATGGACGATAAATGACGCCGCCGGGGCGGCGTCATGCGGTGTAGCGCACAAACTGGTTGGCGACAATGCTCCTGACGAGCGGCGCCTATAGGAGGTAGGGCGGTGCCGATAGACTATGGCGGCGATGGACAGCCACCCTGTCACACTGAACCCCTACTCCGTCACACTTGATCCCGACCGAGGAAAACCGGTCCGTCGGAGGCGACGTTTGTGTGTGTGTGTGTGTGTGTGTGTGTGTGTGTGAAGGGGGGGGGGGGGTATTAAGCTTGAGGTCTAGGGAGGAAACTAAAAGCATAATAAAAAGATTCATAAATGAGCAAATAAATACGCCCATCTCCCCTTAATTTAGTGGGTCTTTGAGTAATTGGTAAAACAAGGCCATCTATAGTTAACCCTTTCAGTACCGGTGAAGTCTTTCTCGTTATAGTCTGGCAACTATTTGATTATTGTATTATGCTTACATAGGGCCTGTAGCATTCACAAGACCTCCATTTCTCTCATGTATCTCTCTTAACACCCACAGACCGTTTTTAAGCTGCATAAAATCGTCTACAGTAAGTATGGCAGAACTAAGGCAAAACAGATGCCACCGCTATTGAAAGGGTTTATAGATAGTCACTCGTTGATGGGATCGGATTAAGGGGACAGTGGTGATTTTTGGGGTCTATTAATATATATATTCATTTATTTTTTAGTTTCCTTGCTAGACCTCCATCAAACTTAAAAAAAAACACCCCCAAAACCCTCTATCAACGATGTCGCGTGCGATGTTGCCAGGTCGCGGACTCACGGTATGCCCTCCCCCTATGACGCCGCCTGGGTGTTACCGGGTCGCTGCCTGACGGCGACCTACCTTATAAGCGGCGCCTGACGCAGACAGGTCAACACCCTTGTACCGTCTGACGCCTACTGGACGCCGCCCGACGCCACCCGCCTACCGTCCCCGTCCCGTCAATTTACTATCCGCCGACTCAGCTCATGAGAGTTGTGCGTGTCGAACTTTTCCTGAGGCCCCTGACGACCTCTCCCGATGGCTCTCTTGAGTCGGCGCCCACCAACGTCGCGTGGCGATGTAGGCAAAGACCTGCTCCCGACCCTTAACCCTTAATTAGCGGCTCACCACATAAGTCGAGTTAAATAAAGCTGGACTATGTGGCGGCGCTCGACATAGGTCGAGTGGCAATTTCAGCACGTAATGTTGCTGAGAGAGAGAGACAAGTGGTGGCAGGAGACTAGCGAGCGTATGACTGCTCCAGACCACCGCGGCGAACCTACTGACATGAATCTCAGCTCCCTCCTCCCTCTCTCACTCGCTACATACTGAATTATATGGGGAAAGTACCGAATTACATGCTTTTTGCACTCGCGTTGCACGGTTATTGCAAGAAAACTAGCCATCATAAAAGGATCGTTATGGTGTCATTCGAAAGCTCTGTTTATGCCCTTTCAGGTATTGGTACTTGTTTTACGTTCTGGGTCTTATTTAGGCATGAAAATGATCACGTAAACAGCCCTATTTTGGCTAAAAACACCCCGCTGGGCGGTACATATAAATAAACCGCATAGGCCGCTCGTAAGGTGTTAAGTCGTGGAGCGTCGGCACTTAAATCGGCATAGTGTGACACTTGCTTTAGCTTGCCATCCTTTTGGTCTGGTGTTTGTTTCCAAAACAGTAACATGGTATACTACTGCATCTGTAATACGTCTAATTGTCAATGTTTTATTTAATTTATATATACAGTATATATACAGTATTTATTTTTGTTATATATTTTGTTATTTATTTGTGTTATATATTGTTTCTTTCTTTCTTATGATTTTATTTATTTATTTTTATCTGTGCTCAATTAGAGTAACTCGACCCAAGGAGCAACATTGACATGTACAGTCAGCCTCCGAGGCCATTTACTGACAAGTGGAGCAGGCCTTAGTTTGCTTGGCACTAATTATTTAGAATACCAGCAGAGCATTAGGGTCCTTGTCTTCTCAGTTAGTACGGCGTGTAGCGATATGTATTATGTATATATATATTACTCTGTGCTAACCCCTGAACATGTAATACACGAAAGCGCTTGGGTTCACGTCGTGTTTCCTTCTTTCATCACACTACTGTACTGTATGTGTTAGTATATGTGTGCGCATGCGTGTGTATATGAGTGCATGTAAAACCGAGAGAGAGAGAGAGGGAGAGTGAGAGTGAGAGTGAAAGTGAGAGCGATAGCGAGAGCGATAGCGAGACCAAGACAGAGAGAGAGCGAAAAAGTGAGTGAGAGTGAAAGTGAGAGCTAGAGCGAGACCAAGACAGAGAGAGAGCGAGAGAGGTTAAATTGAATAGTAAACCCTTTGAAATATGAGCTTTCTGGTGTGGTGGAGTAACACGGGAGAAACTTTCACCCAAAAATACTCACGAAGTTTTGGCCACAGCGGTAAGATAAAAGGAGGATGTTTGTAAAAGAGATTAGGCAGCTTACAAACTCGCCCTGTAAGTCTGCTAATCTTTAGTTATGTACAAAGTGGTGACTATGTTGTGTGTTTAGTTTCTTTCTTAGACCTTCATCAAGCTTAAAAATAAAATAAAAACAAAATCCCCAGGAGGTAAGTGTGTTAATTTTTTCGGTAGGATTATTTCCCGGCCAAAGACCGCTTCCTACTAAATGTAAGGCTTGCTTTCGCTTGAAAGGAAAATTTGAACACGTAAATGGCACGAAAGTTCTTAATATTGACAAATAATTACGGGAAAGGGCCGGAGGATTGCAAAATTAATGCTGCGAACGTCTTAAAATCTCATAACTAATGAGGTTAAGTATGAGAGAAAGGGGTCTAGAACAAAAAAATAATAAAGTAATGTGATGTCTGCAAGCTCATGTTCACTTATAAAGCAGCCCTACGAGACGGTAGATCGGTAGTTTACTATAGTCTGTTCATTCTAGGTTGGGTAGTAATCGCAACCTCTAACCTCTGTAACTCAAAAGGGACTAGAGTAATCGAGCTAACGTTTCCACTAAATAGGAAGACTTGACTAGGAAGTAGGTGTGAAAATTGACAGCTCATTTGATCTAGCCCTTTTAGAGTTATAGAGGTTAGTGGTTAAGATTTCTACCCAAGCTAGAATGAACGGACTATATCATTACCTAAATAAACTATAATTAACCCTGCGAGGATCATGACGCGTTTTGACAATTTATTCTGGCTATCATTAAGAATATTTTATTCAACTTAGGACGATATTGTGTGAGTCAGAGGAATGATTGAGATAGTTATCTCCCCTTTGATTCCTAAAGTGGATACCAAAAATGAAAAACATCGTCTTGTGATAGCCAGAATAAACTGCTAAAATCCGTCATAATCCTCAAGGGGTTAAGATATATATAGTCTTGATTTATTTATGTTGATTTCATTTACGTCAAGCAAACATTTCTTATTATATCTTTCCTTAAGTTTTCGAGGCAAATAATCTTAAGCAAAGTTGATCACCTAGAATGGGGCTTTAAATTAAACCACTGATCCATTTCAGAATACCAGTGATCGATTTCAGAATACTAGTAATCGATTTCAGAATAACAGTGATCGATTTCAGAATACTAGTAATCGATTTCAGAATACCAGTGCTCGATTTCAGAATACCAGTGATCGATTTCATAATATCAGTGATCGATTTCAGAATACCAGTGATCGATTTCAGAATACCAGTGATCGATTTCATAATACCAGTGATCGATTTCAGAATACCAGTGATCAATTTCAGAATACCAGTGATCAATTTCAGAATACCAGTGATCGATTTCATAATACCAATGACCTATTTAAAAATACGGTATATATATATATACATATATATTGTATTGCATTTATCACCTATATAGGGAGAATGTTTTTCCACGTCTTGCATCTGTGCTTACGCTAGAATTTTGTGTTGTCTAGGATGTATGTATGTATGTATGTATGTCAATGTTTGTATGTACTCTGACACTTACCCCAGTTTTCCTTTTATTATTATTTTTTTCTCTCTAGGATGTAGCTTCACAAAATTATGAAAGCAATTGTGATGGTATTTATAATTTTCCCAACCAAGTATTGCTCGGCGCTTGCTTCCCTGAGGCAAATTAATTGAAATACAAACGACCAAATATATTTAAGCAGCGATATTCGCTTACATCTCCCTGAACAATTCCTTGATATAAGCTGTGTGCTGAGAATTATACCACATATTTGTTTTTCTTCATTAAACAGGAAAATAGCATATTCTTTGTTATTGGTAATAAGATATATATTGATCTTTGAGCTCTATATCAGATGAATTTATTACATTATAGGTAGTCACCTGACGCCATTTTCAATGTATGCTGTGTAGGAAGGAGACAAAAGGCAAAGCTGTCTGTAACAGTGCCCCCCCGCCCCCCGATAGAGAGCCAAGTTCAAGGTACTACATTCGAGACAATATTCCAGAGTTTACTTGATAAGTGGAAGAACGACTGGAAAAATCGGTTCACTCTTGGGTTATTTAATTAGACAGAATAATTATTACAATGTGTAGAGAAGCGGGTGCTACTTGCTCTCCGTCGTCAGGAAGGGGAGTTTATTTCATATAAGGTCACTTTAAACGATGTTATTCATATTAACACTAGATTAGCGGGCTAGCGGTTTATTTATATGTACCGCCCAGCGGGGTGTTTTTAGCCAAAATAGGGCTGTTTACGTGATAATTTTCATGCCTAAATAAGACCCAGAGCGTAAAACAAGTATCTATCCCTGAAAGGGCATACACAGAGCTTTCCAATGACACCATAACGATCCTTTTATGATGGCTAGTTTTCTTGCAACAACCGTGCAACGCGAGTGCAAAAAGCATGTAATTCGGCACTTTCCCCATACAATTCCGTATATAGCGAGTGAGAGAGGGAGGGAGGAGGTGGGATTTGTGTCAGTAGGTTCGCCGCGGTGGTCTGGAGCAGTCATACGCTCGCTACTCTCCTGCCACCACTTGTCTCTCTCTCTCAGCAACATTACGTGCTGAAATTACCACACGACCTATGTCGAGCGCCGCCAGATAGTCCAGATTTATTATACTCGACTTATGTTGCGCCCCGACAGTTAGGGGTTAAGAACTATATTTCAGAAAGCTGACTGAGATTGATTTTACGTCCATGACTCTCAAGTTCCTCCTTAATCTGCATAAATTTGGTTAATCTTAGCCAGAATTGAAGGGGTTAACCGTTTCAGGACGACGACGAATTTTCGTCGTATTATGGTTACCATTTGACGATTGTTTTAGCATTATCTGATTCTAGGACAGAAAGGGCTATATACCCAATACACCATCTGAATAACAGAAACTCTTCTTAAACGGCTTAACCATTTCAAGATCCGATTACGCATTTCCATTTTGTTTTCTGGCTGTAATTAGACGATCATATTATATTATTCAGATAAGGAAAGGTATATGGAAGTCAGAGGATTAATTGAGATAGTCATATAGTTCTCAGAGATCCTTTCTAAACTGTCTAAAATCGTCTAATGATAGCCATAATAAACTGTCAAAATATTTCATAATTGTCAAAGAGTTGTATATGTATGCATGTATATACTCAGGCACATATCCCATAGCTGAGGGTGGCCAACTCGAGACAGAGCCCGAACAGGGACAACACACCAAAAAAAAAAAAAAAAAAAAAAAAATACACATCTAGGTCGCCCAGGAGAAGACCCAGAAACTCAGGCCCATCAAAAGATTCCCAGGTCTCATACCTCCCGGAGAGGTTCTGGTCTAAAGCAGGCAGACACATAGCGGTCCCATACCGCAATACCCGCCCACTTCACATTCAGGCAAGATCCTTCATATACACCGGCTTCCCGGGCCAGGCGCCTGACGGACTATTATTTAGTCCATTTGGCGCCCGACCCCCTCTCCCAACGGCTGTGTTATCACTCATCTATTCACAAGCATTCTCCATTCATTCCTATTCATTACCATTTATCTTGCCTGTTCTACAGTCATCCCTTTATCTGTCAATGCTTGTACGACATCATCTCTCCATCTCAACCAAGGTCTTCCTTTCCCTCTACCTCCCCTTGTATCTGACTCATATACTCTCTGTAAGCCTTTCATCTCCCATTCGTTCAATATAACCATACCAGCACAGCACCCTTCTGTCCACTCTGGCCGACAAGGATTCCTGCTGTCCCACTCTCCTATGTACCTCTTCATTCCTCAATCTGTCTGTACGTGTCACTCTACACATATTCCTCAAGCAGCTCATCTCCATCACATCCAACTTTCTTCTCTCTTGTGCCTTCAGAGCCCATGTATCAGCCCCATACATCACTGTTGGTACAGTTGTCAGGATTAATTTGTTTCATTTCCCCTGGACTAGGCGTTAGTAGCACTGCGCGGTGGAAGGGTATCCCCTCTACCTCCTTTCCTTGTTGGTTCCATACCCCTACCAAAACCCTCCCATTTTCTCTCCGACCCCAGAACTACACCCACCCTCCCTTCTCTCGCTCTCACCCAACTACTTCTGGACCTCACCAATTGCATGTATTCTGAACAACTAATGAAGGAATGCAATGTATCATAGGTAGAGTTAAAAGGGGAGATTTAACCTAGGCTGAACCTTCATTTAGCCCAGTATTAAATGTTTTCTTTTCTTTTTCTAAAATGCTTCTTTCAACATAGGAGAATAGCATAGGAGGGCAAAAAAAAACATATCGCATCCATAACCCCCCCGAACGGGGGTTCACCCGCCCCCGACAACCAACCAAAATTTACCCCCTCAGCCCAATTTTTTGTTTTGTTTTGTGTTGTTTGTCTAAAAGGCTTCTGTAAACAATAGAGACTATCATATGAGGGCATAAACACCCATATGACATCTCTAGCCCCCACCCCCCATGGACCCCAATATCATGGATTTATACAACAAAAACTTTGGTATATATTCTGTAGAACCTATGATCCAAGATTTTTTACATTAGTATCCCATACAACTTAGTTTTCTCTAACAGCTTAGTAATAGAAAACGTCTGTGGAAGGAGAAGCTTAGCTATTTTCCCCAAAATTATGGGAGTCTAGGTATGTTTTAAACAATTTTGCGATTTCCAGAGATCATATATTGGCAACTCCCAAGTGCCACTACATTTTTGTATATTGCTCGGCTTTGTTCCCCTTCTACACACTATATATAGGACTATATAGCAACGGTAGAGCGTGTCCATAATGGCCGCCCCTCCGATATTTCCCGAGATTCAACCTTTTTCATGTCAAAATTTGTGTTACCCAAAAAATATATATATTATATATATTTTTTCAGCACCTTCTATTATTCAATATGGGACAACGAACATGCTCAGTTGTTGGGGATGCTTGTAGGATATGCCAGAACAAAATTGCAGGAAATTTGAACAATTTTCAATGACTAGATTGATTTTTCATATAGTGCAATAAAATTTGCGCTCGCGCGCGCGCGCACACACATAGAGATCTGATTTTTTTTCCAGTGAGTCTTAGTATTTCTATTGGTATTAAGATGGTATAATGTCAGAAACAAAATCTCTTATACAGGGTGAATTAGGGGTATAAGGTTCAGCCTCACCTGTATAAGATTTACTAAACTTGAAAGCAAGAGAGAGAGAGAGAGAGAGAGGGAGAGGGGGGGGGGGGAGGGAATGTTCGACGAAAACCTTACATATGATTTGAGTTATTCCTACTGATATATTTACGCCTACCATTGAAACCAGAAAGTTTCATACCGATTCACTGATGGTTTAACCCTCCTTTGGCGGTGCCCGGCTATAGTCAGACTAGAGAACGAAGGCCTAAAGAATGGGGCCCAGCTATAGTCGCATGCGATGTTGAGCACATAATCGGCTCTGAGAGAGAGTCCGAGCGGTGGGAGGAGCGCGGATAGGCTCTGACCGTTCGGCATGGACGTAGTCCCGCCACTGACACTGTCTGCACATCCCACCACATCCCTGGTCCCGCAATACAGGGTAAAAACTGAAGATATTACTGTAATTTAGGGATTTTTCCTTCGTGTTGCACGATCGTTGCAAGACAACCCGTGGTCGTAGAAGGATGGTTCAGGTGTCATTGGAAAGCTCAATTATCACCCTTTCACGGATACATAATTGTATTACGCTTTGGCTCTTCTTTATGCATGAAAAAGAGCATGGAATGAAGCTCGTTTAGGGTAAATCTGCCCGCTTGGTAGGTAGTAGAAGTTACAAACCTAGCTGCTCGTAGAGTGTTAATACTGTTGAACTATCATACTCTAATAAAATTACCAAACTAACCCACGTGAAGTTGTATTTCCTTTTCATCGGTGTAATGGCTCAGGCTCGGCTACTTAACAAGCTTGAGACAACGAGGACCGTCTGTGTCAATTCCTCCATGAGTATCTCCCACCAATAAAATATTTCTTTGTCTAAAATTATTTAATACTAATACAACTACTTATTAGCACCATATACAAGAACTAAATATTTGCTCAATAATTGTCTCCACAAATCTCACTACTGCCAGACATTTCAGGACTCATTAAGTGTAAGCAGCCAATTTGCCAATACATGCTATGAATTATTGCCGAGAATGTGCCCTGTGAGTCGGCCATGTGACTGTATTACGTGAATTCAACACTCTCAACATAGCTATCTACCCAATCATTAGGCCATATTGCTTTCCTAATTGACCATAATGTAAAATTACTCTGTATAAACGGGACACAAACTACCCTCGGGCATGGTACTGTAGTTTTTTAAAAAGAGGCTCCAGCTTTGAAAATATTACTTGATTTAAACAGGCTAAATAATCCTGAAGGGTTGATAACCAATATATATGCCCTATTTTTACTAACTACCTCTTACGCTCATTTATCCATTAGGGTGGGTCTTATTTTAAAGTTCCTTTTCCCTCAACATGTATTACGTTCACCCATACATTAAGGAAGGACTTATTCATATTGTCACCTTACCCTTAAAACCTTGCCATAGGGTTACTCTATTTTATCAGGTATCTTGTGTTGTAACCAAGCTAAGGGGGGCATCCGCTATGGCTATGTAGCAATATGGGTTGAAACATAGAAAATTGCGTTAAATACTCCCTGAGTAATGGCAAGACGTAGAGTATCTACTCCACATAATACTATTGAGAGCTTCACGCCTATTCAAGCTTATTCTCTTGAGATAACTTTCAAGATAATTGGAATTCACATTTGTTAAGAATAATTACTGAATAACTATATAACGCTCATTTATTATATCCCAGACTAACTACAACAGTTATACTATTGAACTGATCTATAATTCTTCTACTACAATACCACTCTGTATACTAGTTTCGTGTATAACCAAATAATCTAATTTTACCTTATATTTGATTATATAAGTGTGTATATCTACCCCTCATACCTGGTATATCCATAAACACTATACAGTAACGTTAACCCTACTAGTAACGGTAGTAATTAGCAGCTTCAGGTTAGGTTTAGTTAATTTCATATTTTTAATGTGCAGGAGATGGTGATCGAGAGATGTGTGAAATACTTCATTCCTTCATCAGGTGTTCAGAATAAATGTAAACGGTGAGGTGCCAGAAGTAGCTCCTAGCTGGGTAAGAGCGAGAGAAGGGAGGGTGGGTGTAGTTCTGGGGTCGGAGAGAAAATGGGAGGGTTTAGGTGGGGGTATGGAACCAACAAGGAAAGGGGGTAGAGGGGATACCCCTCCACCGTGCAGTGCTACTAACAGGGAAAATGAAACTAATTAATCCTGACGACTGTGCAAGTATCCCTTGATAGATTGCACTTTTAGCTTTCATTCCTAGATTTTTCGATTTCTACATGCTTCCCATTGCTCCGAAAACTTTCCTTCCTTCACATACTCTCTGTCTTGCCTTCATTTTCACTTTTGCATCCATGCTTATCACTCCTAGATATTTAAAACACTCCACTTGTTCCAGTATTTCCCCATCCAGCCATACATGTAAATTAACCCTACGAGCACCTATATTACACACCATCACTATACTTTTATTAAAGTTCACCCTCAGCTTCCTCCTCTCACATGCCACACCAAACTCTTCCACTACTCGCTGCAGTTAATATCGTAATGTTAACCAGAATGAAAGACAAAAAAGGCGTCCACATACTGAAGAGGTTAATGATGTACTGCATATCCATCCGCCAACCATTAGGATGAAAAGATGTCATTTAATTTAATTTACTTCCATGTGTTATTTATTGTTTTTATTTGATTTAGTTCAATAACTTTACTTTATTATTTGTATTCTGATATATTGACTTGCTACTGCTTTGCTTATGCATGATTAAGTTAAAACCTTGAGGATTATGACACATTTTAACAGTTTATTCTGGATATCATTAAACGATTTTATACAACTTAGGAAGGATCTGCGGGAGTTAAAAGGTACTGGCACAATCAACCCTCTGACTTCCATATATATACCTTTTCTAGTCTGTATAAAATCGTCTAATGAAAGGCAGAATATACTGTCGAAAAGTGGCATAAACCTCATGTGTTAACCCTATTTAATAGTGGCCCCTTCATCATTGACGATATTGCCTATTAATATAATAGTCTCCCTTCAACACCCGCGGCAGCAGTTTTGAATCTTCCCAGCGGAAGGGTCAGGGAGTACTCGTTCATAAGTGCATGCTTAATTCTCTTATGGAATCGTCTTATGATTGGGTACCCTACAGAAAAAAACTTTGTAGATTTTTTTTTTCTTAATATCTGTTATATTATCGCTTTCCATGTGTGGATTTCCTGTGCGTGGCTTTTATACGCAGGCCCCCTAGCGGCCATAACTTCCTTCTCCCTTCCGCGGTCGTACCAGGCGGGCGGGTGTCCCTTGTGCTCCAGCTTCATTCGTCGTTCCTTCGCTTATCGTGAGTCCTTACTTATTTGTATACATCTGCGTTGTAGTGAACAAAGTTCAGATTAGCTAGCACAGGCTGCCCCATAGGTACGTCCACAGGAAGTGTGTAAATTAGGGTACTATTGTAACAAGGCGTCTACGTATCCCAGGATCTACGCGCCACGTGTGTTATTATTGTGTTGTTTTGGCGCCTTTAGCTTTTGATATTTATAGCTAGGAGGCTACCATTCTACCAGATTATGCTTCAGGCCGTCACTTTGAGGCGGTTGCATATTAAATTGTTGATATTTTAGCAAATGCTCTAGTTCAAGGGTGGCTGCACGTGGTGCGGACACTTCTAGAGTTCGTATTTGCTTCTGGGCCCCTCTCACGGGCCTCCCCCTCTGCATGCTGCTGCTGCTGGGTCGTCGGAGCGTCAGTTCATGCTGTTTTTTGTTGGGCCTCGTGGCCAGCCTCATTAGGGGTCTCCAATTTAGGCTAAAGGTAATTTATTATTATAAATTCTATGTTATTATTATTATGCCTATGTGTGCCCCTAAGTTATGCTTCATGTGTGCGCTACATGTTTTGTTCGAGGGCGTTTGGGAGACGTCCCTATATATGAGTGGGGTTTTAGAGGGGGTGTCCTTTACATATAAGCCTCCCACTCTAAATTGTTTGGTTGTTTTCTCCAGCGGCTTTCTCAGCAAGGCCTCTGTCTCCTCGTCTCACAGACGAGTAAGGAAGCAAACAAATGTCCCGGCGTGCTATGCTGAACCACAATCCTTCCGGCGGAAAATGCGAATTCCTAAGGGAGCAACCTCGTCCCGCCGAGTGAACTCGCTCTGACCTATTTGCCACGCGGCACAACTTCCCTCGCCCGGGGTGACAGTCCAGTTGCAAGTGTTATGATACGTCATACAAGCACGTTACCTATCTTTCTAAATTCAAGAGTCACGGATAGTTAAACACTTGAGGTCACGAGGGCCAGTGACACTTGTCACAGATAAGCAGTTTCAATCAGTTTAAACGGAAAACCCCAGGTTTTTTCATGGTCGGGTCCAGCGGAAGGTTAGAGTAGCTGTGGCTATAGCTAATTTTCCGGCGGACTTGAGGTAGGATATATTGACACCTCGCAGGTTATCCTTATGAGCATTGATTCCTGGAAATTTTCTATTTCCAGAATCCCCAGCACTACAGTTACAACAGGCCCGGCGGCTGGTGGGTGGCTAATTCCGGCGGGGGGGGGGGGGGGACCCCTAGTTCCATCATGCCTCAGTTTGATCTGTGTGCTACTCCTACCTGTTCATTATTACCAGTATTTGCTCACAAATTCTGTATTAAATGTGTGAAATGCCTAGATCGCTCTAGGGATTTGTGGGTGTCCAAACGTTGTTCAATTTGTTCCGACTTGAAGGCGGCGGTATTTACTAATAAAGACCTGTCTTGGTAGGCAGCGTTAAAAGAAATAAAGAAATTGTTTAACGTTTACGCCAAAGATACTGCCCATAAGGCTCTTCATTGTGATGACGACGCCCTGTGGGACCATTTACTTATCAAATCTCCTTTGGTTAAATCAACTCCAATTAAATCTACTAAGCCTAAAGCGAAATCTAAAACCTTTTCAAAAGAGGTAGTGAGTAGCAGTAGTAGCAATGAGAGTGAGACGGCCGAGGCCCCCCCCCCCCCCCCCCCCGACCGAACCAAGCGGAGGCGGTCGCCTTCCCCACAACATAAATCAAGGTCACGGTCGAGATTTCCCCACAGACAGTCCCGGCACTCATCGGCGGAGTCGTCCAAATCGACCAAACGCAGTCATGAGGACCCTGTTACTGCCCCTATGATGCCGGCCAGTACAGGGTGAAAGAGTAGCCAGAAGGATACCATGCAGCCACCTCCGCCTCTACCCCTACCTCCAGCATGCCCACAGTCCAGTCCGGCGACTCAGAGGTGGGGGCGGAGGACATAGAACCTAGTCCCAGTCATGAACAGTCATTGAGTGTACAGCGGGATTTCACATTTGCAATTCCAAAGTTAACACATGTACCACGTAAAGGCTCTTCGGTTGGACCAAGTCGAGCCTTAGCGGATCAGTATAGAGGTTTACCTTCAGGTTCAAATACTTTTGATGATTCTCAGGGAATTAAAGACTCACAGCCTCCCGCGGCGCGGGACCGGGGGTGCTGGCGTCAATCTGAGCCATGTCAACATAATGTTATAATTAATCAGGTAACAGATAGGGAGTGTAATGACAGTGAAGTGTTACCCTCGTCAGTACCTGATTTAGTTTGGCCGCTGGGGGACCAAGCGCCGGAATCACAACAAGACATACCGGAAGTGCTTGAGTTACAGAGAGAGCTGGAGGAGGTGAACTTACCCTCGGCTCAACCAGGTATCATGTTTGAGGAATCAGGAGCCAGTTCCCAATCTTCCAGGGGTTCTCACAGTAAGTGTGTTACCACGGATGAGATAAGTGACATATTACATAGGGTTATGCGGCAGTACCATGTCTCTGCCTCCCCTGATATTCTCTCTAGTCAACTGGTAGCTCCCCCGAGTAGCTCCACGATAAGACCATTAGAGCCTTCAGGTTTTACCACCCCTAAGTCCTCTTTACCTAATTTCATTATACCTCCGGCAACGACCACGGCTACCGGCACTACAGTGCCAGCCTCTATGACTACCATGAATGTTCGAGTAATTTCTGACATCACTCCTCCCCCATTAGATAAGGCCCCACAGCGGAATGGCCCTATGCCTCTCCTCTACGGGCCAGATTGTTCTTGGATTCAGGTACAACCATTGAGACCACACCTAGCACAAGCTACTATTTCAGGGGATCTACCGGTTCCTAGTGAGTGGACTATTGAAATTAACAAGAGTAGAAAACTCAGAGCTAAGGATGAGGTAGGGAGATTACTGGATGTTTCTATTAAGGCCATACCTAGTACATATAATGCTGATTTCTTTGTGTTTTCAGCTGCCCCGGCAGTACCGCCGGCCTCATCTGCACGACTCTTTGCAGACTAGTCCAAAGCTGATGGCGTTAATGACATCAAAGATTTGAATGCACTCACGCCGGAACTGGCTACAGTTCCAGTACTAGATCAGTCACATACACGAGTTCTGCAGATGGCGGTGGATCCGGCGACCTCGACTGCGTCAGGTGCTAGAACACAACAATGTTTCACAGGAGGTAAAGGCCCTGGTCCAGGAAATGTCTCAAAGAAGGTCATTGTCCCGGTAGAACCAACTTGCCCAGTATTCACCTCCAGACTTTTCTTAGTGCCAAAGAGGGACAGTGCGCAGATGCAACCAGTAGTGGATCTCTCGCGTCTGAACACTTACATTATAAATTCACCCTTCAGGATGCTTACAGTACACCAAATCAGGCTTACGCTTCCGCCGCAGGGTTGGATGTGCTCATTAGACCTCAAAGATGCCTATTGGCATGTCCCTATCAACAAAAGGTTTCAAAAGTTCCTCGCCTTGAGGATCAGGCAAGAGACATGTCTTTCAGAAGCTGCCTTTCGATTTAAACCTGGCACCGAGAATTTTCACAAAATTAGTCTGGCAAGCCCTTCATTGTTGGCCCAGGGCAAAATGGTGTTGTGGTATCTAGACGACTGGCTAGTGGTGGCGGAGTCAGAAGAATTATGTCACAATCATGTCTACCAAGTAATCAATCATGTACAAACCCTAGGGTTCAAGGTAAACTTGGCAAAGTCTCCCCTTGTGCCCACAAGGAAAATTCAGTGGATAGGGCTGGTCTGGGATACCGCCAATCTAACTCTTACTCAGTGTGTGGACAATCGCAACAGATTTCGCAGGAAACTGTTTCGTTTTCTCCACAGTTTGAATACGACAAGGAAGACGTGGGAGTCCCTGGTCGGCTCACTCAACTGGATCCAATTAACTGTGAAGTTGGGCCGGTTGAAAGTAAAGAGATTAATTTTGGAAGCCAACAATGTTTTTCCCCTCTCGCCGGAGAGGAAATTATGGCCAATTCCTCCATTAATTCACGACTTACTGTCGGTCTAGGCGAAGGCCGAAACACTGTACTCTGTAACAACATGGGTTTCTCCTCCTCCTTCGGTATGGGTAGACACAGACGCTTCAGGAACACTAGGTTGGGGGTATCAGTCCAATCTAGGCCATCAAGGGCAAGGCACTTGGGCCCAGAACGAATTATTTCACATCAACAAGCAAGAGCTTCTAGTTCCTCTATTTTTTCTCCAAGCCCTCGGCTCGTCATTGCAAGGACAGTCGATCGCGTTTTGGATGGACAACTTAATTGCAGTCCATTGCATTCAGAAACAAGGTTCAGTGAGGTCTCGAGCGTTGCTAGTAGTGTCAGAACAGATTTTTGCTCTAGCCGAATCGCTGAGCATTCATCTGCATGCATCATATCTCCCAGGCGTGTCAAACGTCTGGGCAGATGCTCTGTCCCGGAGACAGAGCACTCTAGTAGAATGGGCTCTCAAACAAACCGTCTTCGACAAGATGATTGCCAAGCCTTACTGCCCACAAGTGGACCTATTCGCATCCGAGGAGAATCACAAGCTCCCTCTCTTCCTTACCCGCCAGGGGCTAACTCCGGCGGGGGGACCAGAGGCGTTACTGGAGGACTGGAACAGATGGAATTCAATTTATCTATTTCCTCCAACAGATTCTGCTCTAATATGCAGGGTAATTCACAAACTACGAGGTTACCGGGGCTTAGTCTCGATGATCGCGCCGTTATGGCCGGCTCAGACGTGGTACCACCAGTTGCGAGAATGGTGCAGGAACCTGGTGTCGCTCCCGGTCTCCGCATTCCACTTGGAAAAATTTGGCAACTTTCAGACCTCGCTCAATTTTGCCTTCTGGACATTTACAATGCAAAATGGCTAGCTCAGTATGGGGAAAGTGTCACTAGTAAATTTATGAATCAATATACTATATCTACCAGGAGACAATATCAATCGCATTGGAAAACGTTTACAACCTGGATTGTAGAGTCAGGGCAAACCGATGCCTCAGGGGCCCTGATCTTCAAATACCTAGAGTATTTATTTGAGCAGAAGCACTTTTCCGTTGTTACTTTGAAAAATCAGTTATCTGCCATCAGAACTCCTTTCTTTGATCTCACTGGTCTCTCGATACCGCAGGCGGAGGAGAAAGGGTTTATGAGGGCCTGTTTCAAGCTACGCCCACCACCACGTCAGCTCATGCCCACCTGGTCGCTAGATAAGGCCTTATCTTTGCTTCAATCGCGCAAGTATAATAATGCGCCGGATTTTGATTCACTTTTAAAGAAGGCTGTGTTCCTGATGGCTTTAGCTACAGGAAATCGGGTTTCTGAGCTGGCGGTGATGAGCAACGAACCTAATTGCCTTATGTTTGGGAGACTGCACGATAATGTCCAAATCGCGCCATCTCCATTTATTGCAAAGAATGAGCACTCTGATCATGTTTTCTCAGAGATTTCTGTTTCGGCGTTAAAACGCGGACACACACATCATATATTATGCCCAGTGTAGGCCTTAGCTAAGTTTATGAGGGCAGCTCACCCTCGACAACCAGGTTTTCTGTGGGTGAGCCAGTCAGGTAATTGTGTTACTAGAAGAAAATTAGCTTCTCTGTTAGTAGATGTTATTAAAGAAAGTAATCCCGGCGTGGTGGGCAGGGCCCACGACATGAGGAAGTGGGCCGTCTCTCTTAGGTTTTTACACAATTTCTCGATAGAAGACATTGCCAACACTCAATTGTGGGCATCCAACCATACTTTTCTAACACGATACCTGTCGGTCGCTCTGGACAAGCCGAAGCGTACCTGTGTAGCTTTACGATAGAAGGTCTAGTAGGCTCTGTGCTATTGATTGTTTAAGGTTAATTAAGGCGAGAAAAAGGGGGCGGGTGTGCTGAATAGTCCAAAGCCCCACTAGGACCCCTTCCGCCGGAGATGTGATAAATCACCAGCTGTGATCGAACTGGTTTTACAGTTCACAACTTTTATTTTACTATTAAAAAATCTATCATAGTTGCAACTAAATAGGATTACCAGAATGTACAAACATATATAAACTGTACAACTATTGTTAAGGATTAGAACAACATTCCAAAGAGTTTATAGTTATAGTTAGGAACACAAAGGTGTTCCCAGAGTATCATGTATAGATCTTAAAGTACAAGATCTGGTCATGAGCAAGCAGACTTTCTTTGAAGTCACGCACTGCTTGCAATCTTTCATATGTTTATATTATTTATTGTCTGTATACAATAAAAAAACTTAAACATGTTATACGGCTTATTTTTTGTCCTGAGGGTATTGTCACGAATGTCCCCCTCCAGTCTTGGTACTCAGGCAATATCGTCAATGATGAAGGGGCCACTATTAAATTATAGGTTTGATTCCCAGAGGGAAGTAGTGAAAACCTAATATTTAGTAGGGCCCCGTAATCATTGACGATGCATGGCCCTCCCATCCATCCCCTTCCCATTCGTTGATTTCTATAGTTGTATCTTGGTATATCATTGAAGGAAGTTATGGCCGCTAGGGGGCCTGCGTATAAAAGCCACACACAGGAAATCCACACATGGCATGGAAAGCCATAATATAACAGATATTAAGTTAACATTTTATTTTTTATTTTCTACGAAGTTTTTTTCTGTAGGGTACCCAATCATAACACGCCAAGCGTGCACTTATGAACGAGTACTCCCTGACCCTTCCGCGGGGGAGATTCAAAACTGCTGCCGCGGGTGTTTAAGGGAGACTATTATATTAATAGGCAATATCGTCAATGATTACGGGGCCCTACTAAATACTAGGTTTTCACTACTTCCCTCCGGGAATCAAACCTATATTCTGTACCGGCGACGTATTTCTTAATTCATTCTAGCTGTATGTAAACGATTTTGCACAGCTTAAGAAGGATCTATGGTAGTAAAATGGGTCAGTTCAGATAGTTCGAAGCCTGTTAATTGCTGGAGGCCCATCTTAAAATATATTATATCAACCGTAGCCAACATAACATTAAATGGACAGTGGTACTGAATTGGTTAACTGAAGCTGAGTCGTAGTTAGAGTAGAGTACATTAATGACTTTTGGTGTCAAGCGACTGGCATCGTCGACAGAGAGTGGAGTATATCTAATGTCCGTTAAATGCGCTAATTATTCCCTAATGAAACAGAAAAAAAACAATCTTGATGCATTGGTCAACCAAATAATGATGATTGCCAAAACCTTGAAGACAAACGCATATAAGCGTACTATATTCATTTGGATTTCAATATTATACATTGAAGAATTACCCAGTAGGCCTTCATATAGTTATTGATCGTAATTGTTTACAAAGATACAATAGTAATTTTAATAAATTATAAGTAGTCTGTGGTCATAAGTACTTCTTAAATTATCCAGTAGTCCTTAATTATTTAGAAACATAAAATAGTAAATCTAATTATAAATAGTCTGTAGTCATAGATAGGGTCGTGAGCATTATATAAGGTTACACCAATTCGAATCTCTGAACCTTCGCAGTCGAGTTATGAAGCATTTTAAGGCGTTCGCTCCTTTAGTATGGACATTTTAAGACCTTTAGTGCCATACTTATGGCGATTTTTTTTTCTGGCGAGCGACAGCGAGCCTGTAATTTAGGAGGTGCTGGCCTTCGACCGGATCACTTTTTTACAGACATATGCACACATTTATCTCGAAGGGCAGGTCTTGGGGGTAGTTTTGTAAGCATTATGGAGGTCAAGGTTGCAAATTTAAAACCTCCCTTAAAGTGACTCATTCACATTCCATTTTCGCCTTTCCTTTGTCCTTCTTTTCCATGACTCTTTCCTATCCATTGTCCTCCTTATCTCCCCCCACCCCCCTTTCCTTCTTCTGTCCTTCCTCTTACCTTCCTCTTTCCCTTACGTTTTACTCTTTTATGTCTCTTGCTCGACTCCTGTGACTAAATTATCTCCCTATCAACTCGGCCACCCTAGCTTATAATCCCCCTTGGAAGCTGATGGGACTTTTATTAATGAGTCTCCATGAGAATAAATATTTTGAAGGATTAGTTGGAGGGTGTTACAAGAGGTTACGATGAGTAGTTATTATCTCAAACTCCTTGCGGTCCATTCTGGGGAGATATTCCAAATGGGACGAGACAACTGTGTAATGCTCAGTGTGTAAAGTAAAGAGGTAAATGGTCAATATGTGTAGCCTAATTATTTTGAAAAGACTATAGAACTGGACAGCATAATCTAAGAGAGGCCGGATCAGAGCGTTGTAGAATATAATTATGGACTATCCACTTACTACTCTAACTAAATTGGTATTAATTATTTGTCCAATCACTTCTGAGCTTTTTTCTCTACGTCAGTGCACTCCATTAAAAAGTTTAAGTCACTGCTGATCTGAACACCTAAAACATTATCCAAGTTAAAGTTTCCCCTTCCACTATTTATTCTCTCTCTCTCTCTCTCTCTCTCTCTCTCTCTCTCTCTCTCTCTCTCTCTCTCTCTCTCTCTCTCTCTCTCTCTCCAAATACCCCCCCCCCCAAAAAAAAAAAATAAAAAAAATAAAAAAAATAAACAAAAATAAGGCACAGTCAGAGTATATTCTGATTAAATGAAATCCTCCCGTTGAAAAACGCATTGGCATCATTACGTCAAAGCTCATTATGTACCAGCATTACGTTTTCCGAAAGGTAGAACAACTAATAAAGAAAGTAAGTAGAATACAGTACATAGCAAATAACACAGTATAAACATTTGTGGACTTCGCCTTCCTCTAATTATGGAATATAATTTTTGGAAACGAATATATGAATAACATTTTCTACACATCAATTACACAAATATATATGCTACTTATAAATCCAGGTAGTTATAATTGCCTAAAGAAAAACAATGGGGTACAACAATTTTAAAAGTGACTGTACACTTATTGAATCAGCAGAAGTTTCATCCAGTTGCCAATGAATGCACTGCTCCGAACATTCTGAGCTCTGTTACGTGCCTTCTATAAGGAGAAGACTATGTAGTCGGAAGGGCTGCCAGAATGCGGAAATACGTCACCAAACGCGGAATTTAAAGTGTGGGAAGACGAAGTGCGGAAATTGTATTCCGAATTTCCGCATTATCCAAATAATTCGGAATATTAATTTCCGCGCAGAGTGAAATTAATATATAATGTTTAATATGGTTCAAGTACCATTTATGTGCTCAATGAAACATTACATAATGTACAGTTGACTATATAGTTTCCATGCCACTCAAAACAAATATAAAGTATACCTGTAACTATATTGACATACAAGTATTTATAATACAGACACCGAAACATTCGCGGTCTCCTTACATTGTAGGCTACAGTTCCCTGCACAAGTTCCGTTTATCTCTGAGATTGTATTTATGGAAGACAAAATAGTATAATTGAAATTTGAGTGTAGTATCTTAACAGTTTCATAAGAAGGTGAATTAACTACTGCATAACAAAGAACTCTCCTAATTCAACAATACTATTTTTGCTGTCATAAATACAATCTCAGAGAGAGACGGAACATGTGCAATGTAGAATGTACTAGATTTATAGTTAATATGAGTACATATAATATATATATATATATACATACATAATTATAGACTATTGTTTTGCTTGAGTATACAGTATAGTACAGTATATATTTGCAAGCATTACCCTGTATTCATTACTCCTAAATGGTAGAACTTGTACTGTATATACGTAAATATTAATAAACACAGGTAGCCTATATTATGTCATCATTTGGGTTTTGTTATACCAGGCTTTTTGCTGGGTTTACTGGATAAAAGGTTGATCCTAACTTAGCTGGTGTGGCAGAGAAGAAATTCACACACAGACACACACACATACATGCAGAGGTGTAAGGACAACACAGGAGTACATACTGTATATAGTTATTATATTCAATATAGATAACAACATATGATGGCTTACTTGGCTAATGGTTCACACATATAATGGCATAAAATACCATACACAAAATCATGGATATGGAATAGAATATGATATGCACCGGAGCTAAGATGAATTGCAAGTTTTAAGACTGGAGGTTTACTGCTCCTTTGAATTAGCAATAGAAATTACACACAAAATATATGTTAATGATTCATATTGACAGGTAGATGGATTGGGTGGAGGAAAAACACAGGGAAGAGCTATGCTTCTTTGTTCGCCAACGTTTTGGGGTATGTATTAACCATCTTCAGAGAGACTTTCTCAGTCTCTCTGAAGATGGGTAATACATAGCTGGAAAGATTAGAGAATAAAGAATCATATCTCTTTCCTGTGTTTTTCCTCCACCCAATCCATCTACAAAATATATATAAATAATTCACTGAGTGTCTCTCATATATCAGAGTTTATCACGGATATATTGGTATCCTAAAAAGCGCATTTAGGAGTCTTCGCACATAGAATTAGACATGTCACGGAAGCATTTCTCGAATGAATTTAGCATGAAATGAAAGTATAAACACAATGAAATAATCACAAGTCATTTGGTCACGGGCGTGGAAAGATAGTGTCACTGGGGTTGATTTTATGTGTATCACTGTATGGGTGTGTGCGGCTATAAAGTGAAATATTACCATATGTGATCTCACAAAGAGTTTATTTACAAAATATTCTACTTTATAACGATAAATATGTGTGGTTTGTATCCTCATCTATAGAGGCCTAACAAGTGATAAGGGAGGTCTGTTATACACTTATACAGCCTTCAGCAAGCTAAGTTCTTCGTTCTGGTGCCGTGGTCCAACATCTACGGATCTTCCTCGTGCTCGTCCTTGTAGTGGCTTCAACGTCAGGGTTGGTGGTGGGTGGTCATCTAACAACGTCCTCTAACAGGTCTTGACACGGCTGTGAGTTGGCTCCTTACCATCCAGGTGTTGAGAGGTAAGGGAAAGGGATCAGAGAAATTACTAGGGAACACGGATCAGTGTACTGGTAAACTAGCAACTCCTACACTCAAGTCTCGGGCTACATACGGACCAGTGTACTGGTGATACCAAGCCTGGAGGGTTTGACCGTTAGAGAACTTACTAGGCAGCGCGGACCAGTGTACCCTACTGTCCACCACGCAATTTCTCTCTCGAGTAAGGGAGAAGTCATTATGGCCTGGACAACTATCGATACCCAAGTTGGGTATGGCCAGAGAATCTATTAGGCGGCCCGGACCAGTGTACTGTCCACCTAACAATTTCTCGGTAGGGTTTGGATCACTACCCATGGACTGAGTTATAGCAGGCTACACGGACCAGTAGACTGGTAGCATGCTAAAGCTCAATAACCGGGCTCGACAGACTACTCGGACCAGTATACTGGCAGTAAGTCATTACCCAGTATCTGCACAATAACTAGAGTCGTAAGGACAAGTGCACTAAGAACTCGTCGTTATTATACAATTCCTCCTTTACTATCTTTAGGCAAGTGGGACAGTTTAGGAAGCTCCAAGTCTATGTAACTTCTTGCACTGACCAATGTACAGGCAATTGGAATTAGACCAGGAGATTGGGAAGGGCTAGATGATGTTTGACTGCACTGACCAGTGTACGGGCAGATCACGTTGCACCTAGGAATCGGCAGCTACTCTGACTTCACCCTGTCTGCCCTCTGCTGGTTTCACCGGGCACGTCATACATTCAGCAACGTAGTCCAAGGCGAGGTATCTGCGAGTAATAGGGGTATGGGGTTAAGGTGTCAACTTTAAAGGGCTTTGGTCGACTTCCCTGATGGCATTGGTTCTGATTTCTCGGAGCTCTAGTTTTGCTTCTCGTTCTTGTGGACCTCCAATTTTCTGTCTTTCTGTCCTTCCTTCTTTCCTACTGGTGTCTTCCCGTTCTTGTTGGTCTTTCCGTTTTTTTCTTTTTCTTGCTCTGGTCGCTACTATATCCTGAGTCTCGTGTTTTCTCTCGTATTTTAGGTATTGATCATATTTGTTAAAAATGGCAATTTATTTGGCTTTAACTAATATCAACGTAAAAAACGTAAAACGTACAGTATGTTTACTACTACTACCTTAATAATAATAATAATTTTATATCAGGTTTTTACTGGGGTTGTATTGACTAATTAAATAGATTCTTACTTGACTGGAGAAAAGGAGACCAACACAAACACAAGCACGAAGACAATAGAGGATAATATAACGCAGAGTACAAACATAGATTATTCCTATTTCACAGTAACATATGATTATAAGTGTAATGTTACATCAGACATGGATAGGTAATAATGTAACAGCACGATCGAGGATCTACTAGGCATCTCAAGGGGAAGATCTTTGGCAGGTTCAGACAGTCTTTGGAGATGCGGCTGCGTTGTATTCCTGATGACGACCTGGTCCGTGGTGGTGGTCCTGCCGTGTGACGGTTGCAGAGTTGGCGAAGACTTCCTTGGGGTCCTCTGAAGAGCTACGGGGTTGAGGTCTTTTATGAATACGAGCCATTTCACCAGTGTAGTACACTCTCGTATCATATGACTTGAGTAGGGAGTCGTTTCACCAGTGTCTTACGCCCTCCACTACGATTCCTTGACCTTGATTTCCTACAGGAATCTCTGAAAGAACTTTGATGTTAGATGTTGTGGTTATACGAGTACGAGCCGTTTCACCAGTGTCTTACGCTCTCGTATTGCAGGACTTATGTAGGGACTTGTTTCACCAGTGTCGTTACACCCTCCACTACGAGTCTTGACTGAGAAGGAAGTCGTTTCACCAGTGTCTTGCGCTCTTCCAACCACCCTTACTATTTTTGTAGGTTTACTAGAACTAGAGCGCTTTTCGGTATTGCATACTCTAATTACAGTAAATCCTGTACCAAGGTAATGTAAAGATGTTGGGTGGTCACCAGTGTGGTCCAACAAGAATACTAGAAAATCCAAGGTACCTTTGAGAAATGCGTCGAGTAGTTCCACCAGTGTCTTACTCCCTCAAGGCAATTTCTCAGTTAACACCTTATTGGCGGGCTAGGCGGTCTATTTATATGTACCGCCCAGCGAGGTGTTTTTAGCCAAAATAGGGCTGTTTACGTGATAATTTTCATGCCTAAATAAGACCCAGAGCGTAAAACAAGCATCTATCCCTGAAAGGGCATAAACAGAGCTTTCCAATGACACCACAACGATCCTTGTATGACCGCTAGTTTTCGTGCAACAACCGCGCAACACGAGTGCAAAAACCATGTAATTCGGTACTTTCCCCATACATTTCAGTATGTAGCGAGTGTGAGAGGGTGGAGGAGGGTGGAATTCATGTCAGTAGGCCCGCCGCGGTGGTCTGGAGCAGTCATATGCTCGCTACTCTCCTGCCACCACTTGTCTCTCTCTCTCAGCAACATTACGTGCTGAAATTGCCACACGACTTATGTCGCGCGCCGCGACATAGTCCAAATTTATTTAACTCGACTTATGTTGCGCACCGCCAATAGAGGGTTAATAGTACCAAGTCTTTTGATACTATCCCTACCGGTGTGGTAATAGTATCTGTTCAACTCTACTGATGATGAGGTAGGCTGAGATGGTCTTACCACTTTCGTCGTTCTCCTCGGTGGGGCATTTCAGGGCTAGAGGGGCGGCTGTGCCTGGAGGAGGGTCTGGGCCGGCTGCGGTGGTGTGTTGATCTTTATGCACGGTTTGTTTATTACGACGTCGTGAGGGATTATCTTTGTTAGGTATATCATCAGTAGTTGCCGTCCTCACAGGTATGTTCTTTCCTGGGGTCGGGGGAAGTGCCTGAGTGATGCAGGTGACCCGAGCGAAGCATGGTGAGGACTCGCTTGTGCCCTCTTGTCTTGGTGTCGCGGTGGCAGTGGTTGTTGGTGCGTGCAGGGCCTCATCTCTGTGGTTTGTTTCCTAGGCGCTTTTCTTCCCTATCTCAAATAATAATAACGTATTGCATAAAACTGTTCCAATATTTTTAAAAGGTTGGTCTATAATTACCTCTCAGTAAAATCCCCAACACTTTAGGGAGCGTTATCGGTGTCGGACATGCAACTTATAAAACATATCAGAGAGTACAGGAAATGTCAATGAAAGCTAGTAACACATTATACAGTTGCAATCTGAATATTTGATGCCAAAATTCAAGACATATACACTATATTAATCGCAAAAACACACACATTCCGTCGATTACAACATGATGAGACAACTTTAGTAAAATAAGTGAACATAACTTGAATCGTAATTAAGAGCAAGAAATCATTAGGCCTACCTATAGTACCAAGGTCTAGGTTGAGTGGTCAAACAGGGAGCATATATTTATTAACACATATATATACATGTATAGTCCCGGATATATGTTCTTAACCATCCTAGGATTGTCATTATGTAATTAAATGATATGATATACAGTATATACAAAAACAAAAACAAATTACTTTTCCATAAATTTACAAACTGATAATTGCATAAAATATTGATTATACATAAACTGGTTGATTCAAAATTTAATACTTGCGTAATATATTCACAGGATGGTTAAAATCATGTGTCCATGTGTGTACATACATACTATAGATGTACACTCAGGGACAAATTTAGTGTTTGCCGCTCCCTAATCTCTACCTTAGGGTTCTCTTTTGTTTTATAAGATAACATTATTCCCTAACACATCTGAACAAAGCTTATAATTATATCCAAGCTCTGTTACGGTGTGCGAGGAGTACATTTGTCTTATTCTAATAGACAAAATTAAAGTAGACATTTTGGAGCGGCGACACTAATGTTGTTTGTTGTTGTATACAACCTACACAGTTATATACCCGAATATTGGCTACAGTTTACACAGTTCCAACAATCATAATTAGATTTATTAGAAGCTCAACAGTTAATGTATAAACTACATTTACAGAACTGTATATATAATGTAAACAGAGGATGAATCAAGACATATATAAGTGATAATGTTTCCTACAGCAATCTTAAAAGAAATGTAATTGACCACTTGAGAGTTTCGTTCTACAAGGAAGTTGGAGTTGTACACATCGATAGTAAACATAAATGCAATAATAATGTAGGTTTCGGATGGCTAAAGAGTATGTTGAATTGGATTTTATGTATCTATAAATGTACTATAACTGTATTTTAGCTGGTATAATTATGTTAAATATCGATGTCTACAACTCCAACTTGCTTATAGAACGAAACTCGCAAGTGGTCAATTGCATAATTTAATAATTATATTTTCTGATACTACGAACTTCATAGGGCTACTGTACATATGCATACATAAAATGCATAGATGCCTAGACATATACGTACATAGAGAGTGACAGACATACATACAAAAAGGTGCACACCTAATTCTTACCAAGTTACTCCATCAATATATCCTTTTCTTAAAACAAACTGTAAACAGCGGACCAAATAACTGCGAAAAAACGGCAGCACATGTACAGTCAGCTCGTTTAATCCGCAGAGTCTCAGAGAGTGTAGTTGTGCAATTATATTTGTTCAGATTGTTGTAGGAAACATTATTGCTTATATATTTCTTGATTCATCCATTTTCACTTATTATATTGCAAATTTATTTTATAAATTTACTTTTAAGCTTCTAATAAGTGTAAATAATATTATGAGATTCTGCGAATTATACAAGTTGTTTGTACAGTTGGTCAATGTTCCAGCTAACCCACCCTCGCTCGGGGGTTTGCAAAATTAGTTGGCAATACTGGTCTAGTGGTGCAGGATACCACTTGCCATTAATGTTTTACCTGTGTCTGTCCTGTATATTACTGCAAATTAGACTATGTAGCCTAATGTTCACGTTGTGAAGACTAAGTGCTCCTTCATTAAGCAGCCACCAATAAAACAGAAATATGTATTCTTATACAATCGAGTAAAGTATGTTGTTGACAGCCAGCAGGTTTTATATGCGTTGCCAATCAGTGGATATAATAACTTGAATATTTAAGCAAATCTACGAACTCTGGGTGAATGTTCGGGATCATATATAGCGATGTATGCATTTTTATTTGAGATAGGCTTACTTTCCCTTGTTTAGTATATGTTCTAACAATGATATAGCCGAAATCAGATCTACCAATCCCAATCTTTGCAGGACACACCTGCTTCCTACACCAGTATTGCCAGATAATTCTGCGAGTCCCAGAGCGAGGGTGGGTCAGCTGGGACTTTGACCAACTGTACCTTACATTAATCCTTAGAAGATCCCATGACGCATATATTTTCCTTTCTACTGGATATTATTATTCAGATGAGGAAGGGTAAATGGTAGTCAGAGGGTTAATTGAGATAGTCTTTACTCTTATAATTTTCACATACCTTTCCTAAACTGTATTGAATCGTCTAATGATAGCCAACATAAACTGTAAAACGTTCGGCATAGTCTTCAAAGGGTTAATCTTCTTAGAGCATAACATGACTTCCTCCCAATCGTTTAATATAACCCAAGAAATATGTTATATATGGGCAATACAGAATATAATACGTTTGCTCTAATCACTGCAAAACACACAAACGATATTTGCACTATATTCTGGCATTCGTCATACCATCATATGCTTCTTAGGAAATACCCATGATAGCCAAATGAATCATATTGGAGTTTGTGCCTACTGTATGTCAAAAGGTTCTTCTTAAGGTTAAGAGGAATACATAATGTAATTACAACTAAATTAATCATCGGAGAGTGTGGTCATATTTGGCGAATTGTGACAATGTATGAAAGCGATTAATGAATACAAGTAGAACTCTGGGATAAGCATGCAAATTGGCGGTCGTAGAAACCAAAATAGTCAAACTGTAAGGAAAACCTCGTTACCTACCTGTCTCCTCCTAAATCATGTGAGAAAGTGACAAGTGAATACAAGCAGAACTCTGGGATAGGCATACACAATGGCGATCATATAAACCAAAATAGCCAAACTGGAAGGAAAACCCCACTACCTACAGTTGCTCACATAAGTTCTGTTCCTCTCCGTTATCTTAGACATGGAAATATAATGCGCATGAATGAATTACGAATGTACTTTCTTGTGCAATGGTTAACACATCTGACTAGTGATTGACCAGATAAATAAAACAAACCACACTCGCAATTAATTCACACTCATTTTAATTTCACACACACCAGATCACGACTAGAAGCGGAACTCATGTAGACAACTGTACGGTGGCGCTAATAAGTCATGTTTCAGCTGTCATTACGTTTGGCTCGCTCTGTGCTGTATTAATGTCTGTCAGATGTTGAATAGGGTGGGTAAGTGTAGGAACATGTTGGTATATCTCACTCAAAAAGAAGAAATCATGTGTAAATATTCCTGATACGAATTATTGATCAAAACATAATGGGTGCCGGGACATCACTTATTAAGGCGACTGTACAATCAGCCAAATAAGTGATGTCTCAGCACCAAGTATATTTCGATCAGTAATTGGTATAAATAATATCTAAAACTGTCTTTATTAGTTTTGAGTGAGATTACAAACATGTTCCTACTCATACCCACCCTATTCAACATCTGACAGACATTAAGAGGAGATGGGCCGCTTTTCTGGACCACTTTCTCCCTCGTGTTTAGCCCCATTAGTTTTGAGATTTTAAGACGTTCGGTCCATTAGTTTGACGATTTTAACACCTTTTGCCCCATTTCGTTGTCAATGTTAATACCTGTCGTGGCATTTAGGTGTCGATTTTGTCCTGGTGAGCGATAGCGAGTCTGTCATTTTAGGAGGAACCGGCCTTCGGCAGGGAAATTTTTCTACCGAAAAATGTACACATTTACCTTGAAGGGGACGTCTAGGTGGTGTTTTTTCTAAGCTTGATGGAGGTCTAGCGAGGAAACTAAGAAATCAAGGAATAAATGAATTAATAGATAAAAAAACCGGCCCATCTCACCTTAATACAGTACAGAGCGAGCCAAACCTAATGACAGGTGAGACATGACTTATTAGGCCGACTGTACATTCCCCCTCCTGAATCATGCACGAGGGTTCATAAATCATGCAGCCCGTTGAGAGCGATGTGTTATGCATTACGGGCCCGGCGGAGAGATAATATATTAGGGCGGGCCAAAAAAATAGTGGGTGAGTAAAATATACCGCTAATTATTATAATGAAGGGATCAGCTGGGCCGAGTTGGGGAAAAATGGGGTGTGTCATATTTATTAGCGTGAGTGAGGTGGTGTGTGTGTGTGTGTGTGTGTGCACTAGTGTGCGCGTTTGTGTACGTGTGTGTATTTATATTCTTCCCTAATTTTCTGTGTTGTATGTTGGTGTGTATTGTGTTCTTTTTGGTACAGTGTGAATGTGTGTGTGAGTGTTTGTATTCTTCCTATATTTTGTGTTTGTTGGTGTGTGATTTGTATTGTTCTGTTTTGGTGTTGTGTGTGTGTGTGTGTGCGAGTGTGTGTGTGTATGTGTGTTCATAATATACAGAGTAACATATATTAACTTAATCTTTCATATTTTGGGTGGCTGGCTGAACGTAGCTTATCAATATGCAGCTTAACCCTTTCAGTACCGATGCCGTCCTTTTAACTATATCCTGGCTATTATTAAACGATGTTATTCAGTTGTAAAAGGGCCTCCAGCAGGTAACAGGCTTCGAACTATCTCATTTAACCCTCTTTACTACCACACAGCCTTCTTAAACTGCACAAAATCTTCTAAATATAGCTAGAATGAATATATATATATATATATATATATATATATATATGGTATATATATATATATATATATATATATATATATATATATGTATATATATATATATATATATATATATGTATATATGTAGCCGATACGTACGGGGTTAACCAAGATATATACATGTGTTGCTGCTTCATTTCCATTGTATTTTGTTGTAATATATACTTTATTGAGATGAAATATATTTATGAATCCGCAACATCCCGATTCTGTTACATCCTATTTTAGATAATCTCGCGATGCAAGAGGCACCACAGTTGGTAGGGGAATTCAGTAGTTACACTTTGCTCATGTTGGCTCTGCGAACAATTTTGGTCTTGGGTTTCAATGTCATGAAAGCAGCCGTTTAGGAGTAGTGCGTCAAAGGTTCCCGGAGAGGACAAAGTGCAGCGAAATTACCTACTTGGCGAATGTAGGGGTAATCAAACAGTTTCACTTAGTTCATTATGGCCTTGCGAACAATTTTGGTCTTGGGTTTCAATGTCGTGAAAGCAGCCGTTTAGGAGTAGTGCGTCAAAGGTTCCCGGAGAGGACAAAGTGCAGCGAAATTACCTACTTGGCGAATGTAGGGGTAATCAAACAGTTTCACTTAGTTCATTATGGCCTTGCGAACAATTTTGGTCTTGGGTTTCAATGTCGTGAAAGCAGCCGTTTAGGAGTAGTGCGTCAAAGGTTCCCGGAGAGGACAAAGTGCAGCGAAATTACCTACTTGGCGAATGTAGGGGTAATCAAACAGTTTCACTTAGTTCATTATTGCATTGCGAACAATTTTGGTCTTGGGGTTCAATGTCGTGAAGGCAGCCGTTTAGGAGGAGTAGTGCGTCAAGGGTTCCGGAGACGACAAAACTCAAGTCATCAAAACACAGCCCTCCTAGCGCAATCGGGATTGATATGGACAAAATATATATACTTTAAGGATGAATAGAAACATTAGGTATTAAGGGGGGTCACCTGCTTGTTTTTATGTTCTTTTCTCTCTTGCTGAGGCTTGTATCCATTCCGCCCCATTCCGCCTATTGTTTTAAGACGTTTATCCCCATCTTACTGATTCCCTTTGTGCCTCACTTACACTGAGAGTAGTCCAGCATGCTCTCACAAACCCCCCCTCCTCCTATCTACTTCAAAACACTTAACATGCACACCACAATTCCTCCTTCATTATTATTAGCATTATTAAATGATGAACACAGGCCCAGCCTCGGAGTCCCCAGGGGGAGGGGACCATAAATACCCCCACACATGCCCGACCTTCCCCTGACGACCCCTCTAAAGACTCTGGACCACGGCCTGTCACTCTTACTATCAACTTCTGCAATATTCGCGGCCTTTCCTCTAATTTTCATTCCATCGAACACCATCTCTTATCCTCCAAACCTGATCTTCTTTTCATCACTGAAACTCAGGTGTCTGAAGCAACTGCCAGCAACCCCTTCCCTGTATCCACCTAGTTTCTCTATTCTAGTTTCAAAGCCAAAGGCGGATGTTGTGAATACGTGCACAACAAACTCACTTGCTCTCGTGTTCCCGATTTCGACTCCCCTGAATTCTCAACTTTATGGCTCAAACTATCCTGTCATTCTCAAACTAAATATTTCTGTGCTGTCTATCTTTCCCATAACTCTACCGACTTTCCCAAATTCTTTGACTATCTAAACTCTGAAGTGGAACACATTCTATCTATCTCTCCCTTCTCTGAAATCTCCATCTTAGGAGATTTCAACGTTCGCCACCGCCAATGGCTCTCCTCTCACTCTACTGACCCACCTGGTGAACAAGCCTACGTCTTTTCTATCATAAATGACCTAGAGCAGCTGGTCCAGCAACCCACCCGTATCCCGGATCGCTTCGGAGATCGGCCCAACATTCTTGACTTATTTCTGACTTCTAACCCTTCTTCTTATACTGTCAATCTTTTCTCTCCTTTGGGCTCCTCCGACCATAAACTTATCTCCGTCACCTGTCCTATCTCTTCAGTACGGCCATCCAATCCTCCCAGCCGGCGGCGCTTGTGGCTCTTTGGCGCTGCCGACTGGGAGGCTCTCCGGCAGTACTTCTTTGATTTCCCATGGAATTAATTCTACTTCCGTGGCCGAGGGCCCTCGGACAGTGCTGAACGCATTACCGAGGTAATCCTCTCGGGCATGGAAGCATATATTCCATTTTCTTTCTCTCAGTCTAATGCAAAAAAATCTTGGTTTACTCACGCTTGTTCTACTGCTGTCCGCAACAAGGAGGAAGCATTCAAACGGTACCGACCCCTTAAAACTCAAGAATCTCATTCTTCTTATGTTTCTGCCCGGAATCAAGCCAAATCTGTTATTTGACTTGCCAAGTACTCTTTCATCAATAATAAATGGACTGAACTATCCAACTCTAGCTCTTCCCAAGCTTTCTGGCATCTAGCCAAAAACCTCTCCAACAACTTTTCTTCCTCGTCTTTCCCTCCCCTTTTCCACTCTGATGGCACAACCATAACTTCTTCCTCTGACAAAGCTGAACTCTTTGCTCAAACTTTTGCCAGAAACTCTACCTTGGATGATTCCGGTGCTATTCCTCCCTCTCCACCCCACTCTCTCCTACTTATGCCTAATATCCTAATTTCTTCTAAAGATGTACTTTCTACCCTCTCTGGGCTTAGTACTAAGAAGGCGTACTGTCCGCACGGTGTTCCTCCTGTTGTACTTTAAAAATGTGCTTCCGTGCTGACCCCCTGCCTAGGCAAACTCTTTCGTCTCTGTCTCTCCTCTAACGTCTTTTCTTCTTGCTGGAAGTTTGCTCTCATTCAACCTGTCCCAAAGAAGGGTGACCGCTCTCAACCCTCCAACTATCGTCCAATTGCTCTCATCTCTTGTATCTCTAAAGTTTTTGAAACTATTTTGCTTCCAAATTTCTTAAGCATTTCTCTTCTCATAATCTGCTCTCAGATCGCCAGTATGGCTTCCTTAAGGGTCGCTCTAATGGTGATCTTCTTTCATATCTTACTAACTCTTGGTCATCCAACTTTCGCGACTTCGGTGAGACTTTTTCTGTTGCACTAGACATATCGAAGGCCTTCGATAGAGTCTGGCACAAATCTTTAATTTCCAAACTGCTCTCCTTCGGTTTCTGTCCCTCCATCTGTGCCTTTGTCTCTAATTTCCTTTTCGGCCATTCCATAGCTGCGGTTGTGGACGGCCATCGCTCATTTCCTCATCCTATCAACTCCGGTGTTCCTCCGGGTTCTGTCCAATCTCCTATTCTCTTTCTAATTTTCATAAATGATCTTCTCAACTGTACATCCAGTCCCATCCATTCATATGCAGACGACTCTACTTTACATCACTCAAGTAGTTTTCCAGAATGCCCCAGCCAGCAATCTCTCAAAAGTAAACGTAATGAAGCCATAAAATGCTTATCTTCTGATCTAGCTACGATTTCCTATTGGGGTAGAGAAAACCTTGTTGCATTTAATGCTTCCTTAAACTCAATTTATCCATCTTACTACCCGTCAGGAACCTCCAGAGGACTATCCCTTATTCTTCAACAATACAAAAATCAACCCTTCATCTTTCCTCAATGTCCTCAGTGTCTCTTTTTCTTCTGCTCTCACTTGAAAAGACCATATTACCAGTCTCGCTAAGGCAGCCATCCCAGAAGATGGTTGTGCTCAACCGCCTCAAGTTTTATTTTACCCCTGCGCAGCTTCTTCCTCTGTACAGGGGCACAGTGCGTCCTTATATTGAGTATTGTTCACATGTGTTGGGAGGATCCTCTCACACCGCACTCCTAGATAAAGTAGAAAGGAAAGCCTTTCGTATCATTAACTCCCGTCCACTCACCAACTCTCTGCAATCTCCCTCTCTTCGCCGCAATGTTGCATCTCTCTCGCTATTCTATCGCTACTACAATAATCAGTGTTCCTCGGAGCTTTCCCAGTGTATACCACCTCCTCTACGTAGGGTAGGTAGTACCCGCCTTGCAACACAGTCCCACCCCTACTCTCTGCAACTCTCCAACCCAAGAGTGAAACATTATTCTCAGACTTTCTTCTATTCAACTGCTGAGCTCTGGAACTCTCTCCCAGAATCAGTCTTTCCCTCTTCCTATGGCTTAAATTGCTTCAAACTCCGTGTGTCCAGGCCTTTTAGTTCGAACGTCCCTTGATTTCGGCCCTGTCACTCTTTGAAATCTGGGGGAGGCACTCGCTGCAGGCAATTATGCCTTTTGTCTCCCTCATTCACAAAGAAAACAAAAATCCAGGTGTCGATTTTCTCCTGGCGAGCGATAGCGAGCCAGCATTGTATGGAGAAATCCGGCTTTGACGTAGTTATGTTGGCTCGCTACCGCTCGCCAGGAAAAAATACGACACCTGGATGGGGATAAACATCTCAAAACAGTAGTTTGAATGGGGGCAAATGGATACAAGCCAGAGAAAGAGAGAAAAGGAGAGAAAACAAGCAGGTCACCCCCCTTAAGCAAATAATGAATGCATTCTTAAATAAATGAAGCAAAGGTTCTATGATATTATGACTGGATGATAGAAAACAAGCGGCTCGCTTGGTGTAGTGACTAGCGTCTCGGATCCAGAAGGCCCGGGATCGCGCCCACGCTCGGCGCATTAAAGATTTTTCACAAGCACTGAGTCGTTACCATCCCTCATGAGCAAGGGGATGGGGTAGTAGTACAGGACCCCAATGGAAATACGCCTAATCGGCCTTATTGGGCTATCCTTAGCTGGCTTAGCATGCGCTAGCTATAAGAACTATTACTATTATTTTTATTATTATTATTATTATTATTATTATTATTATTATAACATGGAAAAGCGTATGCAAAGTAAAATTGGAAAACAAGAAGATATATAAATTGACCAGAGAACTTCACTTAAAATATGAAGGATTAGAAGAATAGATTAACCCCTTCATTACCGGTGACGTATATTTCATCATATTCTGACAACTATTGGACGATTTTATTCAGCTTAGGAAGGTTCCGTGGTAGCTAAACAGATTAAATGGGATAGTCTGTAGCTTTTTAATCGCTAAAGGTCCTTCCTAAGCTGAATAAAATCGTCTAATAGTTGGCAGAATATAACGAGAAGAACGTCACCGGTACTGAAGGGGTTAAATATGTGAACTGACTTTTAAAACAAATAGGAGAGTAAAATGGTAACGATGTTGGAAAGGATGAGACTACAGTACTTAATATACTTTGAAACGGAAGTGATATCATAAGAATTATTCATAAACATTCAGTCATTGTCTAAGCATGATGTGCTAACAATGGGAATGGAATATATATATATATAATATACCGGTATATATATAATATATATATATATATATATATATATATATATATATATATATATATATATATATATAATATATATATATTTTTTATTTTTTTATTTTTTAAGAGACAATGAACGGAGGAAGGAAAAACACAGATAAAACAAAAAGGTCATGTGCCTAAAGGCATCCTCCATTCATAAAATGTTTGTAACAACTGGATTTAAACATTTGTAGATTGTAAGTTTGTGGAAAGCAATTTGAGGGAAGTGAATTCCAAAGAGTAGTAGCTCTGGGGATAAATGAATTCTGATAAGCAGAAGTTCTGCATTGTGGAGGAGAAAGTGTAAATTCATGGGCGCTCTCAGCTGCCCTAGTTCTACGGGGAAAGATGTGGAGAGGCGGCACAATTGAAGCAAGTTCCTCCGGTATATATATATATACCGGTATATATATATATATATATATATAATATATATATATAATATATATATATATATATATATATATATAAATATATATATATATATAAATATATATATATATAAATATATATATATATATATATATATATATATACCGGTATATATATATATACATGTATGTATGTGTGTGTGGACGTTAATTCACAAATACGCGTGATCAAATTATGTACCGTAGTATAGCTCGCTAGGAAAAAAGAAAACATTGGCACACCAAGCTTTCGTCTATTCTCTCAAGACATCTTCAGGGTAATACAAGAAAACAGTGGAAGAGTAAGGCTTAAAATGTATGCCTCATTCTTCCACTGTTTTCTTGTATTACCCTGAAGATGTCTTGAAAGAATAGACGAAAGCTTGGTGTGCCAATGCTTCATTTTTCCTAGCGAGTTTTACTACACACACACACACACACACACACACACACATCTATTTATATATATATACGTGTGTGTTTGTGTGTATGTTTGTGTGTGTGTATATATACGTGTGTGTGTGTGTGTGTGTGTGTGTGTGTGTGTGTGTATGCGTGTGTGCAGAGGAGCCACATGAGACAAGTAAATTAGAAAGTATTGACAGAAAGTTCGTTCACGTTAAAGTAAAAAAATACAAGCACGAATAGTGTTTTGTGAAGTGGGACAGAAAGTTTGGATATGTTTACCTTCTCAATATATTATGATGTATTTTATCGATATGTTCTTGAAAACAAATTTCATGAGAAAATTAACACCAACATTACAAAAACAAATTTTTATTTCAGTCATGTGGTTATAATCACTCCATATAATTATGTATTCACGAAAAGACTGAGAACGTTCGTCCTATCAGTATATGAAGAGTTAAAGGTTATTTAACTGAAGCCAAAATCCCTTTAACACATCCTTACAGATATGAATAAAAATGTCTGGTGGATGCTACAATGAAAGCAAATTTGTATTACCTGATTGCAATTATATAGAGAGTAATGTGCAAAATGACTGCTGGAAAGAAGGAATAGGAACCATCACCAATCTATTTTAGCCTAATTGTCCGAGAGAGAGAGACAATATGCTTTACTGCCTGCTTGATGGCTCGGTTGGTAGGGCTTCGGGTATGGAGATTGCTTGGCGCGTGACTTTCAATCCTGATAACAGCTCAGGAGTTGTGAGATAAATTCTCCCTGATAACTGTAATTAGTGGCAAAAACAAACCACCTTATTCACACAAAATTCAACTACCAATGTGTTCTGTATTATCTCCTTGTTAACCCTCTCGAGACATTTCAATATAATCTGACAAAAACATACACCTTTAATCACACATTTTTCAACTACCAATATGATTTGTTTTATCTTCTGGTCAAGCCTTCGAGACAGTTCAGCATAGCCTTCACAAGTTTCATTTGTCGAGAACAAGAGGAAACACTTAATTAAAGTCAATGGTTATATAAAAGTAAACAATGCATCAAAGAGGATCTACGAAGGCACGCAAGAAACTCCTCCAATCCCCCACCTTCAGCCTCTCTTCACCCCCCCCCCCCCCCTACTCCCCACCTTCCCCTCACCACCACCTCCCCTACTCCCCAGCTTCACCCCCTCTTTACCACCTCCACTCCCCCACCTCCTCACCTGCACGGGAGGGTCTGTACTCAGCCGGATACCTTACCCTCTACGCATGCGCGAAAATGTAAGCCTCCCTTGGCCCCGCCCACTGCCGAAAAAGTACAAATATTATATTATATTAGATTAACCTAATCTAACCTAACCTAACCTAACCTAACCCTAATATAATATTAAATATTATAACATAACAAATAACAAAATATAAATATAAAAATATAGGCCTACTAAACTTCGAGCCGAAAATGTACAAATATTATATTATATTAGATTAACCTAACTTAACCTAACCTAACCCTAATATAATATAATATAATATAACATAACACAAATAACAAAATAAAAATATAAAAATATACTAAACTTCGAGTGGGATCGAACACTGGATATCTGAATGCCAGGCGGGAACTCTAGTGACTGTACTACAGAGTGAGCTGGCAGGAACGGTTGGAAGGGTTTATTTAAACGTGGGGAACGGGGGGCGGGGCCAAGGGAGGCTTACATTTTCGCGCATGCGTAGAGGGAAAGGTATCCGGCTGAGTACAGACGCTCCCCACCTGCACCACCTCTCCAACACTCCCACTCTCCCCACTGCTAACCCTCTTCAACACCCCCACTCCACCACCACCACTCCCTCTCCATCAACCCCCCTCCACCCCCTCGTCATCAGCATCCCTCACCTCTACCACCTCTCCCCTCATCATCACCAACAGCCCTCTCTCCTCCTCCACCTAATACATCATCAGTGATCGCCCCCCTCGCCCCCCCTTCGACCAAGACGTAAGGATAAGTTACTAGGCACTCTTTCATAATTACGTCCTATCTCTTCCTGTTTACACCCGCCCGTCGTAAGGTATCACAGCTTACGACAACGACCACGGCGAAGGGAGAGGGCGGAGGAGGAAGGAGGAGGAGGTGGGATGTATATAGGGGTGCTTAGACCTATTTTCTAATTTATTGCATCTCTCTCTCTCTCTCTCTCTCTCTCTCTCTCTCTCTCTCTCTCTCTCTCTCTCTCTCTCTCTCTCTCTCTCTCTCTCTCTCTCTCTCTCTCTCTCTCTCTCTCTCTCTCTCTCTCTCTCTCTCTCTCTCTCTCTCTCTCTCTCTCTCTCTCTCTCTCTCTCTCTCTCTCTCTCTCTCTCTCTCTCTCTCTCTAAGAATTCAGAAGGTTTATGGAAAGAAAACTAACTACTATAGTCTGTTCGTTATAGGTAGGCCAGCCTAGAAATCATGACCCCTAACTTCTGTAACTCAACAACGACTAGAGTAATCGAGCTACTATTTTCACCATTTGGCAAGAGTCAGCCAGGGAATAGATGTAGAGATATATAACCCATTTGCTCTAGCCCTGTTTTACTTTTATGAGGTTAACTGTCATTATTTTGGCCTACTTATAATGAATAGAGTATTATATTTGTTTTCAGCAACCAACTTCACTTCTAAACTCAATTAATACAATCAACGAATACATGTGGCACTCCAAGGACTCGAACCTAGGACACCCGCACCGAAATTCCACGCATTTATGCATCACGCTATCATTCAAGAAGCAAGTTGATCCATAATGTAACTGGGTGGGGAAAGTTGCCATACCCTGTTCCAAATAAGTAGGCCACACATCTTAAATTAGTTTTATAATGCTTGTCAAATTACGGATTTTCATATTATTGTTTTCAAATTTAATCGCTCAATTTGTTTTCCAGTTATATTTTCAATCACGTATTCTATTGTGGGCAGTCAATTATACAGGCTACTAAATCATTGTATTAAGGGGGTCACCTGCTGTTTCCTCTCCTTTTCTCTCTTTCTCTGGCTTGTATCCATTCGGCCCCTTTAGCCTACTGTTTTAAGACGTTTATCCTCATCCAGATGTCGATTTTGTCCTGGCGAGCGATAGCGAGCCAGCATTGTATGGAGAAATCCGGCTTCGCCGGAGAAATTTTTTTATCGAAAAATTTACAAATTTACCCTGCTGTCAAAAACTTATTAAATAATATGCTGGCTCGCTATCGCTCGCCAGGAAAAAATCGACACCTAGAGGGGGATAAACGTCTTAAAACAGTAGTCTGAATGGGGCCGAATGGATAAAAACTAGAGAGAGAGGCAAAAACGAGGTGGGCCCCCTTAACGTATATACAATATGTGTTCAACATAAATAGTTGTTATTTTGATTTCTGACATATGTAGGTTAATATATGCATACCGAATATTATGGAAAGTATAAATAACATGACTCAAATCCTTTCTATTTTTATTGACATTCAAAAGGAATTAAATTAATGTAGCGAATATATATATTCATATCTTAACTCCTTGAGGAATATGACGCACTTCGACAGTTTATTCTGGCTATCATTATACGATTGTATTCAAGGTAGAAAGGGTATATGGAATTCAGATGGTTGGTTGGGCCAGTCTTTACCCTCTTAACTCCCACAGCTCCTTCCAAAGCTGTATAAAATCGTCTAATGATAGCCAGAATAAACTGTTCAAATGCTTCATAAAGGGGTTACCATGATAAATAGATTATAATTTGTATGCCCTTTGCATAGTTTGCGACCCTTTCATATAATACAGCATATGTTTCTACTTGGCCTATGTATCAACATTGCATACGGTGGATCAGTAGACAAACTATATTACATATATTTCTACATTAATGAGAAAACAAAAGCAAAACAAACAAGTATTTTAAAGGTAAATAATGCTAACACATTTGTCAACCAACATAAAGTGTGTCATAGCCACTCAAGATTTATTTACAAGCGTTTAGATGTACGTTTTCAAGTAAAGTAGAGTAGTTGAGTAAACCTAATTTAATATGCCATACACAATTCTTGATTGATATAATTATATCGTAATTTGTAAGTAGTAATTATGATTGCCTCAGTAAGTTTATGGAATTTATTTTTAAATTGTATGATAGTAGTTTATGGTAGATATAGGTGTGAATATGGTAAACAAATATGAGTGATAAATATTCTAAAATTAAACATTAATTCTTAGAATTTCTTGCCTCGCAGGTTTAGTCGCCGAAATGTACCATGTTTTACATTCAATTTAAACGAGTTGTGTACATATGTAGAGTGTTAGGACCACAGCTGATTATTGTATTTCCGGTTATTTCCTATGAGTATGAAGGACACAAAAAGCAAAGCTGCTTGTCACAAATCATCCCCATCCCCTTCAAAGTTCAAAGAGTTACAGAGAGCAAAATTCAAGGTACAGTCCCGGACAGATGAAACAGCAACACCTCGTCCACCCGCTATGTGGTGAGGGGCTCTGCGGATTTGGTAACACTGGCAGGAGGTGGGAGGTATGTGGGTGGGTGGGTGATGAGGGGAGGTATGGGGTTTAGGGGGGAATTGGGAAGGTGAAGAGGCAGCAATCATGGTGTGGCTGGTGGGAGGGGGCAAACAAGTGACAGGGTATATATTCCAATATTCTAGTTCTATATTCCAACTACTAGTACCCTCTCGGGCATAGGCTGAGAGCCTTTACACTACACCGCTGAACACGGTGAGGCCCGTGAGTTCTTGTTCCAGTCTAGGTAGTGAGACATGCGAAGCACCCCGGTTCGAAGCAACTCCATCTCTGAAGCTGCTTCGCCACTGCGCTTCACAGTCTCATCCCCTACACTCGGACCCTCACTCTCAGAATGTCACCTGTCTATCACCTACCACACCTTCCCACTCTGAACCTGTTTTGGTGACTAAATGGCATTACGATAGGGCAGACTGGGAGGGTCTTCAAGGTTTCTTTATTGATATTCCCTGGACCTCTTTCTTTTCTAATGATGCACACTCCACCTTGAGCCACATACAAGATTTTGTAAAAATTGGAATGGAAACTTGTATTCCTCATCAAAAGTAAATTAAAAGATCTAATTCACCTAAATGGTTTGACCATAATTGTGCTAGAGTAACTGAACAAAAAGCAATAGCCTACAATGCATACACAAGATCAAAAACACATGAAGCCTTTAATTACTTTAGAAACATCAGAAATCATGCCAAAACTGTATTAAACCTAACTAAATCAAACTTTCTCCACAAGCAGGCAAATAAACTTCTAAATAATCCAAATGATAACAAACTATTTTGGTCTACTCTTAACTCATTCAAATCCAACTTCACAACTGCTTCATCCATTCCACCATTAAAATCTCCGACTGGCAATCTTGTAAGTGACCCACGAGGTAAAGCTAACCTTCTTGCGGATATTTTCTCCACCAACTCAACCTTAGCTGAAATAAATCAAGATGTCCCTGTACTTAATTTTAATTCGCCTGAAATTCCCTCACTTAAGATCCACACCAGACATGTCAAAACTATTTTGCAGAATCTCTCAGTAGATAAGGCTCCTGGTCCAGATGAAATTCCTCCAATAGTACTTAAGAATTGCTCCTTGGTGCTCGCTCCTGTATTGGCAACATTTTTCCGTCTATGTACTCATACCTCATGCTTCCCAGTACCCTGGAAAGAAGCAAACATCCCTCCAGTTCCTAAAAAAGGTGCCTCTTCAGATCCATCAAACTACAGACCAATAGCTATAACCTCCACTCTTGGTAAAGTCTTTGAAATTATATTAAATAATCACATAATTATGCATCTTGAGAATAATAGATTAATCAGTGATAGGCAATATGGTTTTAGACGATGTTGATCAACTGCAGACATTCTTTGCCTTCTTACGCATCAAATCAACCAAGCTACAGACCAACATGGTGAAACACATACAATAGCACTGGATATATCAAAGGCATTTGATAGAGTCTGGCATCAATCCTTATTGTCGAAGATGTCACACTACGGCCTTGCATCATTAGTTCCACTAATTTCTTCTTATCTTCATAACAGAAAAATATGTGTAATGGTAGATGGCCTTTATTCTCAATTTCACTCAATACATGCTGGTGTTCCCCAGGGATCAGTTTTGGCCCCAACTCTGTTCCTCATTCATATCAATGATCTCATATCTACCACTCATAATTCAATACATTCCTATGCAGATGACTCAACACTCCACAGTTCCTTCACATTTACCAATTCTTTCACCCAATCCGATCTTATAAATTCAAAAATAAGCACTGCAATTTCTCTGAACCAGGACCTTTCTAGAATTGAAGAATGGGGACAAAAGAATCTAGTTTCCTTTAATGCACAGAAAACCAAGTACATTCAATTTTCTAACCGACAGAATCTCACTGACTCCCATATATTTTGTAATGATGTAAATATTCCCACTTCCCCTAGTATTGACATTCTCGGTGTAACATTAACTACTAACTTGAGCTGGACACATTATGTTAGAAGCATTGCTAAGAATGCCTCTAAAAAACTGAGACTCCTGTACAGAGTTCGAGAATTCTTCACTGACGAGCAGTTGGCCGTAATATATAAAAGTCATGTGCGTTCTCAGATGGATTACTGTTCACCTCTGTGGAGTGGAAGTGGAGTGGTTGCATTGAGGCAGTTGGACAAAATTCAAAATAAAGCTATTAGATTAATCAATAACCCTGCAATCACACAGGACCTTCCTACATTATCCATACGAAGAAACGCTGCATCCCTTGCATTATTCTACAGATATTTTCACAGCAATTGTTCCGAGGAACTTGCTTCAATTGTGCCGCCTCTCCACATCTTTCCCCGTAGAACTAGGGCAGTTGAGAGCGCCCATAAATTTACACTTTCTCCTCCACAATGCAGAACTTCTGCTTATCAAAATTCATTTATCCCTAGAACTACTACTCTTTGGAATTCACTTCCCTCGAATTGCTTTCCACAAACTTACAATCTACAAATGTTTAAATCCAGTTGTTACAAACATTTTATGAATGGAGGATACCTTTAGGCACATGGACCTTTTTGTTTTATCTGTGTTTTTCCTTCCTCCGTTCATTGTCTCTTAAAAAATAAAAAATAAAATAAAACAAATATTGAGCAATTAACTCACTAGGCATTGCCCCCCTGTAAAATATCTTGAATATGGGAATATTCATACAATGCTACTTAATCAGCGAACAATGAGGGTATATTTTTGGCATTTCTGTGTGCTGTGGTAATGCAATGAAACTTGGTACAGCACAAATTCCATCCCAATAATATCTTCCCATTGACATATTGGGATTCGAACCCGGGTCCATTGGATTACCAGTCCAGTGGCAAGACCACTCTGCCACACCTCTGCTTCCCCCGAGAACAAGGTAGATAATTGAATGAATTACCTTGAAATTGGGAGGCGATTAATTCGTGGCCCTCCCCTCTTTGGTCAAGGCGTGTGGGAATTGATATAAAGATATCCAGGTATATAATATACATATATACACAAAGGCTCCGCAACACCAATGAAATGTGATGATCAATACAAAATTCAAACATCTTTGCGGTTTTAGTGGAATCTTAGTTGTAGTTTAATTGATTTATATTAAAATGCTCTTAGTATTTATCATCTCCATCATAATATTTCCCTGCGTATTTCTGTATCTGTCTATCTATCAATATATCTATCTACAGTATATGTACATCAATCTGTCTATCTATCTATCTATACAGTATGGATGCATGTGTTTGTGTGTTCTTTGAATAACCTATTACATGTATGAGCATAAACGAATTCATCCATTACATATCTAACCTAACATATCTTACCTATCTAACTAAATATTTTTAACTGTCTATCTATCTACAATTTTTTCTATTACTATTTATCTTGCAAATGTTGAGGCAGTGGAATATTCTTGACATTCTCTACTGATCATCCGTCCAGTCCACCATCTGCTACTCCCATTCCTTGAGCTCAGGCAGCCTGGAATATAATTATGTATGTCTCATAAAATTTGTATTATGCAAACAAAGTCAATGGGTCTATATAGTCCATTTGTGTTAACATGGCGGATTTTGTTTACTCCATTAGAAGCTGATCTCTTGGTCATAACCCTTTGAGGATCATGATGCGTTTTGACAGTTTTTTGAAGCTATTATTAGACGATTTGATGCAGCTTTTTTTACAAATTGTTCGTGTAAGTTAGTCATACTACTTTTATTTCCATCTCTAGAATTAAGGATTTTATAAAAAAACAATCACGAGGCAGCTCTATCTGACCATTTCGTGTACAATTATATTCTGTTGGGGTATGATATACTGTATATTGTGGTACTTACATTTAAGGTAATCCTTTATATGTATTTGTTGGCTAGGATTTGTCTACTTTCGTTATTTAAAGGAAGCGGTTATAAAATATTGTATAGGTTTGGAAGATGTTTTCCTCATCAATTGTTCTGTTACTAATGATTTATTGCAGTAAAATGCGAATGTTTGTCCAGCAAATGCAAAAACCTTATTATTAGACAAGGTTGTAATTATGATACAGTATATGAAAATATAAGTGGATTCATATCGTTATTTAGTAGGTTATGATCACATATAAAGTGAAGGAAGAATAAGTAATTAGAATGTAAAACTTGCAAAACAAACAAACCAAAACAGGAACCACACAATATAAAGACAAAGGAACTTATCAAAATCAAATCAATACAAATCAAAGCTATTCTTTCACTTTTATGAATTATTTTATTATTTATGAGTTAACTGTCTTCGTGGTGCAATGCATAACTGTGTTGATTTTCGGTGTGAGCGTCCTGGGCTCGAATCCCCGGACTGCCACATGTGTTTGTTAATTTCATTAATCGAGTTTAGGAGTAAAGTTGGTTAGTGGAGAGAACATAATAATACCACAACAAAACAAAGCTAACTTTACACTTTGATGATATACCAAATCAAATCAAAGCTATTCTTACACATTGATGAAATACCAAAACAAAATAAAGTTAATCTTACAAATTTGATTATATACCAAAACAAAACAAAGTTATTCTTATATTTTGATGATATACCAAAACAAAACTAATCTTATACTTTGCTGATATACCAAAACAAAAACAAAAGCGAATCTTACAAATTTGATATTAAAAAAACAAAACAAAGCTAATTTTACAAGATGATAATATACCAAAACAAAAGAAAGCTAATCATACACTTTGATGATATATCAAAACAAAACAAAGCTAATCTTGCATTTGATGATATTCAAAACACAAAATAAAGCTAATTTTACAAGATGATGATATACCAAAACAAAACAAAGCTAATTTTACAAGATGATGATATACCAAAACAAAACAAAGTTATTCTTGCACTTTGATGATATACCAAAGCAAAACAAAGCTAATCTTACATTTAGATGATATTCAAAAAACAAAACAAAGCTAATTTTACAAGATGTGAACCAAAACAAAACAAAGCTAATCTTACACTTTGATGATATACCAAAACAAAATAAACATAATCTTACACTTTGATGGTATACCCTGCTATGTGATGCATTTTGTAGTGGTCCCCCGCAACACATACTGCCCCCACCTCCACCCCCGCCCCCCTCAGTCGGCCCCCCAGCACCCCCAGATCCCCCTCGCTCAGCTGACTCCGGGGGAACTTCAGGCACTGGAACTTCCTGAAATGGTGGTGTGATTTGTTAAAGGGGGATGGGGGTTTTTTTTCTGGCCCCCCTTCTTCCCCCTCTTTATTCCTATACTAATCATGAGAGTTTAAGACGTTCGGTCCATTAGCATGGCGATCTTGAGATCTTTCGCCCCATTTATTTGCAAATATTAAGACGTTTCATGCAATTTCGGTGTCAATTTGTGTCCTGGCGAGCGATAGCGAACCTGTAATATAGTAGTAACTTAAGCAGCCTCCAGCCGGGACATTTGTCTATCGAAAAGTGTACAAATTTATCTTGAAGAGGGGGGGGGGGGGGGATTTTTATTTGTTATTGTTTTATTATTATTTTAATTTTAAAGCTTGTTGGAGGTGTAGGAAGGAAACTAAAATTAATATTACAAATATAAATATATAAGCAAATATATACGCCCATCTCTTCCTAAGCTGAAGAAGAACTTCAAATTGTTACCAGCATATAATTAGAAGGGCATCAACGGTACTGACTGTAATCACGTGCATGTGTATTATTATAAACACACATCATTCTCGCTCAATCTAACTAACATTGAATAATCAGATACCCATGCCGAGTTGCCTGGGCGTAAGTGTTGATTATATGCCTATATACTCAATAAAATGGGACAACATATGCCTCAAGGATTACGTAATATCAACAATACAAAATGTATCATGATTCTTCAAAGCATTATTAAGCCGGTATCACACGAGCGCTTTTCCTCTCAACATTTATCCTCCACACTGGTCTGGCAGCGTATGAGGTCAATATTTAAAATATATCTGTTGCCTAAATTCATCTATCATCAGTCTACTTTCCGATACCAGTGGAAAATATTCCAGAAATGGTGCCAGACATTTTTTGATCATCGAATGTTGACTATAAAAGCTCTCGTGTGATACCGGCTTTAGATACTATACGTTTTGTAATCATACATACACACATGTGTTTATACTGACATGTTACCATATATCTCAATCATTGAAACTCAGAGCCTATTGTTTCTAAGGTTATGGTTAGCTGTGACATGTTAAGGGGAGGCTGACCGTTTGTTTGATCTAGTAATTAATTTATTCATATATTATATTTTTAGTTTCCTCCCTAGACCTATATCAACCTTAGAAAAAGACCCCCTAGACCCCCTTCAAGATAAATGTATACATTTTTTGGTAGAAAAATGTCCCGGCCGAAGGCCAGTTCCTCTAGAAATTGCAGGCTCCCTTTCGCTCGCCAGGAAAAAAATGGACACCTAAATGGCTTGAAAGGTCTTATAATTGACAACGAAATGGAGCGAAAGGTGTTAAAATCGCCAAAGTAATGGGCCGAACGTCTTATAATCTCAAAACTAGTGGGGCTAAACATTAGGGAGAAGGGGGTCCAGAAAAACGGTCTGCCTCCCCTTAAATAATAAAGCTATAGTCTGTTTACTGTCAGCTGACGATAAATTGAAATGTCCTTACCCTAATTACTTCGAAGCTTAGTTATTTAAAATAGGACCGCAGAGGCTCACAAACCTATTGGATTATTAAGCCAGCCAACTTAAAGTAAAGAAATACGTCAGGACTGGAGCCCCTTTTCGAGAACTCCGGGCCTGTCCCTTGCTTTAAAATTATACATGTTGTTAATTGTGAAATTTTGATATTTACTCTATACAGAGATATAGTAGTCTCATAGTTTTTCATTGAGTTTCGATCATTCAGTTGCTAAGGGATTTAATTTACCGTCAGCCGGGAAAAAACTGGACTTATACCTGTATATTCAAATCCGTAGCTTCTGTATTTGAATTCTAGCTGTCTAAAGTTGCATATTTATAACCCTATAATCACCTTGAATTATACACGATTAAAACACAAACTATCGCTTTAGCTAGCCGTAACAATCAACTCTACTGGTATGATAGATTGTTGCTGCATATGAACCTTTAACCTTTACCTCCATGCTACTAATATTATAATTTAATTCAGCGTAATACAACCCTCCACTAATTAAAAGAATGGATGTTATCTAAATACACCCTACAACTAAGACAGGTCCTTCCTAAGCTAAGTAATGTCATCTGAGGATAACAAATATGAAATTGATAACAAATGTGGATTCTCATTATAAAGGTATATAACTGGCAACGTTTTGACAAATAACAAGGCTAGGTTACATATGTGATACATTAATGTTACGTATGAAGCTTATAAACTAACAATTTATTCAATCATATAACACCAATTTATGTGTTATTTTCTTTACCTTCATATAATTGTCTTGGTTAACCCTTTTGCATACATTAACGCGATATATGCACCCTTTTGGGGATACTGGATTTAGATATCTTGAGTTTAGTTACTTCAACCTCTGCAGTTGTCTTTGAGCTAGCTGTGGCAGAAAACTTAATTTGGAGAGGTAATTTTAAGATTAACCCCTTGACAATCATGACGCTTTTTGACAGTTTATTCTGGCAATTATTAGACGATTTAATGCAGTTTTGGAAAGTCCTCTAACAGTCAAAGGGGTAAAAACTATTTCAGTCATCCTTCTGACTCCTACAATTCCTTCCTAAACTGAATATTATCGTTTAATGGTGGCCAGATTGAACTGTCGAAATGCGTCATGATCATCAAGGGGTTACGCTATATCTGAATACTGATCGGCAATCCCCGGCGCATGAAAAGGCTAACTGACCTTCCTCTGGGCTGGAATCGAAGTATAGCCCGGGTCAGCCACTCCAAGTGCTGTGACGTGACGCCCGAGAGGTGGAGGGTGGGACGAGGGGCGTCTGGTAGGACTGGCAGGTGGTCAACACAAGCACCAGCTGGCACATGTAGTTCTGCAGACAAACAAATACCACAACTGTCTACTGTCTTTTCGTCTGGCAGCTACATTTAGACGATTTAATGAAGCTTTGGGTGGATATATGGTAGCTAAAAGGATGAATGGAGAGAGTCTGCATCCTATAAATGCTTCAACCGCTAATTTTACAATATTTCCGGGGATATTATAAAACTACTCTTTGTGCAAAACTATAAACTGAAATAGACACATTTTCTTGCCCAGCAAGTTACAAATTTGATACTTCAGTGCCAATTATTAAAATTATATCTGTAAATGATGAATGTTTAACAAAGAATATATAGCAAGGTACATTATTCCATAGCTGAGAATTATTGATCCAGAACTAAGGTATGGTGTGGATTTTCTCCAATATGTTTAGATCCTGCCGTTATAATTATACCATACTCCTCCCACACAAAGTCTATCCACTAAGCCCACACTTCCTTTCCCTATACCCATATCCGGGCCTTACCCTCCTGTTATCTACTATATAGAGGGCACTTCCTGTCTGTCTGTCTGTTTGTTCACGAACTACTCCCTCAGTTTTTAAGATGGAGAGCCCATACCTGGCATGCATACTAAGGGAGGTCACAGTGGTGGAGATTTTTAGTTTGCTCCTAGACCTACATCAAATTTTAAAAAATATCAACTCAACAACCCTTCCAGAAAAATGTGTATATTTTTCAGTAGGAAAATGTCCCGGCTAAAAGCTGGTTACTCCAAATGGCATGAAAGGTCTTAAAATTGACATAAATGAGGCAAAAGGTCGTCGGCGAACATCTTAAAATCTCACAACTATTGGGGTTAAGTATGTGGGAGGAGGGGAGTCCAGAAAAATACCTCTGATGTGAAAATCTCCCTTAAACCCCTACTGTACTGTAGGATACAGTAATTAAAGTCCCCCCCATTCCCAAGCAATGTGGCCAAAATGGCAAGATAAAACAACCTTCCACCTCAAGAGATGAGAGAAGACTGGCTCCCCCAGCCTTCAGAGAGTCTTATATAAGCTGAGAAGTGTTGCCATATCGAGAGCAGTGCTCAAAATGGTCGTGCTACCAGGTACAGCCTGATACAGGCAGTAACAAGGAAATGACATAACTGACGGCTACTAGCCGTCGCTGGGACTGGTGAGTGACTTATCTACTGACGGCTAGTAGCCGTCGCTGGGATTGGATGGGTTAAACTAACCCAAGTGTTCGAGGTCTGAGTGGTGCCAAAATGACTCCAGGGCTGTTGGAAGGTGAGGGTCGGCGCCAGACACCGCCAGGGAGAGATGGGTCAGGTAGGCAGGCAGCTTGGCCACGGTGGTGCTTCGTAATTCGCCGACAAACTCACAAACCATGCAACTGCGGAACCATTTGATCATTTGCTTCACGTAACAGTGTTCAATGTTCAGCATTTAACTCCTAGAGGATTATGACCTATTTTGATGGTTATTTTGGATACCATTTTAGACGATTTTATTTAGCTTTAACCCGTCCAGCACCAGTGACGCGTCGGCGATGTATGTAACGCACAGCCCCAGCGACGCGTCTGACGAGTCACCCTAATTGCTCCGACCGTAACCTCAGGTGTAGCCACTCGAGAGGGCTCAGATTTGTATGGGAACTGTGTACGTATCCCACGCAACCGTGCCGATGGTTGAAAACTCTCAAAGTCCACGTGCGTGCGCGTGGGCGCGCAATAACCTGGTTTTTTGGGGTAATTGCCTTCAATTTTTTACTCTTGTAAAATACGTTTTCGGGGGCTCTGTAGGACCATTCTTTAAGCTTTTTGAGCGGTTTTTCGTGGTTTTTCCTTCATTCCTAACCCATTCGCTATTGTTTCTGGAATAAAACCAGTTTTTGAAAACCGGCCGGGTTCTGGTGAACCCGGGGCTCCACGGGTTAAAAAGCCTTCTAGCAGTCAAAAGGGTAAAAACTGTCTCAATCATCCCTCCGAGTCTCACAATTCCTTCTTCAAATGAATACAAGCGTCTAATGATAGCCAAAATAAAGTCAAAACGCGTCATTATACTTAAAGGGTTAACATGCTCACAAGGTTATTCATGATTACATGCACTATACAGAAATGTATGTTGTACTGTACATCCACTGACCTCTCAAAAAATTATTCATATATATATATATATATATATATATATATATATATATATAAATTTATTTATTAATTATTTTTTATCTTATTTGTTTACGTAGTAGAGTAGTTATCAATTTTATTTTCCATGTGTGGTGTGACAAGTGGAAAGGACATTCATATTTGACATTAAAGCATATTGTAGAATATAAATGCTTACCTATCGGTTTGACTTAGAAAGGTAAAACCTCGAAGCTTGAATATCAGAATAAAACTACTTAGGAGCTCGAGGGCAGTAATAAATATACTGTACATTCCCTATTAATACAGTAAGAATTGATTTCGATAAGCAATGGTTGGTAATCTACAAATATGAAATTATAATAATAAAGCCATAACCAATGCATGCCACAGATATAATATGGGCCTACATCTGCTTTCACCTATAATTCCATGGTCAGTAGAAAATAATATGCATCAAATTTGAAACGGGGATTCTTGTTATAACAATTAACTAATGAGATTATCCTTCACACCCAGGCCAAAGATTTGCACTTTACCTTTTGCTTGACCCCAAACAACTGTTTTGCTCTGGGCAATTGATTGAAAACGATATTTTCATTTAGTATTATACTTCCACATGATAAGATATATAGTTTGTATAATTATCTCTATCTATCTATCTATATGCTCAGGCCCAATTCCCATTTTGGGGGTAGCCGACTCAAGACAGAGCAAGAACAGGGAAAACACAAAAACAACATAAAACAACGAATAAACACAGATAAAAAACACAAATTCACACACATCTAGGTCACCCAGGAGATTATCTGAAACCTTATATATGTAATGTGTGCTTAACTGATAATGTGATCATAGTTAATCCCTTGAGCTTTTTTATGCATTTTATAGTATATGTTGGTTATTATGCGATTTGTTTGCAGTTTAGGAAGGACCTCTAGGAAAGTAAGGGGTCACAACCAACTCGATTATGCCTCTGATCCCACAGATCCGTCCTAAGCTAAATTTAATCGTCTAATGATAGCCAAAACAAATTGCTAAAATGCGTCATAATCTTCATTTTGTGTATAATTTGTTGTCTTAGTTTATAATTATGTGGTACACTCCTACAAATCTCAGTAAATGTGAGTCGACAAATAGCTACAATAATTTATTAGAAAAACATGTGTTGCATACACATATACAATACTCCTCTTACCTCTGAAAAAGCTGTTGAAGTTTATCATCGAGACTATCATCTATACAGTGAGGATGTCGGAACTGATATGCCAAGTTGAGATACAGCTGGGCAGAGTCACAACCCACCAGCACCTCCACCAATCCTGTTAGTTGAGGGAGAGGAACCGGTCTTGTTAGCTCAACTGTCACTGTTTGAGGTTCTAAGTAGGGTACCAAGCTGATATATGCCTCCAATCGGCTTTCTTGGATGAATACGTCTTGTGCCACGAGATCTGGAACAGCCTGCAGCATGTAGAAAGTCATTTTGGAGTCATACTTTGTATCAGTAAGAAGATCAAGCCACTGATTGGTATCAGTTAGGCCACTTTGAACTAGTAGCTGCACCAATTCCTGGATTATGTCCTCTGTTACATCTTCCTCGTCACTGTACAGAAGTCCAACAAGATGCACCAACACATTTTGATACTTACTGAGGCCAACCTCTAGAGAATCTTCACACTCTTCTTCAATGAGGTTTGTAAGAGTTAAAGGGTAATCAGCAGAAGCACAGCCTTTTAAAATAGCCTGCATGCCATATATGATCTCATGACTAGTAAAGGTTGAAATGTCATGGCATTCTAAGGTTCGGTGAAAGTCACTCATTATGCTTGAAACGTCTATCTTTGATTTCTTGCCCCGCAATGATGAAAATATGTATAGGGCTGCATAAAAATCCTGCAAGCCCTTGTGTGGGAAGCTAATGTAGGTATTCATCCCCATCACTGTCCATGTTATTTTCTGAACCAGGAAAGCACCAGTGACTTCATCCGGAGGAATATCAATACACTTGCAAGCGTCATAAAGCCTCTGCGTTAGGTCTTCCGTTAGTATAATGTTACCTTCCTGCAAACTCCTTAGCGAGTCATGACATAGATTGAGAAGAAAGATTTCTACCTTTTTCTTCAGTTCCTGTATATTCAAATGCTGAGTGTATACATTGAATTTCAGTCTTTCAATAATTTTTTCTTTTGATAACTCTAATATCTGCATGTACAGTTCTGAGGCTGAAGTTACTTTGTTGACCTTGTCAGGAGAGAGTGCCCAAAGTAGAGTGATCATAACCAAGTTAAGTGGTAAACGCAAGTGTTCCTGTAAGCGACTCGACTTCAGTTTCAAGTACTCTATTAGGCCAGAAGTTTCTTGACTACTCTTTCCATTCCTGATCATCTCTTCATGATAACTTTCCGCAAATGCAATCCTTTTATCATCGGGAATGCCAAGAACCTTATAGTGAACCAATTTAAGGTCACAAGGAGTAACTTTGTAAAAGTCTCCTACTCTCTCAGGCCTGGAAGTGCACACGATGGTGGCACTAAATGACCGTTGGAGATTGAGGATCTCATTTAGTAATTTTGTTGAAGATGAGTTTAGTTCATCAAGACCATCAATTAGAAACAGTACTTTGAACTCTGTCACAAATTCCAACAAGTCTTGCTCTCTAAACTTTTTGGATGTTTGAGGCATCAAAAACTTTAGGAGTTGTGAAAGAGAGCTTATACTCGGGTTCCTGCACTCGAGGAGAAAAACAAAATGAAAGTCAGTAAGGCCTGTGATGGTATTGTCTCCTGCAATCCAGTCGTTCAGCATCAACTTAGTCAGGGTTGTCTTTCCACTTCCGGCAGGTCCTTCAATCAAAATGACTTCTATCTCACAAGCTTGGAGTCCTAATGATGCTGTCTGGGAAAAGTCAAATATCTTTTTGTAATCGATATATCTGCTTCTAGTATTGCTTCCACTTTCTATTATTTCCAATTTTGTAAACACAATACCTACTTTTATGAAGAGATCAGAGCCATCCACAAAAGACAAAGGATTGATATATGTCCATTTTCGAAACAGATCCTTCAATTCAGGAATGCCATAGCTCATCAAAAACTGTTGTAGTTCCAATAGTAATCGTTGTTCTTGATATTTTCTTATGTCCAACTGCATCAGTGGCTCATCTCTTATGTCATTAAGATCATCATTCATACTTTGAATATTTCTCTGAATGTTTGAATAATCAGAGTTATAAGCATCTTCCATGGATTCTAAAATTTTTGTCAACTCGTCTCTAAGCCGTTCAGACTCAACCAAAAATTCTCCTTCAATATTTGTTGAGGTGAATATATGTTCTTGATGTATCAGGTCATTTCTAAATTTTTTAACTGATAATAGGTGACATTGAAGCTCATCATTAGGTTCCTCTATTTGAAACTTATTGGTGTCTGGGTCGAAGGTTTTCTGAGACCGGAGCAAGGTAATGACTAGATGTAGCAATGTGACGTCATAGGTACTGCCAGTGGGATCTTTCTTGATAGTCTCGCGCTGACTTCGACTGATTTGTGACCTCAACATTGTCCTACTGTATCCCTTTTGCGACTCCAGGTAGGCCAGGAGAAGAGTATTTGAGGGCATGACTTGGATGGCTGCCAAGAACACCTCTAGAAGCACGAAGCGAGCGCATACCCAAACCATCTTGTGCAATCTGAATTTACAGCGGTCCTGAGAATCAAACTGAAGCCTTGATGGGCTTGGTCCTGGCTGTTGTGGAGTTGATTGTTGATGTTGTCCTGGTTGTTGTGGTGTTGCCTGTTGTGGTCCTGGTTGTTGTGGTGTTGCCTGTTGCAGTCCTGGTTGGTGTGGTGTTGCCTGTTGCAGTCCTGGTTGTTGTGGTGTTGCCTGTTGCAGTCCTGGTTGTTGTGGTGTTGCCTGTTGCAGTCCTGGTTGGTGTAGTGTTGCCTGTTGTAGTCCTGGTTGGTGTTGAGTTGCCTGTTGTAATCCTGGTTGGTGTAGTGTTGCCTGTTGTTGTCCTGGTTGGTGTGGTGTTGCCTGTTGTTGTCCTGGCTGTTGTGGTGTTGCCTGTTGCAGTCCTGGTTGTTGTGGTGTTGCCTGTTGTAGTCCTGGTTGGTGTGGTGTTGCCTGTTGTAGTCCTGGTTGGTGTGGTGTTGCCTGTTGTAGTCCTGGTTGGTGTGGTGTTGTCTGTTGTGGTGTTGCCTGTTGCAGTCCTGGTTGTTGTGGTGTTGCCTGTTGTAGTCCTGGTTGTTGTGGTGTTGCCTGCTGTAGTCCTGGTTGGTGTGGTGTTGCCTGTTGCAGTCCTGGTTGTTGTGGTGTTGCCTGTTGTAGTCCTGGTTGGTGTGGTGTTGCCTGTTGTAGTCCTGGTTGTTGTGGTGTTGCCTGCTGTAGTCCTGGTTGGTGTGGTGTTGCCTGTTGCAGTCCTGGTTGTTGTGGTGTTGCCTGTTGTAGTCCTGGTTGGTGTGGTGTTGCCTGTTGTAGTCCTGGTTGGTGTGGTGTTGCCTTTTGTGGTGTTGCCTGTTGCAGTCCTGGTTGTTGTGTTGTTGCCTGTTGTGGTGTTGCCTGTTGTAGTCTTGGTAGATGTAGTGTTGCCTGTTGTGGTGTTGCCTGTTGTAGTCCTGGTTGGTGTAGTGTTGCCTGTTGCAGTCCTGGTTGTTGTAGTGTTGCCTGTTGTAGTCTTGGTTGGTGTAGTGTTGCCTGTTGTAGTCCTGGTTGTTGTGATGATGACTGTTGTGATGAAGGTTGTTGTTTTGGGGTTACCTGTTGCAGTGTTGATTGTTGCAGTGTTATTTGATGTGATGTTGATTGTTGTGGTGTTGATTGTTTTGTTGAATATTGTGGTGTGAATTGTGGTGTTGCATGTTGTGGTGTTGAATGTTGTGGTGGACTTGATTGTTGAGATTCAACTTGTGATTCTTGTGGTTCATCTTGTTGTGGACCATCTTGTTGTGGTCCATCTTGTGGACTATCTTGTTGTGGTTCATCTTGTTGTGGTCCATCTTGCTGTGGTTCATCTTGTTGTGGACCATCTTGTCGTGGTCCATCTTGTTGTGGTTCACCTTGTTGTGGACCATCTTGCTGTGGTCCATCTTGTTGTGGTTCATCTTGTTGTGGTTCATCTAGTTGTGGACTATCTTGTTGTGGACCATCTTGTTGTGATCCATCGTCTTGTTGTGGACCATCTTGTTGTTTACCATCTTGTTGTGGACCATCTTGTTGTGGACCATCTTGTTGTGGTTCATCTTGTGGTTCATCTTGTTGTGGTTCATCTTGTTGTGGACCATCTTGTTGCGGACCATCTTGTTGTGGTTCATCTTGTTGTGGTCCATCTTGTTGTGGACCATTTTGTTGTGGACCATCTTGTTGTGGTTCATCTTGTTGTGGTCCATCTTGTGGACCATCTTGTTGTGGTTCATCTTGTTGTGGTCCATCTTGTTGTGGACCATCTTGTTGTGGACCATCTTGTTGTGGTCCATCGTCTTGTTGTGGACCATCTTGTTGTGGTCCATCATCTTGTTGTGGACCATTTTGTTGTGGTCCATCTTGTTGTGGTCCATCTTGTTGTGGACCATCTTGTTGTGGACCATCTTGTTGTGGTTCATCTTGTCGTGGAATATCTTGCTGTGGTCCATCTTGTTGTGGACCATCTTGTTGTGGACCATCTTGCTGTGAACCATTTTGTGGTGGTTGATCTGGTTGTTGACTATCTTTTTGTGGTTCACCTTGTTGTGGACTATCTTGTTGTGGTCCATCTTGTTGTGGACCATCTTGTTGTGGACCATCTTGTTGTGGACCATCCTGGTGTGGTTCATCTTGTTGTGGACTATCTTGTTGTGGAACATCTTGTTGTGGTTCATCTTGTTGTGGACTATCTTGTTGTGGTCCATCTTGTTGTGGTCCATCTTGTTGTGGTCCATCTTGTGGTCCATCTTGATTTGGACCATCTTGTTGTGGACCATCTTGTTGTGGTCCATCTTGATTTGGACCATCTTGTTGTGGTCCATCTTGATTTGGACCATCTTGTTGTGGTTCATCTTGATTTGGACCATCTTGTTGTGGTCCATCTTGTTGTGGTCCATCTTGATTTGGACCATCTTGTTGTGGTCCATCTTGATTTGGACCATCTTGTTGTGGTTCATCTTGATTTGGACCATCTTGTTGTGGTCCATCTTGATTTGGACCATCTTGTTGTGGTTCATCTTGTTGTGGTCCATCGTCTTGTCTATCAGTTTGTTCTTCATGTCTATTTTCCCCATTGTGTTCATTAGTCATCCCGGCCATTGCCTACACTAGATATCTGTGTGTATTTTCTATATATCTCCCATCCATTCTCCCTTCCTCCTCTCTTCCTTTGTGTCTGTGAAAGTGAAACTGAAAATGAGACGTTTTACTTAGCCAAAACATGTTTACACTATATACTTTATATAAATTATGTATATGTATATATATATATATATATATATATATATATATATATATAATAGTACATTGTCAAATTCAACTGGTTGAGCCTTTTGAGAGAAAACTCCTCAATGGCACCTTAGATATATTCTTATAACAACTTAGTCTTATGTCTCTCACACTATCACCAACATGCTCATTAATTTACTGCGGTGCTATTCGTATCCAGCATGGGATGCCTATTGTTTATGAACTTTCTCATAATTAGCTGAACTTGATAGACAATATACAGTATATGGTGGTCAATGCATGTGATATGGTACAATAGGAAAAGTCTGACAGGGCTGGTGAGAGTTATTCCCAAAAAGAATCAAGTCAATTTGAAATCATCACTTCTATTTTAATCATTATGGTGAATATGTAGTAATGAGAAGTTGAACAATTTAAGTAGTTGGCGCCCACACACACACACACACATATATATATATATATATATATATATATATATATATATATACAGTATATATCATAAATGACTTAGAGCAGCTGGTCCAGCAACCCACCCGTATCCCGGATCGCTTCGGAGATCGGCCCAACATTCTTGACTTATTTCTGACTTCTAACCCTTCCTCTTGTACTGTCAATCTTTTCTCTCATTTGGGCTCCTCCGACCATAAACTTATCTCCGTCACCTGTCCTATCTCTTCAGTACGGCCATTCGATCCTCCCAGCCGGCGGCGCTTCTGGCACTTTGGCGCTGCCGACTGGGAGGCTCTCCAGCAGTACTTCTTTGATTTCCCATGGAATGACTTCTGCTTCCATGGCCGAGGACGCTCGGAGAGTGCTGAACGCATAACCAAGGTAATCCTCTCGGGCATGGAGGCGTACATTCCATTTTCTTTCTCTCAGTCTAATGCAAAAAAAATCTTGGTTTACTCACGCTTGTTCTACTGCTGTCCACAACAAGGAGGAAGCATTCAAACGGTACTGACGCCTTAAAACTCAAGAATCTCATTCTTTCTATGTTTCTGCCCGGAATCAAGCCAAATCTGTTCTTCGACTTGCCAAGCACTCTTTCATCAATAATAAATGCACTGAACTATTCAACTCTAGCTCCTCCCAAGCTTTCTGGTATCTAGCCAAAAACCTCTCCAACAACTTCTCTTCCTCGTCTTTCCCTCCCCTTTTCCACTCTGATGGCACTACCATCACTTCTTCCTATGACAAAGCTGAACTCTTTGCTCAAACTTTTGCCAGAAACTCTACCTTGGATGATTCCGGTGCTATTCCTCCCTCTCGATCCCCCTCTCTCCATCCCCCTCTCTCCTACTTATGCCTAATATCCTAATCTCTTCTAAAGATGTACTTTCTACCCATTCTGGGCTTAATACTAAGAAGGCATACGGTCCGGACGGTGTTCCTCCTGTTGTACTTAAAAACTGTGCTTCCGTGCTGACCCCCTGCCTAGGCAAACCCTTTCGTCTCTGTCTCTCCTCTAACGTCTTTCCTTCTTGCTGAAAGTTTGCTCTCATTCAACCTGTCCCAAAGAAGGGTGACCGCTCTCAACCCTCCAACTATCGTCCAATTGCTCTCATCTCTTGTATCTCTAAAGTTTTGAAACTATTCTTGCTTCCAAATTTCTTAAGCATTACTCTTCTCATAATCTGCTCTCAGATCGCCAGTATGGCTTCCTCAACCCTGCTCAGGTAATGTTCCAGAAGTGTGGCGAAATTAGCAATGTGGCCCCATATGGGGACCGGCACTTTAAACGGCTCTCATCCGAAAACTAATTGATGGATTTTAAATTTCTTGTTACCAATAGAAACTACAATTAATGCTTAATATTATGTTTAGAGCAAACTACACTACTGTAAATATTAAGTCATAAAAACAAAAAAAATAGTGAAAAAAGGGTCAACAAAAGTGAGGCATATCTCGTACATTACATAAGCTGGATTAATTTGGTTGCAGGGCCGTGGAGGGGATGGCTGAGGGTCTTAGGTGACAACAAGGCAGAACTCTGGGGCTAAAATAAAGTTTGATAGGAAGGAGAAATTTGTATTACACATTTGAGATTATGGACCCCATATGGAGACCGGACAGGTTGGTACAGGAAAGGGGAGGAGAGAGAGTGGCGGCTCACACCCTCTCCCAGTCGTAGGACGATGCAGACTGACTGCTCGTCTTCAAAATTTCTTACCATCGGCCTCTGGCCGTGAAATATTCGCAAAAAACATGTTTTACGCATTTTTTTTGCCCCATATGGGGCCAATATGCCTAAGCAGGGTTTAAGGGTCACTCTACTGGTGATCTTCTTTCATATCTTACTAACTCTTGGTCATCCAACTTTCGGGACTTCAGTGAGACTTTTTCTGTTGCACTAGACATATCAAAGGCCTTCGATAGAGTCTGGCACAAATATTTAATTTCCAAACTGCTCTCCTTCGGTTTCTGTCCCTCCATCTGTGCCTTTGTCTCTAATTTCCTTTCTGGCCGTTCCATAGCTGCGGTTGTGGACGGCTATCACTCACTTCCTCATCCTATCAACTCCGGTGTTCCTCAGGGTTCTGTCCTATCTCCTATTCTCTTTCTAATTTTCATAAATGATCTTCTCAACTGTACATACAGTCCCATCCATTCATATGCAGATGACTCTACCTTACACCACTCAATTAGTTTTTCAGAACGCCCCAGCCAGCAGACCCTCAAAAGTAAACGTAATGAAGCCATGAAATACTTATCTTCTAATCTAGCTACTATTTCCAATTGGGGTAGAGAAAACCTTGTTGCATTTAACACTTAAATAGTGGGGCCCGACTTAAGTCCGTATCTAAAAAGCAGCAAGTTAGGAGCATTACAAAGGCTTTTAAAGGGTTAAAATCGAGTGCAAATGGCTGGGAGCGCAGCAGGCCACACGGACGACACGCAGGGCTTACCGCCGCCCATTGACACACGCTCCCTCTGTTCTCGAGAGGCCGGCAGTGTAGCCAGTAGTGAGCGTAGCTGGGAAAAATATGCCGCTATACGCTAAACTCCCATGTTAGTGGTAGCACTGCATGAAAACGACGAGTGCTACGTAGCTCGTTCTGGTCTCATTTTGAAGCTTGTAGCGTCTAGTTTTTTGCTGAATACATTTCTTTTCATGCAGATACTTGATTGATCATTCAGGAGGGCCTGAATATACCCAAAATAGCCCAAAAAAAAACGCTAGACGAGGGTTAACACCTTACGAGCGGCCTATGCGGTTTATTTATATGTACCGCCCAGCGGGGTGTTTTTAGCCAAAATAGGGCTGTTTACGTGATCATTTTCATGCCTAAATAAGACCCAGAACGTAAAACAAGTACCTATCCCTGAAAGGGCATAAACAGAGCTTTCGAATGACACCATAACGATCCTTTTATGATGGCTAGTTTTCTTGCAATAACCGTGCAACGCGAGTGCAAAAAGCATGTAATTAGCCACTTTCCCGATATAATTCCTTATATAGCGAGTGAGAGAGGGAGGAGGGAGCTGGGATTCGTGTCAGTATGTTCGCCGCGGTGGTCTGGAGCAGTCATACGCTCGCTACTCTCCTGCCACCACTTGTCTCTCTCTCTCAGCAACATTACGTGCTGAAATTGCCACTCGAGTTATGTCGAGCGCCGCCACATAGTCCAGCTTTATTTAACTCGACTTATGTGGTGAGCCGCTAATTAAGGGTTAATGCTTCCAAAACACAATTTATCCATCTTACTACCCGTCAGGAACCTCCAGAGGACTATCCCTTATTCTTCAACAATACAAAAATCAACCTTTCATCTTCTCTCAATGTTCTCGGTGTCTCTTTTTTCTTCTGCTCTCACTTGGAAAGACTATATTACCAGTCTCGCTAAGGCAGCCTCCCAGAAGCTGGGTGTGCTCAACCACCTCAAGGGGTTCTTTACCCCTGCGCAGCTTCTTGCTCTGTACAGGGGCATAATGCATCCTTGTATTGAGTATTGTTCACATGTGTGGAGAGGATCCTCTAACATCGCATTCCTAGATAAAGTAGAAAGGAAAGCCTTTCGTATCATTAACTCCCGTCCACTCACCAACTCTCTGCAATCTCTCTCTCTTCGCCGCAATGTTGCATCTCTCTCGCTATTCTATCGCTACTACAATAATCATTGTTCCTCGGAGCTTTCCCAGTGTATACCACCTCCTCTACGTAGGGTGCGTAGTACCCGCCTTGCAACACAGTCCCAACCCTACTCTGTGCAACTCTCCAACCTACGAGTGAAACGCTATTCTCAGACTTTCTTCTATTCAACTGCTGAGCTCTGGAACTCTCTCCCAGAATCAGTCTTTCCCTCTTCCTATGACATAAATTGCTTCAAACTCTGTGTGTCCAGGCATTTTAGCTCGAACGTCCCTTGATTTTGGCCCTGTCACTCTTTGAAATCTGGGGGAAGCACTCGCTGGAAGCAGTTATGCCGTTTGTTGCCCTCATTCACATAGAAGAAAAAAATATATATATATAGTTATGAGAACCTCAGCAGGTGATCTTGGACACCGCAAGTTCCAAATTAGTAGGGCAATGAGAAGAAATACGTTGTGGAACATCATGATTTATTCTAACTTTCGGCGACGTCACGCAGACATCCTCAGGAAAGGGTTACCAACAGATCCTAAAAATTGAGTATAACTCTGTATATATTGCTAAAACAGGATCACTAAAATGTAATGCATTGTTGAACACGTGGTAATTTGCCTATCTAAAAAACAATTAAACAACATAATTTTGGCCAACTAGGCAAGGTTTGAATATAAAATAAATCTACAGCTAGACACCATCAAATTCAAAATTGCTAAATCTCAATGCAACAAAAGAAATCAAAACGCATAAGATATCAAATTTATATTATAATTTCTTTTTCAATTCAAATATTATTCTGAACTGTAAAGGCTAAAATCTATTAAACAAAATTTAACCTACCGCTAAACAGCGTCCAAAGTATTATGCTAATATCCAACCATGTGAGGACAAGACTTAGCAAAAGCAATCATAATAAACGAGAATATTAAAATATAGGACTTTACAAAACATTTCAAATTATCTAGTAAAATTAGAAGCAAATCATAGTAATCCTAATCACATCGAACCGCAACATAAAGCAAAAAAGTACATTTGAATTACTTGACTCTAAGAAACAAAAGATAAATGTTGAAAATTCAAATAAAGGAAAATTGTCACAAACAAATCGGAACTCACCATGATACCACCACTCTCCAATGAAAGAGAATGAGGCACTGATTAACTGAACACATTTGAACTCTATATGTAAACTCAATATATGGTGAAAATTAAACAAAATAAAATGAAAAACCAAACTACATGAACACCCAAAAAGCAACCAATTGTACCTAATAATGAACCTTCAACTATTATTGACAACATTTATTTCTGATTTGTGCTTATTTATCAGCATTTTTTCGCCTATTAAAGCCTCATACGTGCTTCTAAACCTGCCGATGATTTCAAAATCCCTCTCCGAAATGATAGATTTTTCAGTTACATGAACAAGCAGTATAAAAACATAAGATTTACCTGTGAAAACGAGGATAATAATACTTTAGCATTTTTAGATGTTTTAATCACTAAATCATGTAATCGGTTAACCACTGGAGTTTATAGAAAGCCCACTTTCACTGGCTTGGGTTTAAGTTGGTTTAATTATTGCCCTGAAATATATAAACTTAATTCCATCAAAACACTTCTTGAGAGAGTCTACGGGATTTGTTCTAACTATTTCACACTTCATGAAGAATTTTGCAAACTAAGAGAGTATTTTTTGAAAAATAATTATAGGATGGATTTGTTTTACAGAGTGCTCAAACAATTTATGTATGATAAAGTGTTACACAGCAGATCGGTAACTTACGATGTGCCTAAGCTTGTTAAGTATGTCAAAATGCCTTTCTATGGGAGAGTGAGCTATGATTTTCGCAAGTTACTTAGTAACGTACTCCGGGAAAGTTTTCCTGCAATAAATTTTAGAATTGTTTTCACCAATGATTTCAGGATAGGAACCTTCTTCAACTTCAAGGATCGGGTGCCGGACTCATTATGCTCAAATATCGTGTATAAATGCACTTGTCCCAGTTGTCAGGCTGGGTACATTGGATGTTCGAGTAGATCATTCAAAATGAGAATATATGAACATTTGGGGAAAAGCTTCAGGTCTGGAATATTTTTGAGGAGTATGTCATTTTCTGCAGTAAGGGAACACTCCCGTAATGAAGATCACCCTTTTTCGGAGAGGGATTTTGAAATCATCGGCAGGTTTAGAAGCACGTATGAGGCTTTAATAGGCGAAAAAATGCTGATAAATAAGCGCAAACCAGAAATAAATTTTGTCAATAATAGTTGAAGGTTCATTATTAGGTACAATTGGTTGCTTTTTGGGTGTTCATGTAGTTTGGTTTTTCATTTTATTTCGTTTAATTTTCACCATATATTGAGTTTACATATAGAGTTCAAATGTGTTCAGTTAATCAGTCCCTCATCGTCTTTCATTGGAGACTGGTGGTATCATGGTGAGTTCCGATTTGTTTGTGACAATTTTCCTTTATTTGAATTTTCAAAATTTATTTTTTGTTTCTTAGAGTCAAGTAATTCAAATGTACTTTTTTGCTTTATGTTGCGGTTCGATGTGATTAGGATTACTATGATTTGCTTCTAATTTTACTAGATAATTTGAAATGTTTTGTAAAGTCCTTTATTTTAATATTCTCGTTTATTATGATTGCTTTTGCTAAGTCTTGTCCTCACATGGTTGGATATTAGCATAATACTTTGGACGCTGTTTAGCGGTAGGTAAAATCTTGTTTAATAGATTTTAGCCTTTACAGTTCAGAATAATATTTGAATTGAAAAAGAAATGATAATATAAATTTGATATTTTATGCGTTTTGATTTCTTTTGTTGCATTGAGATTTAGCAATTTTGAATTTGAAATGTTCCCTCGAAGTATTACTCACACGCCTACGCATAGGCCATACTAGGTTGACCCATGGTTATTTGATGCCATCGCCCCAAGAACCATGCACTGAATGCTTGCCATGCCGTGTCCCTCTCACTGTTCGTCATAATAATGAATGCACTCTTTATTCCCGTCCTCGTGCTTTATATTTTGGCAAGAAAACGTTCTCTGAAAAATTGACGGACTCTCCCGCCTTTTCCGTATATCGTCTCGTTCATTTTCGTAAATCTTGTTCACTTATTGATGAAATCTGATTAATCCCGTCCCGACCTGCTATGTTCCTCCCTGTTCATCTTTGTTTTCTTTTATCCCTGACCCCATTATCTTTATTGCCGAATCCTTGGCTTTTGCTAAGGCCAGCCCTATAAGAGTTACATGCTGTAACTCAGTGGTCTGGTTAAACTATTCATAAAAAATAAAATAAAAATCGATATATATATATATATATCTTTCTCTATCTATCTATCTAACTATATATTTATCTATCTATATATCTACAGTATATATACGTATATATATATATATCTATATTATATATAATATATATTATATATATAATATATATATATAATTATATATATATATATATATATATATATATATATATATATATATATACTGTATACTGTATATTATATAATGAAATTCATATTATGTTATTCAATAATAAGCAATATTCTTTAGAAAAAAAGAAAGAGACAAAGCGAGTGATAGAGAAAAGTCCTTGAACCGAATTACTGGTGAGTGTGTGTGTGTGTGTGTGTGTGTGTGTGTGTGTGTGTGTGTGTGTGTGAAAGGGAGAATGAAAAGGAAAGTATTGAGTGGGTTAGAAAATATATCTTATGTATTACGGTATGGCATGGAACTTAATTCTGTAGATAACAATTATAATATTTCTTATAATGGTCGCTAAAAACGTTATTTGTTTGGTAATATAGTGTGTGTATTCATTTGCACTGGGTTGCTATTTTAATATTCTCTCTCTCTCTCTCTCTCTCTCTCTCTCTCTCTCTCTCTCTCTCTCTCTCTCTCTCTTATCAAGTGTAATACGTCATGCAGTGTTGCCATATAAATATAAAACTTGCATACCAACTGTCAGAGTTACCAACTTCTAGACATGTAAGATTTATTCACAATAATACTTTCGTAAGTCTTTCTTCCCACACATTACTGTATATACGAAATTTGACGTGTTAAGGGGAGACAGACCGTTTTTTCTGGACCCCCTTCTCCCTAATGTTTAGCCCCAATAGTTTTGAGATTCTAAGACGTTGGTTCCATTAGTTTTGGGATTTTATGACCTTTCACCCCAGTTATTTGTCAATATTAGGGCCCTTCGTGCCAGTTAGGTGTCGATTTTTTCCTGGCGAGCGACAGCGAGCCTGTAACTTTAGGAGGAATTGGCCTTTGGCCAGGACATTATTCTACCGAAAAATTTACAAATCTATCTTGAATGGGGGTCTAGGAGGTTTGTCTAAGCTTGATGGAGGTCTAGGGAGGAAACTAAAAAAATATATGAATAAATGAATTAGTAGACCAAACAAACAGCCACTGTCCCCTTAATTCAATAACTGGTGCCGTTTTCCGTATATCAAGGTTGAGAAGTGTTGCCAAGTGTTTGTTAATTTGTATTCTGCTAAATATGTCCGTGCCTTTTATTTGTAATCAGATTTTATATTGCAATTAGTGTTGTTTCGAAACGTAATATCACTTTATCTACTATTTTGAAACATGATATAACTGTCCATACTATTTTGAAACATAATATCACTTTCCACACTATTTGGAAGCATATTATCACTTACCATACTATTTTGAAACATAATAATCATTATCCTACTATTTTGAAACACTTTGAAACGTAATATCACTTTCCACGCCATTTTAAAAAGTAATATCACTTACCATACTACTTTAAAACATATATAACGTTCCATACTAATTTGAAACGTAATATAACTGTCCATACTATTTTGAAACAATAGCTTTCCATACTAATCTGAAACCTAATCTAACTGTCCATACTACTTTGAAACATAATATCACTTTCCATGCTACTTTGAAACATAATATCACTTGCCATACTACTTTGAAACATAATATCACTTTCCATACTACTTTGAAACATAATATAACTTGCCATACTACTTTGAAACATAATATCACTGTCCATACTACTTTGAAACATAATATCACTTTCCATACAATTTTGAAACATAATATCACTTTTCATACAATTTTGAAACATAATATCACTTGTCATACTACTTTGAAACATAATATCACTTTCCATACAATTTTGAAACATAATATCACTGTTTATACTATTTTGAAACATAATATCGCTGTTTATACTATTTGAAGTATAATATCATTGTTTATACTATTTTGAAACATATCACTGTTTATACTATTTTGAAACATAATATCACTGTTTATACTATTTTTGAAACATAATATCACTGTTTATCACAGTTGCCCTCTGACCCCTGACTAGTGTGGACGTCCCCAGTGACCGCTAGTGAACCGGTTTACCCTTAGTGAGGTCCTAGTGAACTTTTTAGTGATGGCTGTTGTTGATGAGTCTGCTGTCTCCTCCCATACTCTCCAGCTTTGTCTTGCTTTGCAAGAAAGACTGGAGAGTGTGGAGCAGGAGATTCAGTGTCTCAAAGATGAAAATTTGGCCTTGAGACTAGCTATGGCGGAAAAGAAGTGTGAGGCTACCGGAAGTGTTCCCAGGGATCGTGAAACCCCTTGGAAAGTGGTGTCAACCAGTGCAACGGCCTGCAAGCTGAAAAGGCAGCCACTCAAGACCCACAACAACTTCAGCACCTTGGCTGATGAGAGTGATGGCGAGGAAGTGGCGATCATCGAGGCAGTGAGAGGGGAGGGGGGGAAGTCTGCTGCTGTTGCTGCTACAACTCCTGCTACACGCCGACAACGGAAAAAAAGCTAAGTCTATTTTAATTGTAGGGGATTCAATGATTAAATACCTTGGTAGGGCTACTAACACACATGTTGGTAAAGTTGTCTGTCTGCCTGGTGCCGGAGTCGAGAAGGTGTCAGAAAAGCTAGATGGTGTCATGGAAGCGAGTGGAGAGGACCCCATCATCTTCCTCAACGCAGGGAGCAACGACATTTGGAAATGCAGGACTGAGGAGTTGCTCACCACGTACCAGGAAATGTTGGAGAGGATCAAGGAGAAGGGTGGAGTTCCTGTGGTACACAGTATCCTACCAAGAAGAGGGGTAAGGAAGGAATGGTCCTCCAGGGCTATTGGTGTAAATAGCCGGCTGGAGAAGTATTGCAAGGCAAATACTATTCCATTCCTGGATAACTGGACCCTCTTCTACGGTAAGGATGAACTGTATGCCCAGGATGGAGTACATCTCTCTCGACTAGGAGTTTCGACCTTAGCCAGCTCACTCGACAAGTTTGTTGCGGGGTTTTGTTAATAAACCATAGGTGTGTAAGTAAAATAGAATCCCAGCCACATGAAATTGATAGTAATAACGAACATTCTGATAGCGTAGATGTTCCGTCTAGGTCCAGTAGTTCAACAGGTAAAAATAAATTAGTTAAAAACAATAGAAAAATAGTTGCAAATACAAGTAATAGTTTGAGTGTTTATTATACAAATTGCAGGAGTTTATGTAACAAAATTAACGAACTTAGAGCACTGGTTAGCAAAGAAAATATAGACATAATAGCGCTAACTGAAACATGGATTAATACAGAAACCAGGCATTTTTTAGCAGAGTTTGATATACCGGGATATAGTTTGTTTAAATATGACCGAACAAGTAAGAGGGGTGGCGGTATAGCAGTGTTTGTCAGGAGTTCATTAAAAAGCTGTACTAAATCAGGTATTAGAGTAAATAATGAAAATGAAAGTGTTTGGGTAGAAGTTAACGAAGGTAGTGAGACTTTAGTTATTGGAGTTATGTATAGACCGCCAAATATGAGTAGAAATGACGGAACATCATTATGGGAGGAAATTAAAATAGCATCAAGGCTTAGCAACGTGTGCATTATGGGGGATTTTAATTTCCCTAATATAGATTGGCAGCAACAAATAGGCGACTCTGATTCAAAGGAGTTTATTGAGGTAGTACAAGATAGTTTTTTTATCTCAATTCATAGATACGCCAACTAGAGGTGATAATATTCTCGATTTAGTTTTCAGTAACAATGAACATATGAAAATAGTGTAGAAATCGGGGACCACCTAGGAAATAGTGATCACAATTCTGTGTATTTTAATATACAATGGAAAGGTAATACCAGTGAGAATACAACATTAATACCTGACTTCAGAAAAGCCAATTATGGTGGGTTAAGAGAAGCCCTGTTAGCGGACCCTATGGTCAAAAAATTAAGTCGATCCAGGTGTCCAAATGAGTGTATCCTTTCTCAGGCACCTGTCATCTTAAGTCAGGAGGAGACGTCAAACTTGGTAGATACATACGATAATTTTATCAAGTCAGTATTCAATGCGCAAAATAAATATATCCCCAAAAGAAAATTTAGATCAACACAGAACCAACCCAAATGGATGAATAATAGACTATTAGATCTTCTAGGACAAAAGAGAGGAATATATAGAAAATTAGAAAAGGCGAAATTCACCTACTTGCTTACTATCAGAATCTATCAAGACAGGTAAAAAAGGATATTAGGAAAGAAAAAGAAATTATGAAATTAAGGTTGCCAATGACTCAAAAATAATCCTAAAGCTTTTTTACCAACTATATAAATCCAAGGTTAGAGATGTAATTGGTCCCCTTAAAACTTCGATAGGAAAATTGACAGAAAGTGATTTAGAAATGTGCAGTACATTAAATAGTCAATTTCTTTCCGTTTTCACTAATGAAAATTTGGCACAGTTTCCAGAAGTCCGTAAGGTATACAGCGATAGTATAGAAAATAGGTTAAGTACGGTTACTATAAGTAGAAATGATGTGGTTAAGGAAATTGACAGACTGAAACCTCATAAATCGCCTGGTCCTGATGAGGTATATGCTAGAGTATTAAAAGAATGCAGAGATGATTTAAGTTATCCATTAACATTTCTATTTAACAAGTCATTAGAAACAGGTATAGTTCCAGAAGCTTGGAAGCTTGCAAATGTAGTTCCGATCTTCAAAAAAGGTGATAAATCAATAGCATCCAATTACCGTCCCATTAGTCTCACTTCAATCATAGGAAAACTACTAGAGTCAATTATTGCTAGGAAAATGAGAAACCACTTAGAAACATTTAACTTAATCAATTCTTCTCAGCATGGATTCACTCAGGGACGGTCTTGCCTTACTAATTTGCTTAGTTTTTTCTCAGAGGTATATGAAGCAGTAGATAATGACAAGTCATATGATATTATATATTTAGATTTCAGTAAAGCTTTCGACAGAGTCCCTCATGAGAGATTGATGAGAAAGGTTGAGGCACATGGAATAGGTGGGGCGTTGTTAGGATGGATTAGGTCATGGCTAATTGGTAGGAAGCAGAGAGTCAGCATAAATGGTACCAAGTCAGAATGGGGAGCAGTCAAAAGTGGTGTCCCCCAGGGATCGGTATTAGGTCCCCTGTTGTTTCTTATATACATAAATGACCTAGATTTAGGTATAACTAGTAGGATAAGTAAATTCGCAGACGATACTAAAATAGGGAGATCAATTGATTCAGATAGCGATATAGAGTGCCTCCAAAGGGATCTAGATACCTTACATGAATGGTCAGTAAATTGGCAGATGAAGTTTAACATTGACAAATGCAAGGTATTAAAGATAGGGAAGATGCAAACAAATGTTAAATATAACTAGCTAATTTAGAATTAGAAAATTCAGACTGCGAGAAAGATCTAGGTGTGTTTGTTAGCAATGATTTGAAGCCTAGAAAACAGTGTATAAGCGTTCGTAATAAGGCAAACAGGATTCTCGGGTTCATCTCTAGGAGTGTGAGTAACAGAACTGCTGATGTTATCTTAAAACTTTACTTGTCATTAGTGAGACCCCACATGGATTATGCTGTCCAATTTGGTGTCCTTATTACAGAATGGACATAGATTCATTGGAGAGAGTACAGCGTAGAATGACAAAAATGATCCATAATATTAGAAATCTTTCGTATGAAGAAAGGTTGAAGAAATTAGGTTTACATTCGTTAGAGAGACGCAGAGTTAGAGGGGATATGATAGAGGTGTTCAGTGGGTTAGTGGGATTAACAAAGGGGACATGGCAAATGTACTAAAGCTCAGTGATAGCGAAAGAACTCGTACCAATGGTTTCAAATTAGATAAATTTCGTTTCAGAAAAGATATAGGCAAGTATTGGTTTGGTAACAGAGTTGTAGATGGGTGGAATGGACTACCAAGTGCTATAGTGGGATCTAAAACTGTAGGGAGCTTTAAGATAAAATTAGATAAGCATATGGACGAGAAGGGTTGGGTGTGAAGGGGGATCAGCCGGGTTGGGCCAATCAGCGCTCTGCAGACCTCCATAATCCTGCGTTAATCTCTAACCGTTTTGGTAAGATGATCCTCAGGGTATTAGAGTGTGAAGCCTATAATTGGGCTTTGTAATTGAATTGGGGTTGTGTGGGACAGGGATCTGCCTTGCTTAGGCCAATCGGCTTTCTGCAGACTCCCATTTTCTTATGTTCTTATGTTCTTATGTTTATACTATTTTGAAACACAATATCACTGTTTATGCTATTTGAAACATAATATCGCTGTTTATACTATTTGAAACATAATATCACTGTTATACTATTTTGAAACATAATATCACTGTTTATACTATTTTTGAAACATAATATCACTGTTTATACTATTTTTGAAACATAATATCACTGTTTATACTATTTTGAAACATAATATCACTGTTTATACTATTTTTGAAACATAATATCACTGTTTATACTATTTTGAAACATAATATCGCTGTTTATACTATTTTGCGATGTCACGAGTGTCTGCATCATATAGTGCCAGCAGTGGTGCCAAACGTATGGTGCACCTTGCCACGTAGTCAGATCCGCATATCCCCTAACTCAACAAAGGCACAAAAATCTTAATAACAAGCGTTATTAGGCACAATCGAACGTTTGCTATAGCCTCCCGTCTCACCTTTTATCCAGTGCGAAAATACAGGTCTAAGTTTCTGCCTCTATGGATTGTTGAACTATTTAGTATGAGAGTGTGTGTGTGTATGTGTTGGTGGTGCGAGGTGGTGGTGTACACTGAGTCACCCACTCAAGCAGGGCTACCTAATCATAAAGCAAAATAACGCTAGATCCGTTTTCAAACATTGCTAGAAGGCTGCTAGATTCAATAAATAATTATTCAATTCAAATTGTGTACTTAACTGTCAAAAGATACAATTCATATACAAAACATACAGGTGTGATAGTAGGTATATGCCGAAAATCGCTAGAATAATGCCACAATATCTAGAATGTCAGTCAATCAGTAGGGCAGCCCTTACTCTCACAAGGGGTAGGGAGGATCAGCAAGAGACACGAGAAAAGGAAAATAGGTGACAGGAGAAGAACACATAGTTCGCCAACAAAAAGCAAGCACAAACACATTCAGAAGCACCAATCACTCATCAGGCCCCTGAAATCAATGACTTCACCTCTAGAATATTGCTCTAAATGGCTCAAACTGCCAGAATACCGCTAGAATTTATGTCGCTAGATGGAAAAATTGGCCTCTCGATCGAATTAATACCTCTAAATCTAGCAAAAAGTAACTAAATTGGTAACACTGCATTTATCAGGAACTTAACGGGGCTCGAACCACTTATATGCTATCGATCATGTGAGGGTCATGTTGCTTATCTTGCTAGATCAATGCAGGTTTTATCGGGGCAAGAGATATTTACGTCTCTCTCTCTCTCTCTCTCTCTCTCTCTCTCTCTCTCCATATATATATATATATATATATATATATATATATATATATATATACACAATAGGGAGGTGAAATGGTGTGTGTATATAAATTTGTTTAACCCTTTGACGATTATGATGCATTTTGACAGTGTATTCTGGTTACCATTAGACGATTTTTGTTTAGACAAGGAAGGATATAATATTATGGGAGTCAAAGGGTAAAAAGCCATAGTCTTTACCCTTTTAATATCCATAAATCTTTCCTAAGCTATATAAAATCGTCTAATAATAGCCACAAGAAACTATAAAATGCGAGCCATAATCCTCATATGGGGTTAACTGTGCTTGTACAGTTGGCCAAATAAGTCGTGTCGCCGATGTCATTATGTTTTGCTCGTTGTATGTTGTATTTATGTCTGGCAGATGTTGAATACGGTGTGAAAAGATGGGAACAAGTTTGTATATCTCACTCGAAACGATGAAGTAATGCTTAGATAGTGCTGATACCATTTATTTATCGAAATATACTTGGTGCTGCGATATCACTTATTTGGCCGACTGTACACTGGGATATCATAGTCTCTAGCCCACTCATGATTAATCCTGAACCCCTATGTTTTTCTCTGTGCAACTATAACTATCTGGATACAATGTTGGATAGAACTCCCTTTTCAATAAATAGTATGTATACAAGTCGTTTTATGGTTGATGTTTAAACAAATATATTCTTAGATTTGTTTCCAGAGATATACTTCCCTAATTATAAATAGGTAAAGTCCACGAATATATATGAGTGGGCTAGAGATTATGACATCCGAGTGTACAATCTTGTGCCATAATAACAATATGAAAAGGAAAAACAACATCATTGCTCACTCAGCAATCATGGCACCGCTGGTCGAGATAACCTTTAGTAATAATCTAATAAACAGGCATCCTTCAGTAAACAGTGGCTGAACAAGTAACGGATGAGTGTTTGGGTGTTCTTGTTAGTAAACTAATGTGTTTATACCTTTCCTACCTCAAGGCGATATCGTTCAATTTAGTGAGAACGTATTGGTGTTAGAGGGTTTGTTTAGATAATATTCAACCTCCTTATTGATTAATTCCTTTACTGAATAAGAATATTTGCGGAATAGCTAGAATAAAGTAAACAAAAACGTTGCGTAATTTGAAGGGATATTTAAATACCAATGCGTTAAGTGGAATATTTTGGTTATCAAGAGCAACTACTAAAATAACCAAATTCAGCTTAAGGGGGTAGTGGTCGTGTTTTGGGTCTATTTATGTATAGATTACTTTATCTCTTGGTTTACTCGGTAGATCCGTGTCAAGCTTAAACAAAAATAAACTTGACCCCCTATCAAGATAAATTTGTACATTTTTCGGCCGGTTCCTATTAAAATTACAGGCTCGCTATCGGTTGCCAGGAATAAATCGACACTTAAATAGCACGAAAGGTCTTAATATTGACAAAGTAATTGGGCGGAAGCTCTCAAAATCGCCAAACTAACGGAACAAAAGTCTTAAAACCTCAAAGCTAATATGCTAAACATGAGGGAGAAGGGATTCCAAAAAAAAAAAAAAACGAGTACTACCCCCTTAACATCTTTATATAGAATACTATACTAAATGTGTTTGGCTATAGAGACATAGTGGAATATTGTCTGCCCTTTGTGATAATGTAATTTTTATTGATACGATTACGTCATTGCAGCTTGGTGGCAATTTAAGGGGGGATGGTTCACTTTTTGGTCGATTGTTTTTAGTTTATTAATTATTGTTCTAGTTTCCTCCCTAGACCTCCATCAAACTTAAAAATACATCCATTAGATCCCCTTTCTAGATTAATTTGTACATTTTTCGGTAGAAAAATGTCCAGGCCTAAGGCCGGTTCTTCCAAAATTGCAGGCTCACTATTATTCGCCATGATACAAAATTGACACCTAAATAGCACGAAAGGTCTTAATATTGACAAACTAATGGGGCGAACATCTTAAAATCTGAAAACTAATGGGGCTAAACATGAGGAAGAAAGGGGACCAGAAAACCGGCCCATCTCCCCTTAACTGAGATAAGATTCGTGGATATAGATAAAATAAGGTAAAGTCACTATCAAGAGTTCGCAACAACCTTCGATATAGATACAAAGACAACTAAAATGCACAAAGCAGTCTGTCAGTCCGTTTTTTACCGTTTCAGTAGTTGGACATCTTGTTTTCCCTTTATTCAGGCTATCATTCAATTATTTTATTCAGCTTTGGAAGGCTCTCTAAGAATAAGAAAAGGTCAGTATATCTCAGTTACCCCTTTTACTTCCCAAACTCATTCCTACACTAAACACAAGTCCACTGTTATTCTGGCCATTTGTAGACGATTTGGTTGGTTCAGCTTTGCAAGGCTCTCCACAAATCAAAGAGGGCAGTATTATCTCAGTTACCCCTTTACCTTCCCAAATTTATGCCTACACTACATAAAATCGTCTACCGATACCCAGATACAATGAAAAGCATGTCACCGGTACTGAAGGGGTTAATCGGACCACACTCGATATCCCTGGCACACCATGAATTATTGAAACGGGTGAGCCAGAGAGAGAGAGAGAGAGAGAGAGAGAGAGCGAAAGGTAGGGGGGGGTTGAAGATAGAGAATGTGAGAGTGAGAGAGAAAAATGGACACATACTGTAGAAAGATACATAGATTGGTGGATACAGATGTTGTGTGAATGTGTTTTGTTTTCATTTTCTATGTGTATGAAAGAGACAAAAGGCAGGCTGCCTGAAACGAGTTTCTCCCCCAAAGCCAAAAGAATGTAGCGTGTATTCAGACGAAGAGCAAAACAGGCAGTTTGTGAAAGAGCATAAGTATGTGTTTTTCTGCATGTTGAGAGAGAGAGACGGAAATAGCATCTTAAAATCTCAAAAGTAGTATGCTAAACATGAGGGAGAAAGGTGCCCCCCAAAAGCAACTACCTCCCCCTTAACCCCTTCTGTACCAGCGACGTCTTTGTATCTTTATTCTGGCTACTATTACACGATTCTATTCAGTTGAAAAATGGCCTCCAGCAATTAACAAGCTTCGAACTATCTCACTTAACCCTTTTTACTACCACATATCCTTCTTAAACTGCACATACTCGTCTAAATCTAGCTAGAATACATTTAAAAAGACGTCACTGGTATAGAAGGGGTTAAAGGCACCCATACTTACTTAGTATTCCTTTCCACAGCAAGCAGGACACATACAAGAGATTGGGGCTCCAGTCCTGACGCTATTCTTGACTTACAGTGTGCTGGCTTAATAATCCAGAAGGGTTGATAGCCTCTGAAGTCCTATTGTAGCTAACTAACTAACTAAGCGAGACACATTACTCTCCGCTACAGTAATCAAGATCAATCACTGTATCCACTGTGCAACCGAACATCTCTCTCTCTCTCTCTCTCTCTCTCTCTCTCTCTCTCTCTCTTTAGTGACGATTATGGTGGTGATGGTAGTGGTGATCGTGATAGTAGTTGTGATGATAGTGGTGGTGTTCGATGACTTTGAAATAAAAAATACAAATATATAACCTTTGCCTTCTGTACAGTCGGCCTAATAAGTGGTGCCTCGGCACCAAGTATGTTTTGATCCATAATTGTTATTAGCAATATCTACAGTAAGCTTAATTTCTTCATATCGAGTAAAATATCAAACATGTTCCTACGCTTGCCCGCACTATTCAACTTCTGGCAGACATTAAAACAGCACAGAGCAAGTAAAACGTAAGGGCTGATGGGACATGACTTATTAGCGCCACTGTATATCTGAGATTGAGTAAGGGGTAAATTGCTTAGGGGTTCCGTAGCTCGTGTATTTAGCGTGACACTGGCTGACGTCTGTCTTCCATTATAGGGTAATTGGCAGGTGAAGAGGCCACTGTTTCCCAGGAGATGAATAAAAGAGAGAGAGAGAGAGTGTGTGTTTGTGTGTGTGTGTGTCTGTGAGAGAGAGAGAGAGAGTCAGAAAAAAAAGTAAGATTAATAAGGAGGGTAAAAACAAACCATAAACTTATATCTGTCACCTGTCTTATCTCTCCAGTACGGCCACCCGATCCTCCCAGCCGGCGGCACTTGTGGCACTTTGGTGCTGTCAACTGGGAGGCTTTCCGGCAGTACTTCTTTGATTTCCCATGGAATGATTGTTGCTTCTGTGGCCGGGGACCCTCGGAGAGTGCTGAACGCATTACCGAAGTAATCCTATCGGGCATGGAGGCATGCATTCCATCTTCTTTCTCTCAGACTAATGCAAACAAATCTTGGTTTACTCACGCTTGTTCTACTGTCTGCAATAAGGAGGAAGCATTCAAACGGTACCGACACCTTAAAACTCAAGAATCTCATTCTTCCTATGTTTCTACCCGGAATCAAGCCAAATCTGTTCTTCGACTTGCCAAACACTCTTTCATCAATGATAAATTCACTGAACTATCCAACTCTAGCTCTTCCCAAGCTTGCTGGCATCTGGCCAAAAACCTCTCCTCTGACAAAGCTGAACTCTTCGCTCAAACTTTTGCTAGAAATTCAACCTTGGATGATTCCGGTGCTATTCCTCCCTCTCCACCCTGTCTCTTCTACTTAATGGCCTAATATCCTAATCTCCTTCTAAAGATGTACTTTCTACCCTCTCTGGGCTTGATATTAAGAAGGTGTACGGTCCGGATGGTGTTCCTCTTGTTGTACTCAGAAACTGTGCTTCCGTGCTGACGCCCTGCCTAGGCAAACTCTTTCGTCTTTGTCTCTCCTATAACGTCTTCCCTTCTTGCTGGAAGTTTGCTCTTATTCAACCTGTCCCAAAGAAGGGTGACCACTCTCAACCTTCCAACTATCGTCCAATTGCTCTCATCTCTTCTATCTCTAACGTTTTTGAAACTATTCTTACTTCTAAATTTCTTAAGCATTTAATAATCATCTTCTCTTAATCTACTCTCACATCGCCAGTATGGCTTCCTTAATGGTCGCTGTTCTGGTGATCTTCTTTCATATCTTACTAACTCTTGGTCATCCAACTTTCGGGCCTTCGGTGAGACCTTTTCTATTGCGTTAGACAGAGTCTGGCACAAATCTCTAATTTCTAAACTACCCTCCTCCGGTTTATATCCCTCCATCTGTGCCTTTGTCTCTAATTTCCTTTCCGGTCGTTCCATAGCTGCGGTTGTGGACGGCCATCGTTCACTTCCTCATATTATCATCTCCGATGTTCCTCAGGGATCTATCCAATCTCCTATTTTATTTCTAATTTCATAAATGATCTTCTCAACAGTACCTCCAGTCCTATCCATTCATATGCAGACGACTCTACCTTACACTATTCAATTAGTTTCCCAGAATTCCCCAGCCAGCAATCCCTCAAAAGCAAACGTAATGAAGCCATACAACATTTATCTTCTGATCTAATTACCATTTCCAATTAGGGCAGAGAAAACATTGTTACCTTTAATGCTTCCAAAACCCAATTTCTCCATCTATCTACCCGCCGTGAACTCCCAGAAGACTATCCCTTATTCTTCAACAATACAAAAATCAACCCTTCATCTTCTCTCAATATTCTCGGTATACCTTTTTCTTCTGCTCTCTCTTGGAAGGACCATATTACCAGTCTTGCTAAAAGGCGGCCTCCCAGAAGCTGGGTGTGCTCAATCGCCTCAAGGGGTTCTTTACCCCTGCTCAGCTTCTTGCTCTGTACAGGGGCACAGTGCGTCCTTGTATTGAGTATTGTTCACATTTGTGGGAAGGGTCCTCTCACACAGCACTTCTAGACAAAGTAGAAAGGAAACCCTTTCCTATCATTAACTCCCGTCCATTCACCGACTCTCTGTAATCTCTCTCTTTTCAGCATTGTATGGAGCCAGCATTGTATGGATAAATCCGGCTTCGCCGGAGACATTTTTCTATCGGAAAATGTACAAATTTAGCTTGCTGTCAAAACTAAAATATATATATATGCTGGCTCGCTACCGCTCGCCAGGAAAATATTGACACCTGGATGGGGGTAAACGTCTTAAAACAGTAGGCTGAATGGGGCAGAATGGATACAAGCTATAGAGAGAGGGAGAGAAAGAGAAAACACACGAGGTAGGCTCCCTTAATACTCATAAGTCATGATATTCTAATTTGGGTGTAAAACGTTTTCCACTAAGCCTCACCCGTCAGATACCTGTGCTACATATGTATACAGTATAGATGAGTATTAATTATTGAAACCTGTGGAGATTGGAGTTATATATAAAAATGACAAGGCTATTCATAATTGACAGCACCAGATGCATATACTATGCGGAAGGCATAACAAATTAAGCTCGAATATTTAGTGGGGATGACTTACTGAAGCTCGGTTCGTTTTAGTGTATTGAATATTGTAGACTACATGTTGTATGCATGTTCTGTTTACTCAATATACATTGTACAGTACGGTCGTGCGAATAAGTCATGTATCAGCTGTCCTTATGTTTGGCTCGCTCTGTGATGTATTAATGTCTGTCAGATGTTGAGTAGGGTGGGTAAGTATAGGAATAGGTTTGTATATCCCCCTCGAAATGAATACATTGAGTTTAGATATTGCTGAAACCAATTATGGGTCAAAATATACTTGGTCCCGAGACATTACTTATTAGCGCGATTGTACAATCGGCCTAATAAATGATGTCTCGGCACCATGTATATTTTAATCCATAATTGGTTTCAGCAATATCTAAACTTGATTTATTAATTTCGAGGGGGATATACAAACCTATTCCTTCAGTTACCCACCCTATTCAACATCTGACAGACATTAATACAGCACAGAGCAAGCCAAAGGTAATGCCAGCTGAGACATGACTTATTAGCGCGACCGTACAACATAATCACAGTAGTGATTTACAGCCATGAAGATGACGGTGTGTCTGTGCAGTGAGGATGGGCTCCATCTATTTAGTGAAGGTTATAGTGATTATGTGATTAGCAGGGATGATAAGGGTGATAGTGATAGAAGTTGTGATGGCTGTGACGATCTGTGTGTATGCACCAAAGTAATGATGGTATGTAGTGATGATGATGGTGATTTAGGTAATGATGGTGGTGGTGATTGAGGTACGGTAGTAGTTGCGATAGTGGTGGTGTACACAATATGTTCAAAATAAAGAACACAACATATGAAGTTTGCCTTCTAAACCTTAATATAATTTTAATCTATAGGCAAAGTGGGATGTTGGTGGTGATTGTGGTAGTAGTTGTGATAGTGGTGGTGATTGTGGTAGTAGTTGTGATAGTGGTGGTGATTTTGGTAGCAGAATCAGAATCATGCATGTTATTTACAATAAATATTTTAATTTATTGATAGTGTGAGTCTCACCCGCATTCATGTAAACATATATCTTATTTGATAAAGTACAAGTACCGTTGCCATATTATGTTGACTGATGTGATATAAACAAAACTGTATCAATTAAGTCTGCCTCTTCAAACAGGGCTTAAGAAATGTACCAATTGTTGGGCGTTTTAATCTTAGTTTTGTCTTGTTGGGGATTTTATTTAGTGGAGAGAGAGAGAGAGAGAGAGAGAGAGAGAGAGAGAGAGAGAGAGAGAGAGAGAGAGAGAGAGAGAGAGAGAGAGAGAGAGAGAGAGAGAGAGAGAGAGAGAGAGAGAGAGAGAGGTGGGGGGGGGGGGATGTTACAGATATATTAAGCGATCCATATACTGTATATACAAGACAATATCAGTGGAGGTGAGAAATGAAAACCAATGACTATAACAGGGATAAACCTACATACAATCAATTGCCCACATAAGTTCGGTTCCCCTGCGTGATGTTATGCATGGGAGTATAATGCGCATGATTGAATTACAAGTGTAGTTTCTCATGCAGTGTTAACCTTTGGAGGATTATGGTGCGTTCTAACAGTTTATTCTGGCTATCATTTAAAATTGTATACTGATTAGGAAAGGTATGTTGGAATTCAAAGGGTGAAGACTACCTCAATTAATCCTCTGACTTACATATATCCTTCCTATTCTGACCAAATCGACAGAAAAACAGAAAACAAATGCGTAACTGTATCTTGAAGGGGTTAACTTGATCTGATTTGTCAACTGATAATGAAGAGAAACCACACTTGTAATTCATGCATATTTACTTGGATTCCATACGCAAGATCACGGTGAGGAACAGAGCTTATGTGGGCAACTGTACACATAGAGGATATAGGAACACACGGCCTTCTCTCGCAATGCTGCAATATACCCAGTTCCAAATATGTAGGACAAAACTCTTGAACATTAAGGGGAGGCAGACCGTTTTTCTGGACCCCCTTCTCCCTAATGTTTAGCCCCACTAGTTTTGAGATAATATGACGTTCGGCCCAATAGTTTGGCGATTTTAACACCTTTTGCCCCATTTCGTTGTCAATTTTAAGACCTTTCGTGACATTTAGGTGTCGGTTATTTCCTGGCGAGCGATAGCGAGCCTGCAATTTTAAGATGAACCGGCCTTCGGCCGGGAAATTTTTCTACCGAAAAATTTACAAATTTATCTTGAAGGGGGGTCTAGGGGGTGTTTTTTCTAAGCTTGATGGAGGTCTAGCTAGGAAACTAAATAAATATATAAATAAATTAATTAATAGACCAAACAAACGGCCAGTCTCCCCTTAACCTTTATAACTCACAAAACGCTAGACTAATCGAGCTTATATTTGTACCATTTGGGAAGGGTCCGCCATCAGGGAATAGGCGTCGATATTGACAGCCCATTTGCTCTAGCCCTTTTTTGAGTTACAGAGGTTAGGGTTCACGATTTCTGGCCTACCAAATTAGAACAGGATTAAGGCAATTAAGACCCAGAGTACTCCCATGATTTCCCCAACACCCCGACCCCTAATTGTTTAGTTAAGGGACGGAAGGCGCTACCACCACTCCCTAATTGCTTACAGACCTATTATTCCTGTAGGGGTTCGGGCGGAAGGGGGAGGGGGGGGGGGGGGTCGTCAGTATGGGGGCATAAAGAGGAGGAATTGCATTGTTTATTTACTTATATATTTGCTTTTCTATTGTTATCATTAATATGTTATTATCTATATATTTATATATTTGTAAAGTTTCCTCTCTAAACCTCCATCAAGCTTTAAAAATACCCCTCTTTTGACGTATATACACACGATCACGGCGAGAACATAAATTAGTAGGGCAACTGTAAAATCGCGCTAATAGGTGATGGCTCAGCACCAAGTATGTTTTCATCAATAATTGGTAGGCTATCAGTAATATCTAAGCTTTATTTCTTCATATCGAATGAAACATACAAACATGTTCTTACACTTACCCACCCTATTCAACATCTGACAGACATTAATACAACACAGAGCGATTGTTTATTTACTTATATATTTACTTTTCTATTGTTATCATTAACATTGTATTATCTATATATTTATATATTTGTAAAGTGTCTTCTCTAAACCTCCATCAAGCTTTAAAAATACCAAAATAGCCAAACGTAATGACAGCTGGGACATGACTTATTAGCGCGACCGTACATACAAAAGCTACGGTCGTCTCCCTCAACGTTGCACAAGCCAATTAAGACCCAGAGTACTCCCCTGATTTCCTCAAAGCCCCGACCCTTATTTGTTTAGTTAAGGGAGCCCACTTCGCTTTTTTTTTTCTTCTCTCCCTTTCTCTTTGGCTTGTATTAATTTGGCCCCATTCAGCCTACTGTTTTAAGACGTTTACACCCATCCAGGTGTCAATATTTTCCTGGCGAGTGGTAGCGAGCCAGCAAATATATATTTTTGTTTTGACAGCAAGCTAAATTTGTACATTTTTTCCATAGAAAAATGTATCCGGCGAAGCCGGATTTCTCCATACAATGCTGGCTCGCTATCGCTCGCCAGGAAGAAATTGACACCTGGATGGGGATAAACGTCTTAAAACAGTTGGCTGAATGGGGCCAAATGGATACAAGCCAGGGAAAGAGAGAAAATAAGAGAAAGAAAAAGAAAAAACGGTGACCCCCCTTAAAGGACTGAAGGCGGTTCCACCACTCCCTAATTGCTTGCAGAGCCATTATTCCTGTAGGGGTTGTGGAGGAGGGGGGGGGGGGGGGGGATATTTGGGTATTAAGCCTTAGAATATACTGAGACGCATTTCTTTCCTGGTGTCTGGCTATTAGTAGACGATTTTATGCAGATTTGGAAGGGTATTTGGAAGTGAGAGGGTTAATTGGCCGAGTCCTTACCCTTATAAATCACATAGTATCGTTTTCAATTGTATAAAATCGTCTAATCATAGCCAGCATAAACTGTCAACATGCATTAATATATTCAAGAGGTTAAGGTACTGAAGCCGCTACCACCACTCCCGAATTACTTACAGAGCTATTATTCCTGTAAAGGGGGGAGGGGGGGGGGTAAATAATGGGGGTATTAAAGGAAAGATGTTTGTTTATATACTTGTTTTGTTAGGTATTTATCTATTTATTTGCTCGTGTGCGTGGGTGTTATATTTGTTGTTGTTGTTGTTGTTCCCCAAGCTGCCTGGCCGAACAGCCCCAAGGCCCCGAGTAAGGCCAAGGCCATAAACGAGCGCCCCCACAGAACCCTCCCTGCCGACCACAATAAAGCCTGGGTGACCGAAGCCACTCCATGGCGGGGAGCTGAGAGGGTGCGTAAACGCCCGGGAAACCAAAGCCCCACCCAGGGCCCTGTGCCCCTCAGCAATTATGAAGAGAAAGTTGAGGGGCAAAGGAATAATGTGACACTTTAGCTTCCAATCTTGGTAGATTGGGAGGTCAATCCACGGAAGAGACGCCGTCACTTGAGATCTAGAAAATATATAAGTAAAAGGAACAGTCAGAGTAAGCTATGGGTATGGCAGAGATCGCTCAGGTCTCACTCTGATAGACCAGCCCATCGCCACTTGTTTTACATAGTTTCCTTTAACAATCTCCATCAACCTAAAATAATCCCCTTACATTACCGTTTGAGATAAATTTGTGCATTTGTGAGTAGAAATATGACCTGGCCGAAAGCCGGTTCCTACTAAATTGCAAGCTGGCTATCGCTCCCCAGGAAAAAATCGGCACCGAACTGGCACGAAAGGTACTAATATTGATACCTAAATGGCACGAAATGTTTTAAAATTGCCCAACCAATGGGGCGGTTGTCACAAAATTTCAAAGTAATGGGGCTAAACATGAGGGAGAAGGAGGTGTTGAACCCCTCCTCCCCTTTAATGTAAAGGTCATACACGTGGAGAGGGAATATATACTGAATGATGGTTGATTGGACTGTTGAACGTTACTGTTTATTAACCCTCTCCGACATATGACGCGATTTTGAGCCGATTAGGGATACTTTAAAGCCTTTGTTACCATCAGGGGTATTCAGAAACCTTTAGTTTAGTTACTTCAACCTCTGCAGTTGTCTTTGAGTTAGCTGTGGGCAGAACACTAATTTTAGAGAGGTAATTATAAGAGTGAGAGAACTCTATTTCTCATTGCTAATCTGGCAACCTCTGTGTCATATGAGTCTGAAGGGGTTAATGCTTCTCTCTCTCACCCCCCCCCCCTCTCTCTCTCTCTCTCTCTCTGTCTCTCTCTCTCTCTCTCTCTTATATATATATATATATATATATATATATATATATATATATATATATATATATATATGTACTGTATATATACAGGTATATATTTATTTATATATTGATGTATTCATAAAATTTAATCAAATATTTATTTATACTCACGAGCATACAGTATATGTCTTCAACGTGTTTCGAATGGTGGGTATTCAGCCTAGTATTCGGCACAATTACCTTCCTGTCTGTCACACCATAAGATAAATATTACCAACAATAGCAGTACAAGGGTAGAACAGGATAGATGTGTGTTACTTCTGTCTGTTGATGCATAATTAGCCCTCTGAAGATTTGCCAGACCTATGAGAGTTCCGTGAGTGGTCTGGTTAATCTGCTCTACATAACTAACTAACTCTCAAGATTATGATGCATTATGGCACATTTGTCTGGCTATATGGCTTTATACAGCTTAGGAAGGATCTGTGAGAACTAAAGGGGTAAAGACTATCTCAATTATTCCTCTGACTTCCATATACCCTTTGTAATCGGAATAAATTAGTCTAATCCTAGCGAGAAAACAGAACAGAAATGCGTAATCGGATCTTGAAAGGGTTAGATATTTGACTTGCATTATTTCTTTGTCTATCTCATTTGCACAATGCACACATTGTTTTCCTTCGTTTGCACATACCAAGTTTATTTTTCATGTATATATATGCATTCCTGAAGCCATTTGAGTATCTAAACAAAGACACTACTGGTAAATACAAAATATATTGGAATGTAGTATGTAATGTAGTTACGCTTAGAGATAAAGGTGAGGCTGATGAACTGTTGAGGGTAAGGGGAGATGGGTCGTTTTTCTCGTCCCCTTTCTCCCTCGTGTTAAACCCCATTTTTTTTGAGATTATAACAAGTTCGGCCCATTAATTTGGCGATGTTAACACCTTTCGCCCCATTTCGTAGTCAATTTTAAGATTCGTGCCATTTAGGTATTGATTATTTCCTGGCGAGCGATAGCGAGTCTGAAATTTTAAGAGGAACCGGCCTTCGGCCGGGACATGTGTCTACCGAAAAATATACAAATTTATCTTGAAGGGGGGTCTAGGGGGTGTTTTTTAAAGCTTGATGGAGGTCTAGCGAGGAAACTAAGTAATAAATGAATAAAAAAATTCATAGATAAACAAAAAAAAAAAAAAAAAACCGGCTGTCTCCCCTTAAGATCAGATAAGGCATAATAACTCTGACTTACAAGAACATGAGAACATAAAAACATGATAATTTGCAGAAGGCCTATTGGCCCATACGAGGCTGACCTCTTCATCCACAACCGGCTCTTCTTAGACAAGTGTATTCAGAATTTGAGGGCTATGTGGAAGTCACAGTGATAATTGTGATACTGTTTACCCTTTTGATGCTCACAGATCCTTCCTAAGTTTATAAAAACGTCTAACTCTAATAATAACCAAAATAAACGTGCCAGAGTGCGTCATAATTCTCAAAGGGTGAACAAGGGTGTCGTAGAACCGTTGAAGCCGAGCGTACACGAATATGTAACACCCCGTTCTTAACATTAATCATCAATTACAAACCCCAATGTACTCGAATAAACTAATGAAAGCATATGGTCTTCCAGGGATTCGAACTCGGTACACCACACCCAGAACATAAAGCACCTAGCCTATTACACCACCAACACAGTTTATCAAGGTCCCCAACATGGCGATAGCTGGTCTAGAGATAAGGGTGATTCTCCCGACAGAGGCCCCCGGGGAGAAGGCTCGATAAAGGAGTAGTACTCGCTTTTTAGAGACCCCCTTCTCCCTCATGTTTAGCATATTAGCTTTGAGGTTTTAAGACGTTCGTCCGCTATTTTGGCGAATTTGAGACATTTCGCCTCATTTTGGTTTTCAATATTAAGACCTTTCGTGCCCTTTAGATGTCGATTTTTTCCTGGCGAGCGAAAGCGAGCCTCTAATTTTAGAAAGAACCTGTAACATTTTTCTACTGAAAAATGTACAAATATATCTTGAAAGCGGGTCTAGGGGTTGTTTTTCTAAGTTTGATGGAGGTCTAGCGAGGAAACTAAAACATAAATAAATAAATAAATATATACTGTAACCCCAAAAACCAAGCACTACCCCCTTAAGAAACCAAGCACTACCCCCTTAAGAAACTAGCGAACCACAGGGGAGAGGGAGAATTGGGTGGCTGACGGCTGGGCTGAATAATACATCCGGCAGACAGACAGATATTTATATGCAAGGAGAACCAGCACTAACGTCTTCCTAGGTAGCGGCCATGTTGCATACCCTGACATATTTCATCACTAACGTCTTCCTAGGTGGCGGCCATGTTGCATACCTTGACATATTTCAACACTAACGTCTTCCTAGGTAGCGGCCATGTTGCATACCCTGACATATTTCATCACTAACGTCTTCCTAGGTGGCGGCCATGTTGCATACCTTGACATATTTCAACACTAACGTCTTCCTAGGTAGCAGCCATGTTGCATACCCTGACATACTTCAACACTAACGTCTTCCTAGGTAGCGGCCATGTTGCATACCCTGACATACTTCAACACTAACGTCTTCCTAGGTAGCGGCCATGTTGCATACCCTGACATATTTCAATACTAACGTCTTCCTGGGTAGCGGCCATGTTGCATACCCTGACATATTTAAACACTAACGTCTTCCTGGGTAGCGGTCATGTTGCATACCCTGACATACTTCCACACTAACGTCTTCATAGGTAGCGGCCATGTTGCATACCTTGAACTGTGGATATCAAGGAGACCAGTACTAACGTATTCCTAGGTAGCGGCCATGTTGCATACCCTGACATATTTCAACACTAACGTCTTGTGGGTAGCGGCCATGTTGCATACCCTGACATATTTCAAGATTAACGTCTTCCTGGGAAGCGGTCATGTTGCATACTTTAACATATTTCAACACTAACATCTTCCTAGGTAGTGGCCATGTTACATTACCTGAATTGTGGATATCAAGGAGACCAGCACTAACGTCTTCCTAGGTAGCGGCCATGTTGTATACCCTGACATATGGATATCAAGGAAAATAGCACTAACGTATTCCTAGGTAGCGGCTATGTTGCATACCCTGACGTATGGATATCAAGGAGACCAGCAATAACGTCTTCCTAGGTAGCAGCCATGTTAATTACATACCCTGACATAATTATGGATATGAAGATGACCAACACCAACGTATTGCTGGGTAGCGGCCATATTGCATACCGTAAACTGTGGATTTCATAAATGTTTTTTGTACCCTCTCAAACAATAATATATTTGTATTTGTTCTGGATTATTATATTTGTTATTTGTATTCCAAGTGTGACATTCTGTTGTGAAAGACATCTACTTTACATTTTTGTAGTTGTTTTCGTATCTATAACCAACTTATAAGAAAAGTTTTACTCGGTTTAGTAATAGCATTTCAAAGTCATTAGTCAGACAACAGATATTTCTTGATTGTTTCTATTGTACGTGTTCAATGCTGTGCCATGAATATTGTGCCGTAGGAAAATATTATAATACTGTCTTGATAGCGTAATGCATAGTGCGCGGAATTTCGATGTGAGTACACTGGGTTCGAGTCCTTGGAGTGCCACATGTATTTGTTGATTTCATTAATTGAGTTTAGATGTGAAGTTGGTTGGTGTAAAAAAACGTAATAATACCACTGAAAATGGGCAAGTCCCGACGCATTCATCTCCTACCCCAACTCCCTTCCTCACCCCCTACTAATTCCTTTGTCCCCTTCCTGGTATCGAGGCATTACATTAGAAACTGTATACCCATTACTCATTGCTGGGCATGATACTATAGTCTATTCATTATTATCAGGCCCAAACTCCTGACCACTAACTTCTTTAAGGGAGCCCACCTCGCTTGTTTTCTCTTTCTCTTCCTCTCTCTTTGGTTTGTATCCATTCGGCCCCATTCAGCCTACTGTTTTAAGACGTGTACCCCTATCCAGGTGTCAATATTTTCCTGGCGAGCGGTAGCGAGCCAGCATATATATATTTTTGTTTTGACAGCAAGCTAAATGTGTACATTTTTCGATAGAAAAATGTCTCTGGCGAAGCCGAATTTCTCCATACAATGCTGGCTCGCTACCGCTCGCCAGGAAGAAATCGACATCTGAATGGGGATAAACGTCTTAAAACAGTTGGCTGAATGGGGCCGAATGGATACAAGCCAGGGAAAGATAAAAAAGGAGAGAAAGATAAAAAAAAAAGCCGGTTACCCCCCTTAACTCAAAACACGACTAGAGTAATCGCGCTAATACTTCTTCTACCATGTGGGAGAAGGCAGCCAGGGGATATAGGTGTGAACAATTGCAGCCCATTTTCTCTAGCTCTTTTTTAAGTAAGTTAGGGGTTACGATACCTGGCCTGCCTATAAGTAACACCTCGTTCTTAACATTAATCATCAATAACAAACCCCAATGCACCTGAATAAACTAATAAAAGCATATGGTCCTTCCGGGATTCGCATGGATGGATTATAATGGATGAACTATAGTACTATACACATAAATATCCATCGTTCAGGAATAATGTATAGGACTGTCTTGATTGGAACAGTTCAAAACAGGATATACATTTTAAACTTTCTTGATAGCGTAATGCATAGTGCGCGGAATTTCGATGTGAGTATCCTGGGTTCGAGTCTTCGGAGTGCCACATGTATTTGTTTATTTCATTAATTGAGTTTAGAGGTGATGTTGGATGGTGTAAAAAACATAATACTATACAGTACATGTATTGATAACTGTTCGTGAGCACTTGCGATTTTCTGTATGCAAATATATTCATTTAGATTCACGTTCAGATCAAATCAGCTATATATTATGGGGGAAGGGTATATTTGTTGGTCGATTATATTTAACACATTTATTATTTTGTTAACGATTCCTCCCTAGACCTCCCTCAATCCTTAAAACAAATCCATTAGATCCCCCTCTTAGATTAATTTGTAAATTTTTCGGAAGAAAAATTTCCCGGCCGAAGGTTCTTCCAAAATTACAGGCTCACTACCGTTCGCCAGGGAAAAAAATCGACACCTAAATAGCACCGAAAGTCTTAATATTGACGAATAAATGGGGCGAAAGGTCTTAAAATCGCCAAACTAATGGGCCGAACGTCATAAGATCTGAACACTAATGGGGCTAAGCATGAGGGAGAAGGAGGACCAGAAAAACGACCTATTACCCCTTAATAAAGACATTATGTGTTTGTTAATGTATCGCTGATTTGATCGGTGCATCAACATGGATATAATTTATTGCTAAAATCACAAGAGATCACGAACATTTGTCAGTATAGTCTATTCTCTGTAAGTACCTCTGTAACTCAAAAACTGCTAGAGTAATCGAGCTAATATGTCTACCATTTGGAAAGAGTCAGTCAAGGAATAGATGTTGAAATTTACAGCCAATTTGCTCTACCATCTACGTAGCAAATATACACATTCTAGGATAATCTAAGAGAGGTATAAATCTCTCTCTCTCTCTCTCTCTCTCTCTCTCTCTCTCTCTCTCTCTCTCTCTCTCTCTCTCTCTGCCACGTTCATTGCAGAAGGAAAATAACACTGGGAAGTTTTGCCTCCCCCGAGATGAAGCAGCTGAGAGAGAGAGAGAGAGAGAGAGAGAGAGAGAGAGAGAGAGAGAGAGAGAGAGAGAGAGAGAGAGAGAGAGAGCGAGCGAGAGCAAGAGAGAGAGAGAGATCCTAAAAGCCTAGCCTTACACCAGATAGGGTTAAGGGGAGAGGTGTGTTTATTTATTTATTTATTTAATAAAAATTTTCAATAGTTTTCTCCCTAGACTTCCATCAAGCTTAAAATAATATCCCCAAGACCCCACTTCGAAAACACTTGTATTGTATACATTCTTCGGTTGAAACACTTCCAGGTCGATGACTGGTTCCTCCTAAATTATAAACTTGCTATCGTTCGCCAGGATAAAATCGACACCTAAATGGCAGGGAAGATCTTAATGTTGACACAAAAATGGGGTGAAAGGTCTTAAAATCTGAAAACTAATGAGACTAAACATGGGGGAGAAGGGGGTCCAGAAAGAAACCAAGCCTGGGCCCCGCCCCAAAAAAATAGTCACGCCCCGTTCATCGGATTATAAGATTTAAGGGGACCCATTTGTGTTTTGTCTTTTACTCTTCTTTTCTCTCTTTCTCTGACTTGTATCCATTCGGCCCCATTCAGCCAACTGTTTAAGACGTGTATCCCCATCCAGGTGTCGATTTCTTCCTGGCGAGCGATAGCGAGCCATCATTGTATGGAGAAATCCTGCTTCGCTGGAGACATTTTTCTATCAAAAAATGTAAAAATTTAGCTTGCTGTCAAAATAAAAATATATATATGCTGGCTCGCTACCGCTCGCCAGGAAAATATTGACACCTGGATGGGGGTAAACGTCTTAAAACAGTAGGCTGAATGGGGCCGAATGGATACAAGCCAAAGAGAGAGGGAGAACATAATAAAAAAGCGAGGTGGGCCCCCTTAACCCCTTCTGTACCGACGACGTCTTTATAAGCTTAGTATAGCTATATTTAGACGACTTTGTGCAGTTAAACCCCTTCTTAAGAGGAGATGGGCTGGTTTGTCTGGCCCCCCTTCTCCCTCATGTTTAGCTTCATTAGTTTTCATATTTTAAGCCGTTTGCCCTATTAGTTTGTCGGTAAAAAGACCTTTCACCCCATTTATTTGTCAATATTAAGACCTTTCGTGCTAGTTAGGTGTCGATTTTTTTCCTGGCGAACGAAAGTGAGCCTGTAATGTTGAAAGAACAGGCCTTCGGTCGGGACATTATTCTACCGAAAAATGTACAAATTAATCTAGAAGGGAGATCTAATGGATGTTATGTAAAGTTTGATGGATGTCTAGGGAGGAAACTAAAAAAAAATAATCGACCAAAAAATAAACCATTCCCCCTTAACCGGCAAAGTCTGTTTGATTGAATTTCAACTAGGCCTACATTAGACGATTTTATGAAGCTTAGGAATGATATATAGTAGCTAAAAGGATTAATTGAGATACTGTATAGCCATTTACTTAGTAGACGTCCTTCTTGAGATGATTAATAAATCGCAAAATAGTTGGCAGAAGATAATGAAAACGATATTATCGGTAAGGAACGGATTAAGAAGGATCTCTTGTAGTTAAAATGGCTAAGTGAGGTAGTTTTGAAGCCTGTTAATTGCTCGAGGCCCTCTTTAAGCTGAATGAAAATCGTCTAGTAGTAGCCAGTTAAAAAAAAATGGCACCGGTACAGAATAGGTTAAGGGGGAGGTACTCGCTTTTTCTGGACCCCCTTCTCCCTCATTTTTAGCATATTGGTTATGAGATTTTAAGACGTTCGTTCCATTATTTTGGCGATTTTGTCACCTTTCGCCTCATGTCCGTGTCATTATTAAGACCTTTCATGTCATTTAGGTGTAACTACAAAACATATATAAATAAATAAATTATATATAGAGACCAAAAACCAAGCACTAAAAGGGACTGATGGCTAACTATGAAACTACTGTACTCGGTTTCTTTTGAACTGGTGGTAAATTTCAAAGTTCCCACCAAGATTTCTCAGTTATTTTGAAGACATTCTAGTGACATATGGTGCTAATTATATAAACTTGGTCTTAATAATTGGTGCAGAGACATAGCGGTTTTATATTTTTTCATCAAGTATCGAGAAATTAGCTGTTCAGGGATTCAATTTACCGTCAGTTGAAAGAACACCGACTATATGTCTCTGTATCACATTATTGCCAGGTATTCGTAATTATCAACATGTTGGGCTATACAGATGTTGCAATAACTGAGTAATTAACCCTTTCAAGATCCCATTACGATTTATTTATTTATTTATTTTGTTTTTTTCCCTTTTACTAGACGATTTTATTCAGATTAGGAAGGATATATGGAAATCAATTGGTTAATTGAGATAATATTTACCTTTTTTTCATGGACACAGATCCTTACTAAGCTTTTTAATTTTGTTTTTGATAAATACAATAACAAATAGACTTGTAGGTCCGTCGGTGTGTATGTGTTTAGAATTATCTGGGGTGGCGTTTGGGAGAGTTATTCTGATTTCGTTTAAGGTGGGATGGGCGTATGTATTAGCTTCTTTATTTATCTGTTTATTTTTTTTTAAGTTTTCCCTTAGACCTCCATCAACCTTATAAAAACATCCCAAAAAAAAACTTAAAGACAAAGAAAAAACGACGCCCAAAAGCTGATTCCACCTAAATTACAAGCTCAAAATCACTCGCCAGGAAAAAAATAGATACCTAAATGACACGAAAGGTCTTAATATTGACAACAAAATGGGCTGAAAAGTCTTTAAATAGCCAAACTAGTGGGCCGAACTTCTTAAAATCTGAAAATTAATGGGGCTACACATGAGGGAGAAAGGGGGCCAGCAAGGAAAATAAGCATCCCCCCTTAACCTATTCAGTACCGGTGACATCGTTTTCATTACATTCTGGCAACTATAATACCATTATTTAGGGGAGGTGTGGTGGAGTGGTCTTGCCACTGGCCTGGTAATCCAAAGGTCCCGGGTTCAAATCCCGATGTATCAATGGGAAGATATTATTGGGATGGAATTTGTGCTGTACCTAGTATCAGTGCATTACCACAAGCCCACCGAAACGTCAATAAAATACCCTCATTGTTCCCTGATTAAATAGCACTGTATGAATATTCCCATATTCAAAATATGCTATAGGGGTGCAATGCCTGGTGAGTTATCTTCTCAACAGGTGGCGTTGTGTGTGTGTAAGTGTGAGAGTCCGAGTGTAGGGGGTGAGACAGTGAAGCACGGGAACTAGGTGGCTTCAGAGATGGGGTCGTTTCGGGCCATGAGTGAGCACCGTGCCTCATGTGAAGGCAAGATGGCAGGTGCTCGTTGTACTCTACGTGCTTCACAGGTCTCACTCCCTAGACTGGAACAAGACCTCACGGGCTTCACTGTTCATTGTAAAGCGGTGAATGTTAAGGCTCTCAGCCTATGCCCGAGAGGAAGTAAGTTGGAATATAGAAAAAAAAAAAAAAAAAAAAAAAAAAAAAAAATGTATTTTATGCAGCTTACGAAAGACGTCTACCCATGAAAAGGTTGCAGACTATCTCAATTAATCCGTTTAACTACCATATATCTTTCCCAAGCTTCATATAATCGTCTAAATGTAGCTGACATGTATAATAATGGCGTCACCGGTACTGAAAGGGTTAATAATTAATTATTGAGGATTTTGATTGCTTTTGCCTTATTCTAGCAATACATTTCTAGTTTGTCCCCTAGACTAATAAATCACCCGCCTCCTGTTGGTAACAAGTGTATAACATTGGTGTAATACATTTAGCTTGAACCTGGATTTATATTTAATACAACTATGCATATTATTATTGTAATTTTTGTTGTTTTTTATAATAAATAATTATATCCTCGTTCTGGACTGTGTGTGATTGATGGTAATAATAATGACCAATAAAATAAGTTCATGGTAGCCATCTTGTAAAGGATTTAGTAAAAAAAAAAATAATAATGCCCAAAGTGAATGAAGAACCCATTATGTCTTTTAAATACATGATGTCGCGCTTAAAAAAATAAAATAAACATAAAAATAAAAATAAAAAACAAAACCGCAATATAATGTACAGTAAATGTCAATGTTGCTATACTCTTGCATTGGGCTAAGTCAGAATGAATATGGTTATTGACGAAAGTGATTATTCCGTTAACGGGGCCCACCTCGCTATTTTCTCTTTCTCTCCCTCTCTCTTTGGCTTGTATCCATTCGGCACCATTCAGCCTACTGTTTTAAGACGTTTACCCCCATCTAGGTGTAAATATTTTCCTGGCGAGCGGTAGCGATTCAGCATATACAGTATATATATATTATTTTTTACAGCAAGATAAATTTGTACATTTTTCGATAGAAAAATGTCTCTGGCGAAGCTGGATTTCCCCATACAATGCTGCCTCGCTATCACTCGCCAGGAATAAATGGACACCTGGATGGGGATAAACGTCTTAAAACAGTTGGGTGAATGGGGCCGAATGGATACAAGCCAGGGAAAGAGGGAAAAGGAGAGAAAGAAAAAAAAATGCCGGTGACCTCCATTAATTCATAACTCACTTCATATTGAACATTGTATAGGAAATGGCTATATAAGTGATATCAAAGTGTATTTGTTAAACCTTTGAAGATTATGACGCAATTTGACAGTTATTCTGGCTATCATTAGACGATTTTATACAGGTTAAAAGGGATCTGTAGGAAATATAAGGGTAGAAGAGATTATCTCATTCAACCCTCTGACTTCCATATACCCTTCCTAATCTGAATAAAATTGTTTAATAATAGCCAGAACACAGAAATTAAATGCGTAATTGGATCTTGAAAGGGTTAAGATCAAACACATAGATAACTGACTGAAATGGGCCATCCATTTTTACGACAATATAGGGTTGGAAAATGGCGTCCAGTTGGGAATGATAAAGGCCCTATTTATTACGATAATAGAGGGGTTCCAAAATGGCGTCCAGTTGGGTATGAAAAGGCCCTATATTCTACGGTGTTATTAGAGTTACAAAACGGCGTCCAGTTGGGTATGAAAGGGCCCTATTGTTTTACGATAATATAGGGGTTGCAAAATGGCGTCCAGTTGGGTGAAGGTCCTGGTCGGGCTGTTTCTGGTAACGCGGTTCTCATGATTTCCCTGGAGAGACGCCGCCTTCCAGTTGCTGTCACCTCCGATTTCAGCTTTCCAGGGCATTCCAGTAGCTGTCAGATGCTTCCAATGTTGGCTTTCCAGGGCAGTCCAGCACATGTCAGGTGCTATCATTGCTTTCTTTCCAGGGCATTCCAGTAGCTGACTGTTGTTTCCAATGTTAGCTTCCCAAGGCATTCCAGTAGTTTTCTGGTGCTCGCAATACTAACTTTCTTGAGTCTTCCAGTAGCTGTTTTTTTAGCTGTATACCTCCCCCAATTATAACTGACAAGGTCATTCCAGTAGCTGACTGGTGCTTCCAATGTTAGCTTCCCAATGCATTCCAGTAGTTTTCTGTCACTTATGTCTCCCAATAGCTGTTTTTAGCTGTCTACCTCCTCCAATTCTAATTGACCAGGTCATTCCAGTAGTTGTCTGTCACTTTCGTTTCGAGCTACGATGGCCTTCCAGAAACTGCAGGTTGCTTCCGTGTCCAGTTTTCCAGGACCTGCAATAAATGTGACCTCCAGTTCGAGCTTTAAAGTGCCTTTTAGTTGCTGCATGTCACTTCCATTCCAAGCTCTTCAAGGACTTCCAGGAGTTCTTCTTTGTACCAAAATTTGTGTTTTTTCCATCTGATGGTAAATTGCCATGTCTCTATCTTGCTTACTCGGCAATTATGATTATTTTGAAGTGAAATATGTTGCTAATTATGAAAAAATAGTAAATATATGATGCAGAGAGACAGTAGTTTCATGTTTTTCCAATATGTATCGATACATCAGTTGCAAAGGGATTCGGTTTACCATGGGCTGGATAGTATTATACTATGGTTATCCGAACCTTTCAGTATATGTTACTTGCTACCGATTAAATCTTTGCAGAGCGTATTGTGGAGGTCTTTCAGAATCTGCCAGTTACTTCCGATTCTAGTTCGCCGAAAATCATCAATTGCTATTACTTCAAATTTCAGCTTCTGGTGATCTTCTAGTTGGTGTTAATTCATGTTCAGGTTTTCATAAGTTTTCAATTTTATACATGTCATCTTTGATTATATTTATCCCGGACATAACTACCATTTCTATAGGGCTCTAAACTGTTTCTCCAATTTGTTCGTATTATATTACTTATAAATATATAAACAGTATAATATATATATATATATATATATATATATATATATATATATATATATATATATATATATACTCTATATATATATACTGTATATATATATATATATATATATATATATATATTTATTTATTTTTAGTTTACCACCACTTTAGATGCTTTTGAGTCCAGTATTCGCACTACATTTCCATTGGTACCATCTTGGATTCTAGTTTTCCTAAATTCATAGTCTGTGTTTCCCCAAAAAACATGTATTCTCATAATAAAAGGAGTTTCGCATCCGAATATAATACGATGTCAGCCATATATAAGTGTGCCCTAGTACGTGTCCCCACATATAATGCCAATTTACCCAGACACTTCCACTGCTGATACTAATATACCTAGTTAAGGGGGAAGGGTTTATATGCTGATTGATTATATCATATATACAGTACCGGTATACATTATTTGTTTTAGTTTCCTCCCTAGACCTCTATCAAACTTACAACAAATCCATTAGATCCCCTTTCTAGGTACATTTGTAAATTTTTCGGTAGAATAAATGTCCCTCCAAAATTACAGACTCACTATCGTTCTCCAGGAAAAAAATAGCACGAAAGGTCTTAATATTGACAAAGAAATGGGGCGAAAGGTCTTTAAATTGACAAACTAATAGGGCAAACATCCTAAAATCTGAAAACTAATGGGGCTAAAAATGAGGAAGAAGGGGGACCAGAAAACCGACCCATCTCCCCTTAAAGTCATCTCCAAAACTAATTGTTCCTAAATGTTGTCACTTCCAATTTCAGTTTCTTGTGACATTCTACGGTTGATGACACTCCAATTTCAAGTTTCCCATAAGGCGTCAAACTGGACTTCAATTGTACACTCGGATACCATAGTCTCTAGCCCACCCATAAACGTTCGTGGACTTCACCTATTTCTAATTATGGATAAATATCTCTGGAAACGAATTCATCATTTTCTATACATTAAATACAAAACTACAGTATATATACTATGTATTGAAAAACAAGTTCTATCCACCAATCAACCCAGATAGTAATATTGCATAAAGAAAAACATAGGGGGTCTACGAATTATTATGAGTGGGCTAGACACTATGGCATCCGAGTGTACCTGTTGCTGTCATATTCACTTCCCAATAATTAAGTTTCTGTCATTTCTAAATTTAATTACCTATGGCCATCTAGTTACTGTCCTTCAGATTCCAATTCTCCGAGGGCGCAATGACAGCCTTGTGTCGCCGTCGGTGTGCTCACTTATAGAATGTGTACGGAATTAATTGGCCCTTTCAAGATCCGATTACGCATTTCGTTTCTGTTTTCTGGCTATCATTAGACGACTTTATTCAGTTTAGGAAGGGCGGATGGAACATAGTTGAGATAGTCTTTACCCTTATAATTCCCACATATCCTTCCTAGTTTGTATAAAATCGTCTAGTGATAGCCAGAATTAGCTGTTAAGATGCATAATTATATTCAATTACCCCTCTGTCTATACCCCTGTAGGTCAACATTTTTGACCACTTACCTCTATAACTCAAGAACGACTAGAGTAACCAAGCTAATATGTCTAGAATTTGGTAAGAGTCAGCCAGTGAATAGGTGTGGAAATGTACAGCCCATTTGCTCCAGCCCTTATATAGTTACAGGGGTTAGCATACTCGCTTTCTGACCTACCTATATTGAATTGGGACTATAGACAAGATTTCAGCAGTTATTGTGTTTTTAGTTCGCAATAGCCTATATAGGACATTGTTGCGTACTTTTTGTCATCACATTTAATTTTGTGAGTTAGAGTAGCCACAAGTAAAATGTATTCGTGTGCATGTGAGATTTTGTATGTGTGAGTGTGTATGGGTGTGTTTGTGCGCGTGAGAGAGAGAGAGAGAGAGAGAGAGAGCTACATAGAGCTACATAGATACACAGACCACACAGACCTCAAGGTCCTTACTAGGCAGTCTGGCCTTACAAACTATATATGTATATATGCATATATATATATATATATATATGTATATATATATATATAATATATACACATATACACATACACACATATACACACATACACAGATACACATACACATACGCCTACATACATACATACATATATATACAGTATATATATACATACTGTACAGTGCACACACATACACATACATACATTTTTTTTTTTTTTTTTTTTTCATATCACCCCAGCCCTCTGCAGATAGAGGTCAAGCCTTCCCTTGAAAGCGTTTATTGTGTCGCTCTCCACCACTCTCGCTGGTAGTTTATTCCACTCCGACGACACACTGTAGGTGAAGAAACTCTTTGTGACATCTAGGTTTGCCTTTTTGGTTTTTAATTTCATTCCATTTCCGCGAGTTTGATTAGTATTGTTTAATGTGAATAGTGCATTTACATCGACTTTGAAACTTTTTAGTATCTTAAAGCACTCAATAAGCTGACCCCTCAACCTCCTCTTTTTTAATGAGAACAGGTTCAATCGTTTAAGTCTTTCCTTATATGGTTTATTTCTTAATGAGGGTATCATCTTCGTCGCTCTACGCTGTACTGACTCGAGTCTTACAATGTCCTTGATCAGATAAGGTGACCAGAACTGCACACCATATTCAAGGTGGGGCCTCACCATACTTTTGAACAGTGGCACTATTACGTTTTCATGTTTATATGTAAATTTTCGTTTAATAAAGCCCAATGCTATGTTTGCCTTATTTGCAGCTGCTATACATTGGTCGGAAGTTTTTAGGTTTTCAGATATTAGTACCCCTAGGTCTTTTACTACCGTTGCGGTTTTTATTTGTTTGCCATTCATTTCGTATTTGTATTTCATATTTCTGCTACCAACCTGCAGCACCTGACATTTATCGACATTGAAGGGCATCTGCCATTTTTTCGACCACTCTGATATCTTGTTTAAATCAGATTGCAACGCATTTCTATCATCTTCGTTCAGGACTGCATTTCCTATGTTTGTATCGTCGGCGAATTTGGAAATGGTGTTGTTTACCCCTACATCAATATCGTTAATGTAAATGAGAAACAGGACTGGTCCAAGGACTGAACCCTGTGGAACTCCACTAGTGACAGGCTCCCACTCCGATTCCACTCCTTTTATCACCACTCTCTGTCTTCTGTCTGTAAGCCAATTTTGTATCCAAGAATGAATTTCACCTTTGATACCTATCCTCTCCAGTTTAGCCAATAGTTTTCGGTGAGGCACCTTGTCGAAAGCTTTTTGAAAGTCCAAGAAGATTATATCTAGTGATTTCGTCATGTCGTTATATGTGAATAGTTTGTTATAAAATTCAATCAAATTTGTTAGGCATGACTTATTTGATCTAAAGCCGTGTTGACTATTTTTGATTAGGTTGTTTGATTCGAGGTAATCTACTATCTTATCTCTAATGATTTTTTCCATGATTTTTCCTACAATTGAAGTTAGGCTAATTGGTCTGTAATTACTCGCTTTGGCCTTGCTACCCTTCTTGTATATCGGCGTAATGTTTGCATCTTTCCAATCACTCGGTACAATCCCCTGTAGTAGTGATAAGTTAAATAGTTGTGTCAGGGGTTTTGCTATTTCGTCCTTGACATTCTTAATTATTTTCGGGTGGAGCATGTCGGGTCCCGGGGTCTTATTTACATTTAAATTACTCAATTTGCTTTGTACTTCGGTAACACTGATGGTGAAATCTCCTATCACATGAGTTGAGGTGTTATTTTCAAGGGTATGATCGATAATTTCTTCTGTGAAAACTGAGCCAAAATATTTGTTGAGCAGATTTGCCGTGTTTGTGTCGCCTGTTATTGTCTGGCCATCTTCTATTAGCGGTCCGATTCCGCTTTTGATCTGTTTATTTTTGTTTACGTAACTGTAGAATTTTTGGGGTTTGTGGCACTTTCTCTGGCAATAGTCATTTCGTAATTTTGTTTGTTCGCCCTAATTATTGTTTTCACTTCCCTTCTACTATTTTGTACAAGTTTTTAATTACTTCAGTGTTTGTGTTATTTTTTACAAGTTTGTGGAGTTGATTCCTTTTCCTTATTGCCTTGCCAATGTCTCTACTGTACCAAGGGGGCATACTTGATTTCGTATTACGTTTTGGTTTCATGGGTACAAATTGTTTATGCGCTTCTGTAATTGTAGACTTAAAATGTCCCCATAGTTCATTTACTTCGTTTATATTTATGAGGTTTGAGTGTATGTTTGATAGCGATTCCTTAAGTCCGTCATAATTTGCGTTTTTGAAGTCCGAAACCATTCCTGTTGTTTTTACTGAGGAATATTTGCTTATAACGTTGATTCTTAAGATTTTATGATCGGACGTTGCCAGATGTTCACCTACATCCAGGTTTGATAATAAATTTTCTTGGGTAGTGATTACGAGGTCTAATATATTCCTGTCTCGCGTCGGCTGTTTTACGTGTTGAGTCAAAAAATTGTCCTGGATGAAGCTTGTCATTAGGCGTGACTCAGCATTTTTTCCGGTCGTGGTATTCCAGTCAATTAGGGGGAGGTTATAGTCACCTAGTAAAACTGTTTCGTCGGAATTAAGGGTTTTCTCTAGTATTTCATAAAAAATTGTATCATCGGCAACAGTTAGTCTCGGTGGTCGGTATGCTGTAGTGATATTTAAGTTCATGTTTTTTGTATTTATTTTGACGCACACTATTTCTGCATTACTTTCGGGGAGAGTCACCTCGACTGGGTTTAAGTAGGTTGCAACGTACATTGCAACCCCCCCTCTTTGTTTTCCATTGTTACGGTCTTTATGACAAATTTATATGGCTCTATGTGATATTCATGAAGTAGATCTTTATTTTTAAGGTTCAGATGTGTTTCCGTTATACAAATAACGTCAACTTTCTCATTTAATAACAGACATTTGAGTTCGTCTATTTTGTTTCTTATTGAGCAGGCATTTATGGATATTATTTTTATATCATTTCTCTCAGCATGCGCTGGATTTGTTTTTCTTATTGGTGAGGATGGGTTTGGGGTTATGACTTGAAGCCGCGGCGGGTTGTCAAATTCATTCAGTTGGTTGGGTTGGCTTGGATGGGGTTGGGTGGGGTTGTTTAGTTTGTTTTGTGGTTCAGGTAGGTAAGTTTTCATAACTTGTGGGCCATTGGGGTTGACGGTTTCGTTTAAATGGTTGTGATGGACTTGGAAGGGTTGGGCGGGGTTATTTATTTCTCTTAACTGTGCGGGTGGAGTTTGATTGGGTGGGGTTGTGGGAGGGCTTTTCCGGGGGTAGCGATATCAATACTCAGAGGAGTCTATTAGCATAGTTATTTCTCGGTCCTGACTGGCGTTGTTTTCGTGGGCAATGTAGGTTGCTTGATTTAGGGTGTCACTCATGTGCTGAACGCCTTTTTCTGATAAATGAATGCCATCTCCGCTGTACAGGGACGAGTTCCCTACAAAGGTGGTCCAATTGTCCACATACAGTACCTTCTCTTGTTCGCACATGACCTTGACTGCGTTGTTAATTTCCATGGCTCTATTTTGTCCGTATGAGCTTGTTTTAATCCGGGGTATGACGCCGCTTACCACACATTTCGTGGTCTTCCTTTTCATGACTTTAATTAGGTTCTCAAAATCTTTTTCTATGGTCTTAATTGGGGCCTTACCTCCGTCAAAGCAGTCATTTGAGCCAACATCGACGACTACACAGGTGCCCTCTGGTATGGCGGAGTTAGTTATGTCTTTCAGGATATGTTCGACTTTACCGCCTGGAATGACCTTTACTGACCTTTTTCCACTGTTCTTGGTGGCAAAGGCAGCTCCTTGACCTCGCATGAGACTGTCACCATAGACTAGGGTGAGTTTCTCCTTCCCGCTGACTCCGTGATTTGATGGTTTCGTTGTTTTCCTGTCAGGAGTTTTCTTGCCTTTCGAGCTTGCTTTCACGTGGTCAGTTACCTCGTGTGCAAATCTGTTTTTGATGGGGTTACCTGGTGTCGCTTTTCCATTCCCATTCCCATTCACGTGGTCAGTTACCTCGTGTTCATTGTTTTCGGCGAGAACAGCAAATCTGTTTTTGATAGGGATACCTGGTGTCGCTTTCCCATTCCCTTGGGATTTGTTCTTGTTACGCCTGTTGACTACTGTCTGATATAGATCATTGGATGGGTTTTCTTTTTGAAGATATTTAACAACGTCGACTTGCTTACTCTCTATGTCCTTTACTCGCTCTTTTAGTGAGAAATTTTGATGCGAAAGTACACCTACAGTCTCCTTTAGTGTGAGATTATCTCGCTTCAGTTCGTCAACCTGTGCCTTGTGTGCTTCTAATGTGCACTCCAAGAGCAAAAAGTTTTCACCAGTTAAACACATAAAACACTTGGCATTTGGATACCCATGGCGCGGATACCATTCCTTGTAGTAGTTCTTGTTACAGGCGGGGCATTTAATTCTGATCGGTGCCATGATTTGGGGTTAGTGAGGGAGAATTTGCAAAAACGAAAGGTACAAAATGTTGGAGTGGTCACTTCCCTTAAAAGTTGTTCCGATGTTGGTGATGCAGGTTGCAAGGTGTTTGTGGGGGTTGAGGATAGTGTCTGTTACGTCGGCACTTTAGAAATAAATTTGGGACGGGTTTTGGGGGTGGGGGGGGATGGTCCTATGGCCCTTATTTTATACCCCTATTTCCCCTCATAAACCGGGGTTTGAAGGGGGGGGGGGCCCCCGGTGGTACTTGTTGACACTTGGCGGTAGCTCCGGAAGAGAGAGAGAGAGAGAGAAAGAGAGAGAGAGAGAGAGAGAGAGAGAGAGAGAGAGAGAGAGAGAGAGATTACAGCAGACCTTAATAAGAGGGAAATTCGCCAACCACAGCCTCTTCAATTAACGAAATCGCAAACCCTTTCAGACTCCAACACACTCCTCCCTCTGCCTCATTCGAAACCCACCCACAAGCTTTCACACACTCACCTATTGACTCTCTCTCTCTCTCTCTCTCTCTCTCTCATACACACACACATACACACACACACACACACACACGCACTTTTTATAGAACACATACCACACACACACACACACACACACATACACACTCACACACAGGTCGAGATGGCCGAGTAGTTTAAGGCGCCCGCACTGTAACCACAATGTTGAGAGTTCAAATCCACCAGAATCCTAAAGGTTATTTCGGCCATCCTGATGGAGAGGATTGTATCGTGGTCGCTCCCTAGCCAGGCTGCTCAACTATAAGCTTTTGTTAGCCTACACATACTGTACTTCTCACTAGTGCATCTTAGTATGTACGTAATATGGTGGGAACCCAGGCACCTCACTGTCGCCAAAGGTCGCTTTTGACCTCGCAGTTAAGGTAGAATAAGCGTTGTTCTGTACCTAGGTTAACAATACACACACTCTGTAGATTTTCAGCCTCACGTCTGCTAGTGAACAATAAACCTACGCGACACACACAAAAGCACAAACACAGACACACACATTCACGTACCACACGCACACACACACACAGATACATTCACGCATACACATATCCACGTACCACACACACACAAACAACACACACACATCCACGTACCACACACACACACACATATACATTCACACATCCACGTACCACACACACACACACATATACATTCACACATGCACACATCCACGTACCACACACACACACACAAACAACACACACACACATACACATCCACGTACCACACGCACACACACACACACACAGCTACATTCACACATACACACATCCACGTACCACACACACACACACACACACACACACATCTGGCAACAGTGAGTCATATTTCCCAAGTTTCTTCCTCGCAGTGTTGCCAAGCCCGACAGGTAAATGAGAAAGCGAGTTACGGCGGTTCCCCAAGGAGAGAGAGAGAGAGAGAGAGAGAGAGAGAGAGAGAGAGAGAGAGAGAGAGAGAGAGAGAGAGAGAGAGAGAGAGAAGAGAAGAGGAATAAAGGGTGTGTGTATGTGTCAGAGATAGATAGAGAGGGAGGGAGAAGAAGGATAGGGAGGGTGTGTGTGTGTGTGTGTGTGAGTATCTGGGGCGGGGGCGAGGTTAGTTACGTGCGCTGCAGTAATGGAGTTTGTCGGACCACCACCCCCCCTCCCCCCGCCCCCCTCCCTTCAGTCAACCTAGAAGGGTCACTAGATCTGTTGTTGCTTGATTTCCTTTGTACTCCTTTAGTCTGTGTTTCCCTGGAGGACCCCCCTTCCCCAACAACCCCCTCCCTCCTCTCCGTTGGATCCCGCGTTTCTCCCTCACCCCCCAATTTGTGTTTCCTCAATAGACCTCCCTCTTCTCTTCTCTCTCTCTCTCTCTCTCTCTCTCTCTCTCTCTCTCTCTCTCTCTCTCTCTCTCTCTCTCTCTCTCTTTCTCTCTCTCTCTCTCTCTTTCTCTTTCTCTCTCTCTCTCTCTCTCTCTCTCCTCTCTCCTCTCTCTCTCTCTCTCTCTCCTCTCTCTCTCTCTCTCTCTCTCTCTCTCTCTCTCCTAATGACAGTGCGGCGTACCCGGGCGATCTGGCCGAAAAACGTCTAGGCCTAGGGTACCGTATTTTGGTTAATTTTAATTGTTAGAAATTTCCCACGCATCTATAAACGTAGTGCGGTTTCCAATCTGTAGACTGGCGTTGAGTAGAGCTCTCTAAGTCAACTGGTTCAGTTGTGATGACGATTTTAGTGGAGAGCATTTTCAGGCAATGTTAGCAATACGACGATCTTTTCACTACTGAAACAATGACATACAGACATACAATAACAAACGAGTCTTCTCCTTCTTGTTTTCGGAGGTGCGGTGACGCAACGATCGGCTTTGTTTACATGCGTCGGATGCACAGCGTTCAGACCAAGCTGAATAGGCTTTCAAGCTTACTGTATATTAAAATGACACCCGGGTACCTGCCCATCTGCCGTAGTGTCATATTAAAATGACACCCGGGGAGGAAGGGTTAAGGCAGTGCAAGACTGCATACCATCGAAAATACGGCGTCCAGGCCATAATGATAAGCCCAAATGGTGGAATAAAGATATTTCAGACTGTCTGCTTGCTAAAAAATTTGCTAATGATAGATTAAAATCCTCACAAAATGACGAAGAACGGGTGAAATTTGTAGAGCTACGACGCAAAGCCAAAAAGTTAATTAAGAAAAGTAAAAAGACCCTGGAGTTACATGTTGCGAATCAAAGTAAAACAAACCCGAAAGAATTCTATAGTAATATCAGAAAGAAAAAAGTAGTTACTTCAACTGTTGGACCGTTGTTAGTCGATGAAAATGGAGAATACACCAAAGACGAAGTACAAATGAGTAATGCCCTCAATACCTTCTTTGCATCATTTTTACAACCGAAGACCTCAGTGATATCCCTACACCATCGCCGATTCAGATTGATAATTCAGATGTTCTAAGCAATATCACCGTTACAGAGAGAGAAGTATTGAATTGTTTAGATAAACTCAAGGTAAAAAAACGCCGGGACCTGATACAATCTCGCCTAGAGTTCTAAAGGAAGCTAAGGATGAGCTCTCCAAACCACTGACATTGCTATTCAATGAATCCTTGCAGTCTGGGACTATGCCTGGATCAGTGGAAGCTAGCCAACGTAACACCGATATTAAAAAAAGGCAGCAAATCCCTACCCAGTAACTATCGTCCAATTAGCTTAACCTCAATTGTATGTAAAATGCTAGAAACGGTCATAAGAGACAGACTCGTAAATCACTTAGAGGCAAATAACTTACTTAAAGATACTCAACACGGCTTTCGTTAAAAACGTTCCTGTTTAACAAACCTCTTAGACTTCTTCCACGATATCCTCAACCTCTACGATGAGAGTAAAGCTGTAGATATTTTATACCTTGATTTTCAAAAGGCCTTTGACAAAGTTCCCCACAAACGTTTACTGCTAAAACTAAAAGTGCATGGAATACAAGACGGTGTGTTGAAATGGTTAGAAAATTGGCTCAGCGACAGAAAGCAAAGAGTAGTCATAAACGGTAAGGCATCTAAATGTAAGTAGCGGGGTACCCCAGGGATCGGTACTAGGACCAATTATCTTTCTAATTTACATCAACGACATAGATGAGGGTCTCACCTGTACAATCTCAAAATTTGCTGACGATACAAAAATTGCAAATAGCGTACTCTCAAAAGAACATGTTGACGATATGCAACACAATCTAGATAAATTGTCATGTTGGGCCCAAATTTGGCAAATGAGTTTCAATGCGGATAAATGTAAAGTACTACATATCGGATACCTATACCTAAATGAGAAAGCAAACTATTCGATGAATGGCACTCAGCTTAAGAATGTAAACAGAGAAACCGATCTGGGAGTAACAATATCGAGTAACCTAAAACCGAGTCAACAATGTTCAGAAGTTGTTAAGAAGGCAAACAAAATAATTGGCTTTATAGGCAGGTCATTTGAGCATAAATCCAAAGAAGTTATCCTAACCCTTTACAATTCCTTAGTCCGCCCTCTTCTGGAATACTGCGTTCAATCCTGGTGCCCTTATTACCAAAAAGATATAAACAAGCTAGAACGAGTTCAACGTAGAGTTACCAAAATGATACCTAGCCTAAAGAACAAACCATACGAAGAGCGCCTTAGAGAATTAAATATATTTCCTTTAACCCAGCGCAGATTAAGAGGTGACTTAATTCAAGTGTTCAAAATCATCAAAGGCATCGACAATATGAACTGTAGTAAGTAATTCACTATCGACCAATCTAATTACACGCGGGGAAACAGTTGCAAAATTATTGGTAAATCTTTTAACTCACACGAATCTAAGAATTTCTTCTTCAATCGAGTTGTCAACTTGTGGAATGGGCTTCCCCGAGACGTTATAGACTGCAGCACCGTTGATTAATTTAAACTCCGCTTAGACAAATATCTCGCATCAAACCCGCGACAGACTGCGTTTGTAAATGAATGACTTTATTTTATCCCCCCCTCAGTTACTAACCCATCTGTCCCCTACTAACTTCCTAATCCTGCCACGGACATTAGTTCCAGGATACCTTTGGATACCTTTGGATGTGTTCGCCGCTCCTCTAGCGGCACCAAGGAGCGCGACGCCCCTCGTTATGGGTGGTGATTTGGTGCAGTAGACTGTTTGAAGCGACAGCTCGCTCCCTTGCGAGGATGGGCTCGTCTGGCACTTTTTGCAGTTCGACATCTAGGGCTCTCTTGAAGTTGTCTAACGAGATGTCCCTCATGTCTCTTACTCGCCGTGGGAATTTGTTGAAGAGACGTGGGCCTCTGTGTGATAACCAGCCCTCTCGCAGAGAGCCCATAGCACCCCTGTTATTCATCCGGGGGATTTTGCATTCCCAGCCTCTCATATCACTGAATTTCATGACTATCGGAGTATGTAGGTTTGGTACTAAACCCTCTGCGATTTTCCACGTGTATATTATTAGGTAACGTTCTCTTCTACGTTCCAGTGAGTACAGATTCAGTGCTCTTAAACGCTCCCAATAGTGTAGATGTTTTATCGAACTTATATGCGAAGTGAAATTTCTTTGTACACTCTCTACGTCATTTATTTCACCTGCTTTGTATGGGGATGTTAATACGCTACAGTATTCAAGCCGCGGTAGCACTAGAGATTTGAAGAGCGTTATCATAGGCAATTCACCGCGTGTTTTAAAAGTACGCAGAATCCAACCCGTTAGACGTTTCGCAGCCGCCACTTTGACCTGGTTATGTACTTTGAAACCCATATTTTCAGACATTAATACCCCAAGGTCTTTCACACTGTCTTTCCGTTCTATTATGTGGTTAGATTCTGTTAAGTAATTTGTAATTTCTTTAACACCATTATTATCTCCGTACCGTATTAATTGGAATTTTTCCTCATTGAATTGCATGTTGTTTTCCCTGGTCCACTGGAACACTACATTCATGTCTTCCAGGGCAGTAGTTCCCTTTCCAATGTTCCCTTACCCACTCTAAACCACTGTTTGGACACTTGATCCTCAGTGTTTTGGAGGACAAGCAGCCTAGAAGGGTCACTAGAACTGTTGTTGCTTGATTTCCTTTGTACTCCTTTGTACTCTCTCTCTCTCTCTCTCTCTCTCTCTCGGGAAAACATGTAGAAGTGATCGACTTTGAATCAGATTTAATTATTGTGTCCAAGTAGTGGGTTAAAGTAGATAAGAGAATACTACACATGATTGGCCTCCATCCATAATGTCGCCAACCCGTTCAAAACCAGTGTCATCCTTTATTATTTTATGCTAGCTACTGATATACGATTCTATTCAGTTTAAGAATATTCAGGCAATTTACTGGATTTGAACTCTCTTAATTAACCCTTTTTACTATCACAAACCCTTCTTAAGCTGCATAAAATCGTCTAAAAATAGCTAGAATACAATTTAAAAAGACGTCGCCGGTACAGAAGGGGTTAATTTATACTAACAAGATTAACCGCCTTGAGGACAATTATGCGTTTTAGCAGTTTATTTTGGATATCATTAGACGATTCTATTCATCTTAGGAAGGATCTGTGGGAGTCAGAGGCATAGTTGAGTTGGTTTCAACCCCTTAGATTCCTAGAGGTAAAAAAAAATAAAAAAATAAAAATAAAAATGATCAACGTAATATATCACAATAAATCGAATTACGATATTTCCATATTCTTGGTATACTTGCCCACACTTATGACTTTTACAGAGCGATATATATTATGCTAATATTTTGTTTTATTTGTGTGTATGTACTGACAAACACAGCATACAAACTTAAACAATTATTGTGATTATTAAAACCTGGTTGTCCAGTTTTCCATTTACTTATAATTAAATGGGTAAAATAATATAATTATAAATGGCCGTGTAACAGGTGGATGTGTGGGGAACTGTACACTCGGATGCCATAGTCAAATTCATCAATAATCGTGGAACCCCTATGTGTTTCTTGAAGCAATTATAATTATCGGAGTTTCTTATTTTATAGAATTTGCTTTTTAATATATATAATTTATAGTTTTGTAGTTGAAGTATAGACAAATATAATCATAAATTCAAGTATAGACCTATAGAATCATAAATTCGTTTCCAGAGATATACTTACATAATTAGAAATGGGTGAAATCCACGAACATTTATGAGTGGGCTCGAGACTATGGCATCCGAGTGTACCACCATGTAATTTTACTCAGCATACGAATCACCTCTCCAAACAATAATTCACGGTTATATGAGCTATCTGAGTAATCCATTTCAATCCAATGCAAAAGTGTTCATCGAGTTAATGCCTTCGCTGGGGATTCTATTCAGGGTTGGAATTACTGGGAGATAGGTATTCTGACCAGGATTCGAGCCCACTCATTCAGGTATGTTTGGGAGAGTTGGGAACCGTATCCACTCGACCATGAGCGGATCCACTCATGGTCGAGTGAGTAAGGTGCCCAACTTTCACAAACATACCTGAGTGAAGGGGTTCGAATCCTGGTCAAGATACCTCTCCCCCAACCTGTCCAACAATATCATTAGGGGGGAAATACTATAGTAAACCAAACACTTGAAAAAGGATGAAAATAAAGATATTATATTTTCGCATAATTGTGCAAATTTGATCTTGCAGAAAAAAGGCTAAAGGTGAAGCTTTGGGATGGTAATACGACTTTTACATGTAGCTACCGAAGAAAAAAGTCCTGTCGACCCTATACTCTGTTAATTTTAGGTAGGCCACAAATCTTGACCGCTTACCTCTCTAACTAAAACATGACTAGAGTAATTGTGCAAATATTTCTATAATTTGGGCAGGCTCAGACGGGGAATAAGTGTGCAAATTTACAACCGATTTGTTTTCACCCTTCTTGAGTTATAGATGATAGGGGTCACGATTTCTGGCCTATCTATACTAAATGGACTATAGTGCTTGATGTTAGCTCAGAAACCAGTGTGTGGACATTATAAACAGTCTCGTAATGCTTCACTAAATGATCTTAAAATGTAACTTCTAACTGTAAATGTAAGTCTATGTTTTAGCTTACTTGAATACATCCTTTACTGCAGCAGTAGCCCTTTCTAGGTCCCACGAAGCATTTATGTTCTGTTTGCTGGCTCTTAATAGACAATTATATTCAGATTAGGAAGGGTCTATGGTAGTCAGAGGTATAATTGAGGTAGCTTTAACCCTTTTATGTCCCTTTCTAAGCTGTATATAATAGTCTAATGGTAGCCAGAATAAACTGTCCAAATGCGGCATAATTCTGAAGGAGTTAAGGGGGGTGACCTGCTTTTGTTCTCTCTTTGTCTCTCTTTCTCTGTCTTGTATCCATTCGGTCCCATTCAGCCTACTGTTTTAAGACGTTTATCCCCATCAAGGTGTCGATTTTTTCCTGGCGAGTGAGTAAGGGAGATAACAAAAAGAGGTCACCCCCCTTAATTGAAAGTGTGACGAGGTAGAGTTAAGCCTTATAAAATAGGACACATAATGCAGCAAAAGAGAGAACGGTAACACACGACACTTGGTTTTGGCTGTACAATTAGTGGAGGTCAATATTGGTACAACCCTCGATAATGAAGCGGTAGAGGTGAATATTGACCGATGATAAACACTAGCTTGGCCTTTGTCGACCTATGTAATGTTTCTAAATATTACGACAGTGGGAGTGTGTGTGTGTGTGTGTGTGTGTATGTATGAGTAACAGTGTGAGTGGTTGTCAGTGAGTGTGTGTGTTTTGTGCGTGACTGTCAGTACTTGTATGAGTGTGTACGAAAATATATGTTTGTGTGTGTGTGAGTATCACTGAGAGTATGTGTGTGTTTTTGTGTTTTTCTATGTGGATGAGGGAGACAAAACGAAAAACTGCCTGTGACGAGTGCCTCCCCCAGAGTTGAAAGAGTGACAGGGCCATAATCAAGGAATGTTCGAGCCAAAATGCCTGGACACAAGGAGTTTGAAGCAATTTAAGTCATAGGATGTGGGTAAAAGATAGATTCAGGGAGAGAGTTCCAGAGCTCGGCTGTTGAATAGAAGAAAAATTGGGAATATCGATCACTCTTGGGTTGAAGAGCTTCACAGAATAGGGGTGGGATTGTGTTGCAAGATTGGTGCTACGTACTCTACGTGGAGGAGAAGTTATACCCTGAGAGAGCTCTGACGAACACTGATTCTTGTAATATCGGTAGAATAGCGAGAGAGATACAACATTGCGGCGAAGAGAGAGTATTTCGTACACTACACATGTCACCGATGGAAATGAAACAGTAAATATGACAAACGAAACACTGTGACACGGTGTTTCTGACCTCTTCTAAGATAACATAACATAAGATAAGATAACTTCATTGCCACATTGAATATACAAATACAATATTAATTTCATTTTGGCATTAAGTTCATTCGTTGGCTAGATATATGATTTGAATATGATTAAAACAACGTTGTTCCGTGCCTAAAGCGCTAGAAATATAATGTGCAATCCCCTGCATACATACCTGGTTCACACCTATATGATAAACATTAAATAGTGAACAATGACTGAGAGAAAAACATGAATCGAGGCATATTTTTTAAACAATTCATTATATATATATATATATATATATATATATATATATATATTGTAGCTTAACCCATTGAGTACCAGCGACGTGTAATATATATTATTCTAGCTATATTTAGACGATTTTTACCAGCTCTGTAAAGATCTGTGATAGTTAATAGGTTTAGTCGATACATCCTGCAGTCGTGTTATTGCTAGACACCTTTCCTAAACTAAATATAAACGTCTATCAGAAGCCAAAATGCCACAATAAGGATGTCACCGGTACTGAACGGGTTAGGGTTTCGTCCAAGAAGTCAGCAACCTTAGTTATCGAATTATCCAGATTTAATACAATATACTGTGTAGACAATATTTTGGGTACGAAGTACTTATCTGCACTTAATAAGAGAATCAAAATAAATCGTCTTATTTTTTCTTGCGAATGTTATATGTTGCTCTTTAAAAAAAAAAACGTTTAGTTCATTTTAAGTATCATTTTATTATTTGATGTGGTGCATTTTGAACAAGGTAATATGTAACAACTTTTTGAGATTTGCAATTTTTATCATACAAATTAAATATCAATATAACATTCATTTATATAAAACATAAATTATAAGCATTCTACAAACAAATACTAAGCCTCCTCACATTTAGTTTAATATGTTCAGTATAAGTACTACCTACAATGTTCTAGAATTGTGTAGGGATAATTTAAGCCAACATTAACATGGTGTAAAACTGTAAATTATGTGTTACTTTTATTTGTTTATGCATAAGTATATTACCAATGTGTAATATTTTCCATCGAGGGTATCATAAACACACACACACTTATATATATATATATATATATATAATTATTTACTAGGTTATGTTTTACAGACGTTGTGTAAATAACGGCATACATATCTTGAATTCATTAAGCTTTTTGTTCTATAATGTATTCATGGTTTTCAATGAGCGGTAATACAATTATTTTGTCTTCATATATTTTGCAGTAATAATTCGCCACGCAAAAATATCCAGGCAATTTACAGCTGGTAGTAACAGTTTAATTAATATGTTTGACGTAGGTATCACAAAGATCATTGTATGTCTACTTGGGTTGGTAGCTTACAGTAAGAGTCAGAGCATATTATATGATTTACAGCTGCGTTTTATTACCTAAATATTTTGTTCATGTTTATGAATAAGATAAATAGGGTTAGCAAAACCAACTTTTAATCATTTAAGTGGGAATGGGCGTATTTATTTGCTCAGTTATGTATTTTTTTATTATTTTATTAGTTTCATCCCTAGACCTCTATCAAGCTTAAAAAAAGCCGCCCAAGACCCCCCTTCAAGATAAATTTGTACATTTTTCGATAGAAAAATTTCCCGGCCGAAGGCCGATTTCTCGTAAAATACAGGCTCGCGATCGCTCGCCAGGAAGAATTCGACACCTAAATGACACGTAATGTTTAATATTGACAAAGACATGGGGCGAAAGTTCTTAAAATCGCCAAACTAATGGGCCGAACGTCTTATAATCTGAAAACTACTGAGACTAAACATGAGGAAGAAGTGGACCCAGAAAAACGGCCCATCTCCCCTTCAGAAATATGTAAATATATATTGTGCTGCAGGTCAGATCAGATTAGGTGAAGGGATTGAGGGATGAGCTTTTGCAACGGCACCTCGTATCTACTTTTCGAAGAGTATTGAGAGGGGAGAAGGGGTGTTGGCAAGAGAGAGGAAGCTGTTGGAGTGGCTTTGCATCCAAGAAAGGTTTGTCCTTTGGGAACCGTAGTTTCAGCAGGACATATGATAAACGAGTGAGCCGAAGTATTCAGGATATCATAATCAATTATATATGTTTTAATATAAAAAGTTTAAAAAGATCAATCACAATATTGGAATTATTTGTCATGCATAATTACAATATTTCACAATGGATAAAATTTATACAATATAAAGAGGAGCAGCAGACACCATAATCATTAACTGGGTCTTGTTAACTTTAATGTGTATGGATTCGACTGTCGTTGAGTCATATTTGATGAATTATCCACTATTTTGAAACTATGCTTTATGATTAAAGACTTTTTTTTTTTTAGATTCAGAAGGGTATATGGAAATCAAAGGGTTAATTGCGATAGTCTTTACCCTTTTAATTCCCACAATTCCTTCCAAATCTGTATATAATCGTCTAATGATAGCCAGAAGAAACTGCCAAAATGTTTCATAATCTGCAAAGGGTTAAGCAGTACAGTCATCGTAGTGTCCTAAATATGCAGTCAGAATTATTTAATCTCCAGGAATAAAAATATAATATTTATCTCTATTAACTCTTAAGGAGGGAGGGGCTTATTTATTTGTTCATTACATATATTTGTACTAATATGTGTGTTTTAGTTTCCTCCATTAATCATAAAACAATAAAAACAAGACCCTTCTTCAAGATCAATTTGTACATTTTTGACAGAAAAATGTCCCGGCCTCTTAAATTACAGCCTCTTAGATTACAGGCTCGCTTTCGACACCTAAATGACACGAACATTCTAAAATATTGACAAACAAATGGGGCGAATGGTCTTAAAATCGCCAAACTAAAGGGCTGAACTTCTTGAAATCTTAAAACTAATGGGGCTAAGCATGAGGAAGAAGGAGGACCAGATAAACGACCCATCTCCCCTTAATCCTTTAGCAGATAATTTATCAATGCTTAATTGAATATTATGGAACTGCTACAGTATATAATATTATGGCTCTGCAGTATACATATTATGGCTCTGCAGTATACATATTATGGCTCTGCAGTATACATATTATGGCTCTGCAGTATACATATTATGGCTCTGCAGTATACATATTATGGCTCTGCAGTATACATATTATGGCTCTGCAGTATACATATTATGGCTCTGCAGTATACATATTATGGCTCTGCAGTATACATATTATGGCTCTGCAGTATACATATTATGGCTCTGCAGTATACATATTATGGCTCTGCAGTATACATATTATGGCTCTGCAGTATACATATTATGGCTCTGCAGTATACATATTATGGCTCTGCAGTATACATATTATGGCTCTGCAGTATACATATTATGGCTCTGCAGTATACATATTATGGAACTGCTACAGTATATAATATTATGGCTCTGCAGTATACATATTATGGCTCTGCAGTATACATATTATGGCTCTGCAGTATACATATTATGGCTCTGCAGTATACATATTATGGCTCTGCAGTATACATATTATGGCTCTGCAGTATACATATTATGGAACTGCTACAGTATATATTATGGCTCTGCAGTATACATATTATGGCTCTGCAGTATACATATTATGGCTCTGCAGTATACATATTATGGCTCTGCAGTATACATATTATGGCTCTGCAGTATACATATTATGGCTCTGCAGTATACATATTATGGAACTGCTACAGTATATAATATTATGGCTCTGCAGTATACATATTATGGCTCTGCAGTATACATATTATGGCTCTGCAGTATACATATTATGGCTCTGCAGTATACATATTATGGCTCTGCAGTATACATATTATGGCTCTGCAGTATACATATTATGGCTCTGCAGTATACATATTATGGCTCTGCAGTATACATATTATGGCTCTGCAGTATACATATTATGGAACTGCTACAGTATATAATATTATGGCTCTGCAGTATACATATTATGGCTCTGCAGTATACATATTATGGCTCTGCAGTATACATATTATGGCTCTGCAGTATACATATTATGGCTCTGCAGTATACATATTATGGCTCTGCAGTATACATATTATGGCTCTGCAGTATACATATGGCTCTGCAGTATACATATTATGGCTCTGCAGTATACATATTATGGCTCTGCAGTATACATATTATGGAACTGCTACAGTATATAATATTATGGCTCTGCAGTATACATATTATGGCTCTGCAGTATACATATTATGGCTCTGCAGTATACATATTATGGCTCTGCAGTATACATATTATGGCTCTGCAGTATACATATTATGGCTCTGCAGTATACATATTATGGAACTGCTACAGTATATAATATTATGGCTCTGCAGTATACATATTATGGAACTGCTATATATGGCTCTGCAGTATACATATTTTAAGTTTTCACAATTAACCTCACACTTCGCTACACAATGCTCTGAATATCTGAATAATCCATTAACCCTTTCTGTACCAACGACGTCTTATTAATTTTGTTCTAGCTATGTGTAGACGAGTTTGTGCAGTTTAGGAAGGATCGTGTTTGTAAAACGGGTTAAGGGAGATAGTTCGAAGCCTGATAATTGCTGAAGGCCCTTTTCAAACTGAATAGATTTGTCTAATAGTAGCCAGAATATAGTAAAAGAAAGGAATCGGTACTGAAATAGTTAACTGCTAGCTTAAAATATAATATTATAAAATAGGAAAGAAAATGAAAATCGATTGGTCTAAAAAATGGCGTGTTAATAAACCAGGATGGGTGTCAGTAGGTAAATGTAATGTACCACTTGGTTTTAGGCCCGCGACTAAACTACGGACTGCATTTTCCGACGAAATTCATGTTACGAGGTAATTTTGTGGTGTAGATTCCCAACTGGGTGTTGGATTTCCTACATTATTGTGCAATATGCTTTTTGGAAAACTGTTGCGTGGCAGATTGTGCTTGTGGATGTGTTTGTGTGTGAGTGTGTGTGAGGATTTGCGCTTGTGTCAGTAATCCCATGCCAACTATTGTAGACTTGGATGCCAGTCTCTAGCCCACTCATAAGAATTCGTGAACCTATATGTTTTCGTTGTGCAAATATTATTATTTGGATTGATTTGTGTATTGAATTTGTTTTTCAATAAATAGTAAATATAGTTTTGTAGTTGATGCATAGAAAATGGTATTTATAAATTTGTTTCCAGAGATATAGGCCTACTTCCATAATTAGAAATAGGTGAAGCCCAAGAATATTTATTATTGGGCTAAAAACTATGAAATCCGAGTGTACTGTACATGCCGCTATATGTTGCATATCTGTCACTGTTATACTGCTATTACAATAATCAGTGTCCTTCAGTGCTATCTCAGTTTATACTTCCTCACCTACATAGAGTAGGTGGCATCTGCCTTTCAACACATTCCCGCCCCAATTCTGACCAACTCTCTAACCCGAGAGTGAACCGATTTTCCAGGCTTTCTTCCACTCAAGAATTAACGTTGGAACACTCTCCCTCACTCCGTCTCTCTCTCATCCTACTACTTAATGGATTCAAGATCCGTGTGTCCAGACATGTTGACTCTAACGTACCTTGATTCTGGCTCTTTTTCACTTTTCAATTTGGGGGCGGAACACTCGTTACAAGAAGCTTTACCTTTTGTCTCCTTCTTACAGATAGACAACAAATATGTTTTATCCTAAAGCTTTCTCCAGTCACGTACAAGTTTAGCTCAAAAGCTGTTTATTACAATTAGGCCAAACATCTTGACCACTTACCGCTATAACTCATAAAGGACTACTGCATAATGAGGCCAACAATCTTGACCACTAACCTCTATAACTCATAAAGGACTATAATGAGGCCAAACATCCTGACCACTAACCTCTATAACTCATAAAGGACTATAATGAGGCCAAAAATCCTGCCCACTAACCTCTATAACTCATAAAGGACTATAATTAGGCCTTGTATTGAGTATTGTTCACATGTGTGGGGAGGTTCCTCTCACACTGCTCTCCTAGACAAAGTTGAAAGGAAGGCCTTTCGTATCATTAACTCCCGTCCACTCACCAACTCTCTGCAATCTCTCTCTCTCCGCCGCAATGTTGCATCTCTCTCGCTATTCTATCGCTACTATAATAATCAGTGTTCCTCAGAGCTATCCCAGTGCATACCACCTCCTTTACGTAGGGCACGTGGTACCCGTCTTGCAACTCAATCCCACCCCTACTCTGTGCAACTCTCCAACCCAAGAGTGAAACGTTACTCTCAAACTTTCTTCTACTCAACAGCTGAGCTCTGGAACTCTCTCCCAGAATCAGTCTTTCCCTCTTCCTATGACTTAAATTGCTTCAAACTCCGTGTGTCCAGGCATTTTGGCTCGAACGTCCCTTGATTTTGGCCCTGTCACTCTTTCAACTATGGGGGAGGCACTCGCTATAGGCAGTTATGCCTTTTGCCTCCCTCAATCACATAGAAAAAAAAAAAAAAAAAAAAAAACATCCTTACCACTAACCTCTATAACTCATAAAGGACTACTGCATATTGAGGCCAAACATCATGACCACTAACCTCTATAACTTATAAAGGACTACTGCATATTGAGACCAAACATCATGACCACTAACCTCTATAACTCATAAAGGACTACTATATATTGAGGCCAAACATCCTGACCACTAACCTCTATAACTCATAAAGGACTACTGCATATTGAAGCCAAACATCCTGACCACTAACCTCTATAACTCATAAAGGACTATAATTAGGCCAAACATCCTGACCACTAACCTCTATAACTCATAAAGGACTACTGCATATTGAGGCCAACAACTTGCCCACTAACCTATATAACTCATAACTTTATTCTGGCTACTATTACACGATTTTATTCAGTTTAAAAGGGGCCTCCAGCAATTAACAGGCTTCAAACTATCTCACTTGATCCTTTCTACTACCACAGATCCTTCTTAAACTGCACCAAATCGTCTGAATATAGCTAGAATGAAAAACAAAAACGTCGCCGGTACAGAAGGGATTAATTTATTCGATTTCATTAATTAGGTTTATTTGTAAGTTAAGGGGAGGCAGTTGGTTTTTCGAGTCCTCCTCCTCCATCAGGCTTAGCCCTATTAGTTATGAGATTTCGAAACATTCACCCCATTAGTTTGGCTATTCTCAGACCTTTTGCCCCATTTCTTTGCCAGTGTTAAGATCTTTCGTGCCATTTACTGTAGGTGTCGATTTTTTTCCTGGCGAGCGATAGCGAGCTTGTATGAAAAGGAATCGGCCTTCGGCCGGGACATTTATTTACCAAAATTTTTACAAATTTATATCGAAGTAGAGTCTTGTGAGTGTTTTTTTAAAGCTTGATAGAGGTTTAGAGAGCTAAATAAACCCCTTCCTTAAACCATTGAGCCGAACCAGTAAATTATGCTGCACAATATCGTCTGAGCCCCCTAAATTTGTGGGCTGGTGATATCAGGAATTTCCGAACGTGTATTGTTGCCTGCATTTCCGCCCTTACCAGGGCGGTTTAGTGGGGAGACGGATTTTTGTTGTTTTCTCCATTCATTTATTTCTTTAGTTCCTAGTTTTCTCGCTAGACCTCCATCAAGTTTAATGAAACACCCCCAAGACCCCTCCTCAAAATAAGTGTGTACATAGTTCGTAGACAAATGTCCAGGCTGGAGGCCGGTTACATCTGTATTACAAGCTCGCTATAGCTCGCCAGGGGAAAATTGACACATATATTGTACGAAAGTTTAAATTTTGACAAATAATTGGGGTGAACGGTCTTAATATCGCCGAACTAATGTACCGAACGTCTTAAAATCTTAAAACTACTAGGGCTAAACATGAGGGAGAAAGGGGGTCAGAAAAAGCACACCATTCCACCTCAAGTTAAATCTAGACAGTTTGATTGTGTGGATTTATATTTGTTCTTGCCTGCACAATGCCAACACAAACATCTCCGTTAGATTTTACAATGTCAAACAGCAATACCAAACCCAGAACTGCTATAGATGTTACCAAAGCTGATGATCCTGTGTAAGGCGACAGTGCAGGGAACGGTGCAATAAGGTAGGCAAGCCAATCAGTACGCAGTTGCCCAATAAATACGCGAAATCGAAGAAACAAAACGAGAAGTATATGAGTTAGATTACTATATTTATCGTCTAAATTTTGCTATAGGTGATGTAAATATTGATATTGATTAGTGTCGCTTATTTCTGGTGGGTATTATATATCTTCCATTGAACAGGTGTACTGATTGGACAGCCGCGTATGTATTAGGTGCCTTACCTTATAAGGATGTGCTGAAATTATTGTTTGAGCGGCGACATAGGTTAAGGGAGCCCACCTCGCTTTTTTTTTTTTTCTCTTCCTCTCTCTTTGTCTTTTATCCATTTAGCCCCATTCAGCCTACTGTTTTAAGACGTCTACCCCCATCCAAGTGTAATTTTTTCCTGGCGAGCGGTATCGAGCCAGCATATATATTTTTTGTTTTGACAGCAAGCTAAATTTGTACATTTTTCGATAGAAAAATGTCTCCGGAGCCGGATTTCTCCATACAATGCTGGCTAGCTATCGCTCGCCAGGAAGAAATCGACACCTGAATGGGGATAAACGTCTTAAAAAACAGTTGGCTGAATGGGGCAGAATGGATACAAGCCAGGAAAAGAGAGAAAAGGAGAGAATGAGAAAAAAGCCGGCGACCCCCCTAAATTGGATCATTTTTAGGGGCCCACTCTCGACCCCATAAATTAGAGAAGACTTCCAAGGTTTTTTCTAATTAATCCTGCTCTTCAGAACTGCTGATTAAACAAGGGCAATTCTGGTAATGCCATTATAATCCCACACTGTTGACATTAATCCCACACTGTTGACATTAATCCCACACTGTTGACATTAATCCCACACTGTTGACATTATAATCCCACACTGTTGACATTATAATCCCACACTGTTGACATTATAATCCCACACTGTTGACATTCAAACCGGGAACATGATTGGTTGATTCTTTCAGGATTGGACAGAGTAGGGCAGATTAAGGGAGCCCACCTCGCTTTTTTTCTCTTTCTCTCCCTCTCTCTTTGGCTTGTATCCATTCGGCCCCATTCAGCCTACTGTTGTAAGACATTTACCCCCATCCAGGTGTCAATATTTTCCTGGCGAGCGGTAGCGAGCCAGCTTACATATACTTTTGTTTTGACAGCAAGCTAAAATTTTACATTTATCGATAGAAAGATTTCTCCGGCGAAGCCGGATTCCTCCATACAATGCTGGCTCGCTATCGCCCGCCAAGAAGAAATCGACACCTGGATGGGGATAAACGTATTAAAACAGTTGGCTGAATGGGGCCGAATGGATACAAGCCAGGGAAAGAGAAAAAAGGAGAGAAAGATAAAACAAAACGGTGACCCCCCTTAAGTTACATCAGGTAAAATGTCGGCTGTATTAAGTTTGGTCTAATCAGGTTTCATATATGACCGTATATTATATTTGCAGAGGGAAGAAAGAGTATGTATGTAAATTAAGGTATTATTTATGTTATTGATATATTCATCTCTATGTATATTACTACTAGATAAGTTAAATTTGAATATATTAGGTAAGATTAACTGATAATTATGTTGACTAGGCTTACATATGCTGTATTACAGTAATGTAAGCACGAGGATTTGTTAAGTCGAAACCAGATGTATATAGTGCATCATTGTTGTAGCATCTATATATATATATATACATATATATAAATATATATATATATATATATATATATATATATATATATATATATATATATATATATATATATATATATATATATATATATCAGTAAGGGGCTTATTGCGTGGAAAGCGCAATCGAATAAGGAAAAGCAGGACCAGGGTTATGACGAACATCTTTATTGTTTGCAACGTTTCGGCACAGTCACGTACCATCATCAGGCTAGAATAAACAAAATAATATACCTTTATATTACATAGTTATAGTTACTAAAATTAAACATGCCTTTCTTAGAAAATTGCAGCATCGAAGTGAAATATGTGAGTAAACTAATATATTTAAAGTTCAGATTTAACGTTAAATCATATAAATTACTAGATTCATTAGATTATCGCGAAATTTAAAGAAGACAATGATTATGACCTAAATGAAAATCTTACACAAATACACTATACAAAGCTATAAATATATCCTAAATATATGGATATTTCACATATTTCACTTCGATGTTTGCAATTTTCTAAGAAAGGCATGTATAATTTTAGTAACTACAGTATAACTATGTAATATAAAGGTATATTATTTTGTTTATTCTAGCCTGATGATGGTACGTGACTGTGCCGAAACGGTGCAAACAATAAAGATGTTCGTCATAACCCTGGTCCTGCTTTTCCTTATTCGATTGCGCTTTCCACGCAATAAGCCCCTTACTGATATATATATCACGCACTCGCTACACAGGGAATTATGTAGGGAAACTACCTAATTACATGGTTTTTGCACTCGTGGTGCGCGATCGTTGCAAGAAAACTAGCGGTGGTGGTCGTACAAGGATGGTTGGGGTGTCATTGGAAAGCTCTGTTTATGCCCTTTCAGGGATAGATACTTGTTTTACGCTCTGGGTCTTATTTAGGCATGAAAATTATCACGTAAACAACCCTATTTAGGGTAAAAACACCCCCCTGGGCGGTACATATAAATTACCGCTTAGGCCGCTCGTAAGGTGTTAAAATGCTATTCAAATTCTAGTATTTAATCTCGATGGTGTTTAAAGTTATACAAATGATTGTTTAATATTTTATGGGCTATAAAGCTAAGCTCCCTAAACAAATGACAGAGCGTTTGATGATCGGCACCCCATTCATTTAATCTGGCGGTGACAAACAGTATTTGCACCCATTGGAAGCTACTCGAGGGGATTAATATGTTCAGCTTGATGTCCATTTGTGCGGGTTTTTTATTTATTATATATATATTTTGACCAACTATTCAATATTAACTAAACACTTCACAACATTTTTCTTGGGTTCAAAGGCAAGTATGCATATTTTAGAGTGAGAGGCTATGTTTTGAGAATTTTCAAGCATTATTAGGGTTATTTTCCAAATTTATTTCCCAACAATAATTGCAACACCAGGCAATTGATGGGTGTTTGGTGTTGGGAATGAAATAAATTAATTAATTATGTACTTTACCTAACCTAACACAATACCTTTTACCCCAACATTTCCCACATTGGGAAATTGATAATGAAATAATGCAAACATGGTGCAAAATTCACGAATTTGAACAGCTCAAAACATAGTAAATAGTTTCGAAAATGAAAATTGCACTCATAAACAATACAAAACCACTCAAGAAGGGCTATGCTAAATGATAATCTTATAAAAATAAATAATCTCATTGGCCGAGCTTTCCTTTATGAATACTTAATTATTTAATTGGGAAACCTATATTATTGGAATATACACTTTGATTATCTTGTATATTCCTTTTGTGGCGTTATTAAAAACTAAAATTTATTTTGGACAATGGGAAAAAATTAACTCGCTATAACTTTCTCATAATCTGCATGGAGGTTTTGTGTCATCAATGACTTTAAAAACCCCGAGTCACCGGAAAAACAAGTCCTGCACCTGAAATCACTGAAATAATATCAATAGCTTCTGTGACAGAGTCACGAGATTGTGTAAGTGTCATATCTAATCACAAGCTTTGAAAAGCTCAGGAAGCGCTATTTTCCTGATGAGAACTTATCAAAGTGCATGATTGGCTAAGACGCTTAGCCAATCTTGTAACTCGGTCACGGAAACTGTTGTTATTTTATAATCTATCCCGGTTAAGTATATGATATCTTAGTTAATATTGTGTTAATTGTGTTGCTTTATGCAACTTCGATTTCAGATATCATTCTTGATCAACCTTAAATGATACCATTGCTAGTAACTGCATACTGCTGATTATACAACTGATATAAAGAAAACATTTCAATTAACTAGACAGATCTTAGCCCAGCAGTCAATCATATGACGGTAGGGCAAAGCTCTTGCGAGGATACAAAATATTTGTGGTTTACTGATATTTCGGGAATGAATGCACTATATCATTAATGACTGCAACTGTATATATAATTTAGGTTGCCCTTAACCATAACTCTAAGTTGAATAATATACATAAAATATTGGTTTGATTCCCAGAGGGAAGTAAAGAAAACCTAATATTTAGTAGGGCCCCATAATCATTGACGATATGCCTATTAGCTATTAGTATAATAGTCTCCCTTCAAACGCCGCATCGCCAGTTTTGAATCTACCGCGCGGGAGGACAGGGAGTACAACTTCATAAGTGCAACGCGTATTCTCTTATGGAATCGTGTTTATGATTGGGTACTCGCTACGAAAAAACCTTGTTAATAATAAAAAAGAAAAATGAACTTAATACTTGCTATACTCAAGCTTCCCAATGCGTGGATTTCTTGCAAGTGGATTTCTGACGCTGGCCCTCTAGCGTCTAAACTTCCTTCACTGACATATCAAGATTCAACTCAAAAATCCAGCGAATGGGAAGGGGATGGCAGGGAGGGCACTAACATTGTCAATGATTACGGGGCCCTACTAAATAATAGGTTTTCTTTACTTCCCTCTGGGAATCAAACCTATAATTTAATAGAGGCCCCTCCATCATTGACGATCAGAACCAAAAATTTGATTAAAGAACGTTCTGTGAGTTCTAAAACCGCAACTTTAAAGGTTTTCTATGCAAACGCTCGTAGCATACGCAATAAAGTTTCAGATTTAGAGGAACTAGTGTTTACTGAAAATTATGATGTGATTGGTGGAACAGAATCTTGGCTCAATACAGTAGATAGAGACTTTTTAGCAGAGTATTCACTTCCCGGTTTTGTAATGTTTGAGAAAAGCCGAATAAATAAAAATGGAGGTGGCGTTTTATTTTATATCAAAGAAAGTCACTTGAGATCTAGAAAACATATAAGTAAAAGGAACAGTCAGAGTAAGCTATGGGTATGGCAGAGATCGCTCAGTTCTCACTCTGATAGACCAGCCCATCACCACATGACTAGAGCCCATTCCTCTCAGCATCAGCTAGGAAAGGCCCAAGAAAGCCGCCTTTGGCGGGGGGATAGCTCCCCTATTTCAACCCCTTTCGGGGTTGGGCACCCACCAACATACATAAGTAATAATAAGTGCCTTCAGAACAATATGAACAAGTGAAAGTGACACTAAAATATATATTCCTAACAATAAAGAAGTGAAAATTATACTATCAATTACCATAGTCCAGTATAAATAATCATAACTACTATAATAATAACAATACAACTAAGTATAAGTGACAGAGACACAAATTATTTCAGAAACATATATTTATTGAGTGAAAATATCATAATAACAATAATATATAACATAATAAACAATAAAACACTAAAAAATCACTTCCCGCCATAATTCAAGGTAGAGCGACGAGTCAAAACGTTCGTCGTAGCCTGGGCCGCGGTTGAGCGTTCGGACGCGGCGAGATAAATATGCGGCAAAAGTTACCTCCACTTCCATCACCATAACTCCTGAACTACTTGAGCTAGAAAGCTCTACTCAACGCCATACTACGCGGAAAGGTAAGGCGCCCATTTTGACATATGTTTGATTATTGTAGGTAGTATATTAACACCTTACGAGCGGCCTATGCGGTTTATTTATGTGTACCGCACAGCGGGGTGTTTTTAGCCAAAATAGGGCTGTTTACGTGATCATTTTCATGCCTAAATAAGACCCAGAACGTAAAACAAGTACCTATCCCTGAAAGGGCATAAACAGAGCTTTCGAATGACACCATAACGATCATTGTATGATGGATAGTTTTCTTGCAATAACCGTGCAACGCGAGTGCAAAAAGCAGGTAATTCGGTACTTTCAGTACATAATTGAGTATGTAGCGAGTGAGAGAGGGAGGAGGGAGCTGATATTTGTGTCAGTAGGTTCGCCGCGGTGGTCTGGAGCAGTCATACGCTCGCTAGTCTCCTGCCACCACTTGTCTCTCTCTCTCAGCCACATTACGTGCTGAAATTGCCACTCGACCTATGTCGAGCGCCGCCACATAGTCCAGCTTTATTTAACTCGACTTATGTTGCTCGCCGCTAAATAAGGGTTAAGCGAGATTAGCCTTAGTTTACTTTTGTTGTGTTTTCCGCCAGATCGCCCGGATACAGCCTCCATCATTAAAAAAGGCTGCCCGGGTAGGAAGGGTTAAAACAAAAAATTATCAATTATAATTTTGTTATGTGTTCGGCGTACTTGGAATTACATGAGTTTTGCCACCTCTCAGTAGCGAAGAAAACCTCGGGACTGGTACTCCCAGATAAAATGGGATTCCAGAAGGCAGCACTTTTCATCCACATAGATAGGCGATACTCTCCCATATCAATCACCGCTGAGAGAACTTTGCTCATCCTTGCCCTGGGCAAGAAGGGGGCCTTGACTTTGCACTCCTACCATCCCGGGTCGACCCTCTTCAATTAAACTACTCCAGAGCTAATGTTTAAAAAAAATCTAAGAGTACTTCAAACCAAACCTTAATCGGCAGGTCACTGTTGCCCACCTCAAAGGCATGTCACTCCCAAATAGAACCTTAAGCACAACTGTGGACTTGTAGGGCCTCTTCCAACAAGACAAGGAGTCATTCTCAGCGTTACCACCACCATTAGCAGTAGCTAATTTCTAGACCATGAACACTATCATTAGTAAGTGTCTACCAGCCTGATTCAACATCACTAGCATCACCAGAGATGGCAATGGGTCCTGTCTCCAGCACCCCCAAGACTCAAGAGCATAATGGAAGGTTACAGGAGATGTACAGTATGTATAGTATGTACAGTATATATTCAGGTGGTGAATATATCCCCATAGCAGGGGATGGCTGACTCGAGACAAAGACCAAACAGAAACCACATGTGCTCACTCATGGCCCGAAACGACCCCATCTCTGAAGCCACCTCGTTCCTGTGCTTCACTGTCTCAACCCCTACACTCGGACTCTCACACTTACACACACACAATGATTGTAGTGATATACGTCGTTTTATAGGATTATTATTAAAGACAACTACCAATAATTAGTGTATTGTTGAACTCGCATTTGAGGCCTATGATTTCACAAATTATATTTAACCACTTTGGTACGGGTGACTACTTTATTCATTATATTCTGGCAATTATTAGACGATAACCTGCTGCTTAGGAAAAACGTTCTATTAATCAGAGAGGTGTGATAGCCTATAGATCTCTATTTATTTGTTGACTGCCAACCCTGGAGAGGATACGCTTTTTTGGATGTACGATTTAGGTGACCCTGTCTGAAAGTGGCACACCGCACTAAAATATTCGCCAAAAATCAGGTAATATAGATAGATTTTTTTTAAATTGTATCATAAAATATAAGGAATGCTTAATCTTATGTCAAGTGGAATTGAAAATCAGAGTGATTTATATATTTTAAATTATTATTTTGGAAAATAACTTACAAAAATTAGTAACTTTACTAAAAAAAAAAAAATACTCAAGTATCCTTGAGGTGGCTGAAACTCTGGTGGCTTATAGGGGGATCCTGTAGGTGTGCTGTGTTGAAGTTCTGGCTTCCTGGGTCATATAGGGCGCACGAACTGAGCAAAGAATAACAAAGGGTTAATTTCGAAACTAAAAAAAACATGTCGGTTTTATAAAAATTCATTAGGGTGTCGATATATTTCTGGATTTAGCTGAAATTTGGCATGAATAGTGGAAAACTATCCTAGAAGATATGGAACACCTAAAAATTTAAATTGGAAACACTAGATAGCAATGCCATTGCATTATGTACATTGAACTTTGAGACGGGTACATTTTTCGGCAAAGAATTGAGAGAAACAATTCATTTCTCAACAACTTATCAATGAATCAGCCTAAAACACACCATGTATATTCCTACAAACCCTATGAACAAAATTAGTATGAATATGGGGTGTTTGCAGATATCATATGCACACAACATTGAATGGGTTATCATTATCTGCAAAAATGGTAAGTAAATGAGTTGCAGGTAATCAGTAAAAAATCAATCCAGAACATGTGAAAAGGGTAAGTAAATGAGTAGCAGGCACATGAGATAAAACAGGTAAGTAATGGGTCAACAAAATTCATCAGGAACAGGTAAAAAATGTAAGTTTATGACTAACATGGAAGTGAGGCAGGACGGGTAAGTAAATATAATAATTAACAGTGGCAGTATGTGGCATCACAGGGCATGTCTGGCTGTCGTTACATGGAGCTATATTATTTGGCTAAGTTATGTAAAAGTTTCAAATTCCTGTCTATAATATATCACCGTATATTCCACTATATGTAAATTTTTCACTAAATATGATTTGTCACTTACCAGGATAAGTGGGTCAAAAATGGCACAGAAAAAAGTCACAGTCAGTCACAGTCAGTGGACCGAGCAGCACACCACCACCTTGCACTGTGGCTGGGCCAAGACTGAGGTATGGCTGGCTGCTCCTAGAATCTCAGCCTCCTATTGGCTCAGATGGTCACATGACAAGCAAAAAGGTAAAATGGCGCCTACGGCCGTGCCGAAAATTACCCAGTGAATCCCCCTCAGGGTTTAATCGCTCCTAAACACACTTAAGGAGGGGATGGGAAGGTTTAATAGACTACTTTCTCCCTCATGTATAGCCCCATTAGTTTTCAGATGTTAAGGTGTTTGCCCCATTAGTTAGTCGATTTTAAGACCTTTCGCCCCATTTCTTCGTCAATTTTTAGACCTTTAGTGCTATTTAGGTGTTGATTTTTTTCATGGCGAACGATAGTGAGCCTGTAATATTGGAAGAACCCGGCCTTCCGAAAAATGCACATATTAATCTAGAAGGGGGATCTGATGGATGTTTTTTTTAAATTTGATGGAGGTCTAGGGAGGAAACTAGAAACGTAATGAATACATGCAAAAATCACCCAAAAAGTTAACCATCTCCTCTTAAATTGTCTAATGATACCGAGAAAAAAAAATAAGTTCACCCGTACTGAGAGGGTTAATGTTACGTCGACCAAAAAAGTACTCTATTTAATCTTGTCCTGCCAACGTTCAACTTTCAGAAAAATCTCTAATCACATTTAGGATTACCGCAGGAACAGAATCGGAGAAAGCCAATCTGACTTTATATTTGCCTTTGGTGTTAAAAACGGATTTACCAGATGGAGTTTCGGGAAAGTTAGGGCTAAACTTCTAGAAATAATTCTGGGCTGATAAAGAAAACGGAGCAGGAGTACCAACAAAAACAAAACTATCGAAGAGTGTTCACCAATACAGTTATCTACACTCACACACACACACACACGCGCACACACGCGCACATAAATACACTTCTCAAAATTTTACTTACACACGCATCCATCCTTCTTTATTATTTTTGTCATTGATTTCATTAATTAGGTTTATTTGTAAGTTAATTTGTGGGTCGGTGATATTCCGAATTAATGTGCATCCTTATTAACCCTTTCTATTTTCCAAACAATATTTGTTATGTTTTGTTTATATAATGTATATATATATATATATATATATATATATATATATATATATATATATATATATATATATACTAATAACTTGTCACAACATTTGTCTGCATAATCTTTATATTCATTTTGTTTGTCTTGTTCTGTCGATATTGTTAAATGGATGATGCAATGGCAGAAAATCATTATTACAGGAGTTAAATATACTTCTCTATATTTCCAGACAACGTAATCGCTTGCGTGATGGCCGTCGACTAAACCCTTCCAATCTCTACAATTCCGAGTAAGTACTAAACCTTTCATCTCCCACACTTGTCGTTGGTAGACTAATTTTATCTCAAGGCCATTTGTAAAAGCTTCATAGTTATATCATCTTAAATACTTCACTTCCGAATTTTATACAAGGTAATTTATATGTTCAGTATTCAGACACATTTAAGTGCAGATACTTGGAACTGCAATAAATACATACAGTATTTAGCTCTCTTATCCTTGTATGCTTTATTATCGCTAAATCTAAACTATCTGTTTGAAAAAGTTACTCAGAGTCGACCACAACCTCCCATACAATGGTGTACTAAAATGTATCTCAAAATTTTAATATTTTGGCTTGGTATTTGGAATTTAAGACAACCACTATCGCATACTTACAAATACAACGTTGACAGAGACTTATGACCTATGATGTATCAGTTTTTGTTATTTCTTAGATTATAACGTTACAAAATGATCATGTTCATAACAACTAGACAGTCGTAAGTTAGTATACTCTGTTATAACAGGTAATGAGAATTGCTGAAATAGGACGATACCAGGGATATGCGACATCGGAAATGCATTTAGTATAAGGATACAGTACTGTATGTCTTAACAACGTGCAGCATTAATTTTCAGACACTCCTGTTCAGGGTTTCCGAACATCCGAACCGTTTGGTAAGTGACGGATAATATTTTTAACATCGTTCTTAACGCCAATAATACCCCAAATGAATATGTGAAAATCGCTTATTGCTCCTATATTGAATACCTCGCTAGTATTTAAAAATATATTGGAGATGCTTGCATAATTTCAGTATTTGAAAGCTTAAACGGCAATACGATACACGTAATCACTTGAGCTGCCAATCCAAGGGGAGTACTTCCCTTGGTCTAGTGGTGAGAGTGCCCGCCTCGTGAGCGTGGGGACATAGGTTTGAATCCTGGCCTGGATCGGTGGTAGCCTCACAAACACATTTCAGGGGTGATTTCTGCATCTAACAAAGATTATGTGTGCTGGATAAATTGTAATTAGTAAGAATAGAGTAAAGTCGACAAAACTTGTATGGGGCCAAACTGAGGTTATTAAACTTTATTATTGGGCCATACATTCCTTATGCTTGTTTGGGAGGGTATGAGTTATATTTCGTTTAAACACTGCATATTATATTGTTTTCATATTGCAACACATTCAAGTGATGAGAGAGATAGAGTGAGAGAAAGAGAGTGTGTGAGTGTGAGTTGTGGCAGAGAGAAAAAGCGTGCGTTCGTTCAGTTTCCCCTCACAAAAAAAGGTGAAACTCATGCCGTACCGCGATGAAGTTTTAATAACTGATAGGCTTTTCTGGTATTTGGTGATGGACTTTTAGCGTCAGTGGCCTGGGAACGAAGCGCCCTCATGCGGTTATAAATAGAAGGGGCGGTCGTAATGTGTGCTGGAATCGAGCTTGTAGATATGACGGATTATATTTTATTTATTATCTTGTATGTTTATTTGTTTTCGTCGATAATTATACATGAAAAACAACACGATTATCTATTATATTATTATTATTATTATTGTAGTATATATTTTCAAAATGCTTATACTAGTAGGGTAGAAATAATCCGACAGTTGATAGAAATTTATACTTTATTTGTTTATTTGGCAGTGTCCACCAACCTTTAAAACATTTAATAAAATCAAAAGGCATTTAATATTCCGTATAGTTAATGGTTCTCGGTCCGGTTGAAATAAGTTAAAAACTGGAAGAGGCTGAATATCTACGAGTACACAGTATAAACTTGTCCTTTAGAACTATCAATTCCCATTACAATCTATATTTGTAGGCGCTATTCATATATTGACTTAACACGACTTCGGTTTCAAGTCGCAATAACTAAGAACTAAAAAGGAAACTTTGCATTGAATAATGTACGTTATTATTCCCAATTAATAGATATTACGTGTAATCGTTAAGATGCTTTGAAGAGGTTATATCTATACATTATTATAATAATGCAGTTTTCTTTGTTAACAGAATAGTTTCCAAATGAACAGGTTTTTATACCTTTCTCCTGATTATTGCTCAAGCAAAATTAGACTATATCACAACCCTAATTAAAAACCCACATAGATTGCTGGTATTTTTACTGTAATCTATCTATCTATCTATTGCCTGACGCCGTGATCCCCGAAGGGGTGGCCACGAACGAACCGCCCCCATGCACCTCTGTCCCCAGTCAGTCAACGCCACTCCTCCCAACCAGCACCGCCTTCATCCATATACTTCCTCACTCCATCCTTCCACCTCTATTTCGGTTTACATCTCCCTCTCTGTCCTTCCACCTCGCTCTTGTACAGCCTCTTAGTCATTCTCTCGCTTCCCATACGTTCCATATGGCCGAACCATTTCAAGGTGTTCCTTTTCACACTTTCCAGCACATCTACCTCCACACCACACCTCCTTCTTACTTCCTCATTCGTCTGTCTATCCCTCCATGTAACTCCGCACTCACTTCTCAAGTAACTCATTTTCACCCCTCTCACTCTTGGTCTGAGTCTCTCCACCAACGTCCATGCTTCGCTTCCGTAAGTCAGTGTCGGGATTACCACACTGTCATGCAAGGACTTCTTCACTTCCATACTGACCACTCTATTTCTTGTTACTGCTTTCAGCGTTCTTACAACCCTCTTCCCTTGTTGCACCCTCTTCCGCACTTCTTCACCCATAGTCCCATCTTTACTCAACACACTGCCCAGATACTTTAATGAGCTGACAATCTCCATAGCCTGACCGTTCAACTGCACCTCACATTTTGTGGCTTCACCCCTTTTGAAGACCATAACCTTGCTCTTCCCGGATTTACCTTCAGATTCCGTTTTTCGCACACTGTTCCAAACATATTTACCAAACCCTGCAACTCCCATTTATTATCGCTCATCAGAACTGTATCATCAGCAAACAGCAGTACAGGTAGCTTCCACATTTCCCTCCTTTATCAGCGATACACCAACATCCACTGCTCTTCCTTGTATTTCTTTCATGACTCCTGTAATGCCCTAATAATTTTCTTGGAGTAGGATTTATCTGCTCTTTGATATACCTAGTCTATTTCGGTAGTTGTGGGTTGGACCCTTCGCTCACGAATATATAAGCTAAGATAAAATCTCAAAAGTCTTTGGGAATCACATACCTATTTAACTCTCACTCACCCCTTAATTTGCCGGAGGATAACAGGTTTTTGACAATACGTAGACAGAGGTCTTTTAAAAAACAAAACAAAATGTAACTACTAATTATTTGGCTAACAGATCCTAACGCTAATACTATCTGATAGCTTTCGCTTTACTAACCAATTGAAAGTTAGCGTTCAACTCGGTATATATTTTATTACATTGTTTCAGTTGTCTTCATCTACACTAAGTCTTTTATTGTCTCTGCCCAAGAAGGCATAATTCTTTTGGGGGGATGACCTGGTACTCTTGGTCAAACATTTAGTCTTTTTCAATAAAAACTTGCGGGCCCTGGAGAGTCCCGTATAAAAAGAATTTCTTCTTGTCTTGTCTCTCTTTCTTCTTCTTCTCCGCCTTTCACCACCTCAATGCTGGCCAGTACACTCTGCTATACTCGTTCTTGTCTTCCCCCAACTGGTTCCGGCTGTGGATTGCTTGTGATGAGGTGTGGACTGTGGAGGGCTCTATGAGTGCAAGCTCTCGGATACTTGAGGTGGATGGGAGCGAAGGCAGGCTTGCTAACATTCTCCTTTGGTACTGAATATGGCTCGTCCACAGTTCGTGGATGGCCCAGCGATTTCCCTGTCGCAATCTTTCCATGGTGGTTGGAGAGGAAAGGAAGTTGTGTGGGAGCGCCGCTGGGGAGATGTTCTCCTGACTGTACCATGTCACAAAGTGAAGTCCCAGACCAGATGGCTGGAGTAAAGTAGGAGAGCAGAGTAATTGGACAGAGGAAGAACAAGCTGAGAAGTGAGAAATAAAGTAGAAGACAGACAGTTCTCGGGCTCAACAAAGTTGGGTCCCACGAATGAATGAATATAGAAAAGGTGGGTGAAGCTGAAAGAAGGGAGAGAAATAGGGTGTCTGGGCTTGACCCAACATGCGTGAGTTGAGTAATTGGATTGGGGTTGAATTGTTTATGTTGGAGCAGTTACTTTACTGAGATTCAGTATGGCTTGCCAAGAAGGGGGCTGGGGATGGTGAGAGCAAAGTAATGTTGGATGATATAAAATCGAAAGTGCTCGCTTTTGGGCAGGAGGAAGCCTACTAGAGAATTTTGGTTTTAATAATTTAGGATGGTAATACGAAAATGTTATAGAAGGGGGTGGGGGGGGGAGATTTGGGTGGCATAAAGTACAAAAGGGGGGTATTGCTTGGGAAGGAACTGTCAATGGCAGAACTTGTAAGGTGGCTGTACTGTTATTTTATTTTGAAGTGACGTTAAATGGTGTTTTCTTGTGATTTGTATATAATTAGTTATAATTTGGCTAAGGATAGGTGATAATATGCGAAATTTTGGGTGGGTCTGTGAAGTTATATAATTTAATTATTGTAGATGAATCTAGGAGTGGGTGCCTCTCTGTTGTCAGGGTGAAGGAGGTTTGACAGGGGGCGGGGGGGGGGGGGGGGTAAAATTCTATTGAAAATTTGGATGAAGTTATCGTGAAAGGTCTCAAGTTTAATAAGTTGTTTTTCTGCTAAATGATTCCAATATGTATTAAGAGGGGGGATGCGGGCTAGATCGTGAAGATGTTGTGCCGTCTGAAATTCAAACCACAGGGTCCCAAAAATCCATCTTAGTGTTGTATTTTGAATGTTTTGGTATTTTAGTTGGTTAGTAGGGGCCGAAAGAGTGATGCTGAGTGGGACGTAGCACAAAAGAGGTCTTATTAGGGCTTTATATAAGTGAAGCTTGGTTTTAATTGAGGCATTCCGGAATCAAAATATGGTTTGGAGGGATTTTGATGCGATGGCAGTGGAAGTTTTAGCTTGATGATGGAATCGGAGGAATTTGTCAAATGTGAGGCCGAGTACTTTGTTAGTGAGAGAGACATTTATTTGTGTGCAGTTAGGGAAAGGTGCTCAGGAGTTTAGGAATAGGGGTCTTGGACGGGGATGTCCTTTGGTAAAATAGGTAATGTAGGATTTGTGAGGATGAGCCTGAATCCGCCATTTTTGTTCCCACTGTGCTACTTTGTCAAGTTCTCTTTGTGCTCTGTTTGTCAGTGTGTCTAGTCTCATTGCTCTTATTAATTGAGTCACGTCGTCTGCGTACATTACTGTGAGAGAGTCATTGTAAATGGGGTTGGGAAAGTCATTTCCAATACATTCCTACGCAGATGACTCAACACTCCACAGTTCCTTCACATTTACCAATTCTGTCACCCAACCCGATCTTATAAATTCAAAAATAAACACTGCAATTTCTCTGAACCAGGACCTTTCTAGAATTAATGGATGGGGACAAAAGAATCTAGTTTCCTTTAATGCACAGAAAACCAAGTACATTCAATTTTCTAACCGACAGAATCTCACTGACTCCCATATATTTTTTAATGATGTAAATATTCCCACTTCCCCTAGTATTGACATTCTCGGTGTAACATTAACTACTAACTTGAGCTGGACACATTATGTTAGAAGCATTGCTAAGAATGCCTCTAAAAAACTGGGACTCCTGTACAGAGTTCGAGAATTCTTCACTGACGAGCAGTTGGCCGTGATATATAAAAGTCATGTGCGTTCTCAGATGGATTACTGTTCACCTCTGTGGGGTGGAAGTGGAGTGGTTGCATTGAGGCAGTTGGACAAAATTCAAAATAAAGCTATTAGATTAATCAATAACCCTGCAATCACACAGGACCTTCCTACATTATCCATACGAAGAAACGTTGCATCCCTTGCATTATTCTACAGATATTTTCACAGCAATTGTTCCGAGGAACTTGCTTCAATTGTGCCGCCTCTCCACATCTTTCCCCGTAGAACTAGGGCAGCTGAGAGCGCCCATGAATTTACACTTTCTCCTCCACAATGCAGAACTTCTGCTTATCAGAATTCATTTATCCCCAGAGCTACTACTCTTTGGAATTCACTTCCCTCGAATTGCTTTCCACAAACTTACAATCTACAAATGTTTAAATCCAGTTGTTACAAACATTTTATGAATGGAGGATGCCTTTAGGCACATGGACCTTTTTGTTTTATCTGTGTTTTTCCTTCCTCCGTTCATTGTCTTAAAAAAAAAAAAAAAAAAAAAAAATTGTATATAAGATGTAGAGGGTAGGAGCGAGCACTGAACCTTGAGGTACGCCTGCGTTGAGTGCAAATGAATCTGAAAAAAGATTAGAAAATTTAATTTTGAATGTTCTATTATCCAGAAAATTGCAAAGAAGTTTCTGAGTTATTAATGGGAAGTTGAAATTTTCGCAGATTTTGTACTTCAAGCCTTCGTGCCACACAGTGTCAAAAGCTTGTTTTATGTCCTTGGTGATTAAAGCTGTCTTGTTTTTCCGTCTGTTCTGTTTATGTATGTGAATGTAGTTTGTTATAATGTTTAGTGCTTCCTGTGTCGATCTATGTTTTCTGAAACCAAATTGCATGTGTGTGAGGAGTCCTTCGTCTTCGAGAAATAGTCTGAGTCGGTGGTTTATGATTCGTTCTAGGGTCTTCCCAAGAGTCTCAAGTAGACTAATGGGTCTGTAGTTTAGTGTATAAGTCTTGTTTTGGTTTTTCTTTGGGATGAGGATAATGGTCGCTGTCTTGAAGCACACGGGAAAGTAGCCTGATGCCAAGATGGCGTTGTAGAGGCGAGTGAGTGCTGTTATAAAAGTGTTAGGTAGGTGTTTTACAAGGTGATGATTAATACCTGTGGCATCAGGCGCCTTTCTCCGTGTTTTAGATAGAATGAGCTTGACTTCGTCTGGCACAATGGGAGCGGTGAGTATATTTTGAGGGTCAAGTGTGTTTAAGTTAATGTGTGTGTCATGGGAGATGTTGTTGGGGATGGTAGTGAGATGTTGTTCTATATTGCGGATGTGTTGTCTGGCAGGCCTTTCAGGGGGTGTGGGTGGTATACTTGTTGCCATGTCTGTTTAAATGTATCTGTGATAGCCCTAGGATCAGTAATTTTGTTGTCATTTACAGTGAGAGAGGATGTTCTGGGAGTGTTGATACCTTTTAATCGTTGTATGTGTTGCCAGAATGCCCAGGGCTTAGTCTTTCTGTGTTGTTCTGCTGAGTGTACAAGGTGTGTCCAGTGAGTGTCATGATCAGAATGCAGGCTATTAAGGATGTGAGTTCTGAGGTTGGAGAGGTCGTAACGTACTCGGCCTGGTATGTGGTTGTGTTTGTTTTGTTCGAATCGACGACGATAGCACACTAGGAGTCGTTGTGCTCTGCTGGAGGGTCTGAAAGTGTGCTCGATTTTGTATGTAGTTTTGGGGATGGTTGTGTTGGCTGCATTTATGATTTTGTTTTGTAGATTCTCTATTTGTTGATCTATGTGTGTGTAGTGTTGTCCCTCATAGTCGTGTATGTAGTTGTCTTCAGATAAAATGTGTTTAAATTCTTCCCAGTTTGCTTGTGAGTAGTTAAAATGAGATTGACATGGGACTTGAATTGGGTTTGAAGATATTGACATGAAAACTGGGATGTGATCAGATCCTGAAAGTGGCCCTGGGGAAATGTCATGATGGAATATATTAAAAGATCTTTTGAAAAAATTAGGTCAGGTTTACCATTACCATGTGGTGTGAAAACTGTAGAAAAGTCTGGGCCTAGAACATTTAATCTTTTGGTGTTATGTAGTGCTAGTAATTGTGTTCCATGTGGATTATTGCTATTATGTTGGAAAGTTAGGTGTCTAGCGTTAAAATCTGCAAGTATGAGTGTGGGTGCATTGTTATTGAATAGAGTATTCAGGTCTGTGTAAGGGATGCAGGTATTTGATCTGACATATGTGGTGGCAACTATGAGGGGACCAAGTGTTGTGTGTGTTTTAACTGCAAGGAAATGTTTGTATGTCCAGTCTGTGATGAATTAATGTTGAATGGTGCTTTTAATCATGATTGCAAATCCATCGTGAGCATCGCCGTCGGTCTGTCGTGTTGTGTAACCAAAGAATTTAATTTTATGTGTGTTGTATGTGCAAGTGCTATTAACTAGTATTATGTCCGGGTCAGTATCTAGAATTATTTGTGTGAGTAGGTGTCTGTTAGTGTAGTAGTGTCTTATATTGAATTGGATGACTCTTAACATGATGGGGTATCGTGAAGTGAGCTATGTGTGGGGGAGTTGGGGGATGTTGGAGCCCGGGCTGGGTAGCGAGAGGATGAAGAGCGGCCTCCTTCAAATGTTAAAGATTTGGAGGCCCCAAACCCAGACCAGATGGCTGGAGTAAAGTAGGAAAGAAGAGCAATTGGACAGAGGAAGAACAAGCGGAGAAGTGAGAAGTACAGTAGAAGACTGAAAGTTCTCGGGCTCAACCAGGCCCACGCCACGCCCTACTCTGTATATACCTGCGCCTCACGCCAGGCGACTCGCTGATTGGTCGAGCCGGCTGGGTGAGTGAACAGATGACAACTTTGATTTTGTTGCTAACCCTCTTCATTTTGTATTTCACTCCAATAATAAAAATAAATATCAATAATAATAAAATGTTATTTCCACAGCCAGTGGTTATTCTTCTCCCGCAATGCATTTCCCACATTTATAAGTGGCTGACGGGAGTATGGGGATGGCACAGTGATAATAGGATGCCTTTTGCATGGACAAAAATGGTGCAGGAGGTAAATGAGAGCGAGTTAGAAGTTAACCGATCTCCGTACTGTTTATTTTGAATGTCGGCAGAATCAAAGCCAGGCTGCTGATTGGCTGCCGCTCCAGGGAGGTTTTGGTGATATTCTTTATACCCTTGTCTAGCATTTTCCTGGGCAAAGCTTATCGGTGATTGGTTCCCACCATTTTTACTTTTATAATTATTATTATTATTATTGTTAGTATTATTATTATAATTATTATTATTATTATGATAATAATTATTATAATTATTATTAATATTATTAATATTACTACTATTAATACTATTACTACTACTACTACTACTATTTTATAGTAATATGGTGTATGCATGACGGCACTCACTGCTAACATTACTGCAAATAGGCAAACTCATGCATTCACCTTTGAACTGCAAATCAATCTGTGAGAGCATTAAATTTAGCCACACCTGCACAGCACTTGTATGTGCTTCCTAATGCTCGCAACTTTACCTTCAGTGTAATTGCTGATACCAGAGCAAAAGAACTTCAAATGTTTGCCAGAAAAAGTTATCGTTCTAAAGTGGCTCAAATTTCTTGAAAAAACGTTCATGTGACATCGTCTTAACCCTTTCAGTACGGGTATGTCATGTTCATTTGTTTTTAGCTATATATCAACGGTTTTATGCATCTCAGGAAAGATCTGTGGTAGTTAAAGGAGTTAATCAATAGCGTTTGTAACCTTTTAATAGCTAGAGGTCCTTCCTAAATTGATTAACATCGTCTAATAATGTCCACAATATAATGAAGACGACACCACCCAGACTGAAAGGGTTAAAATGGTTCAATTTAAGCCTAAATCATCGCCTAGTTTGGGCTCCTCTCCCTCGTCATTAGAATCTAATTAACGTAAATATTCCAATATTTCAGGCCCACGATTTTTTTTTTTTTTTTGTTCAAGGCCCTTCACATTTTTACCCCGCTCTTTTTTGTTCACCCCCTCGACGCTGAAAATTACGGAATGAGTTCATATATTACCGGAACGCGAATTTCTATTTTGTCGAAGCGTAATGTGCAATTTGATGGTCGTTCCGGAAACTAGCATTATATTTTGCGTCCACAGAATTTTCCCTCCACACATAAGCTACTCTCTTCCGCTCTTGCTTGTCCCTGCCCCCCCCCCCCCTCTCTCTCTCTCTCTCTCTCTCTCTCTCTCTCTCTCTCTCTCTCTCTCTCTCTCTTTCTCTCTCACAATATTGTTACGAAAGGGTAATTCAATGGTTCTGTTATTTCGGTAGCAGGTCGTCTATAGCGTCTTGTGACTATACATACTCTGTTTTCTGACCATTAAGCCTTTGAAGATTATGACCCATTTTGACAGTACATTCCGGCTAGCATTAGACAATGTTGTACTTAGGAAGGATCTGTAGGATTTATAAGGATAAAGACCCTTTGATTTCAATTACTCTTCCGAATCTGAAAACAATTGTCTAATAACAACCAGAAAACAGAACATAAATGCGGCATCGTATATTTTAAGGGTTAATTGTCGTGATTCTACGTATCCTTCTTCAGCCTGCTCTTCAATCCTCACTCTTTCATTTATTTTATTTTGTTTTTATTTATTTTTTGACAATAACCATTATTGACCCCAACATTAGTAACCTCAAGGGGTTATTTTGTGATAATATTATCATTGAGATACCAGCAGTTTCGACACGTAAAACAAACCACTGTAGTATGGTAGAAAAAGACGTAGTTACTTATTTTATATACAACTCCCCCTCCCCCCACACACATCATCTCCCCCACCCCCCACTCTCACCCCCAGCCCATTCCCCGCCCCTTCACTTAAGCTCTCAATAAACACCCTCAACTTACCCCCCTACCCCCTCTTCCAGTAAGCCCTCTTTCCCCCCCCCTAAATCCCCCCCCCCCCCCCCCCCCCCCCCACACACACACATCCAGTGCATTTGTCGAGTTAATTTGATTCCTAAACAGTTTAGTGCTGCTGAAAAGCCTTGAAAATGAAAAATGATATATGGAACCGAGTTTTCGAAACGCCATAAAAAAAGGATTTAGGCTAAAAGAACGATTGGCTATTGTAAAAATCCGAATTTCCAATCCTGGCGGCATCAAATTAATTGGATTACCGCTGTCGGAAAATAAATTAATGGAAAATGGTTACCGATTACTATATGCCAGAGGGAAACAAATTCAATATGCATAATTAGGGTAGAATGCGAATAATATTATTAATTTGGAACCATGAAGTGGGAATAAAAGCCCCTCATGTCAGGCTGGAGCGGTTCTGATTAGCCGGGATAGACAAAATTGGACTAACTAAAATCTGCTCAAAAATTGCATTGAAAGTGAATATGCTTTTTATTGATTAATTAAATATTAGTATTAGTATTTTATTTATTCATGTATATTTATTTTTATTATTATTTTATTTATTAATTTATAAATATTATTATTATTATTATTATAATTATTATTTTTTATTTGTTGTGTGGTTTGGGAAAAGTACATGTACCAAATAATAGGAAAGAGAGAGACGTTGTATATATTTACTCAGGTATGATGATAACACAGAATGTACGATTCAAGTGAGGTGGTCAGGATCTATTTTTAGCAGAGATAGCACATCCCAAAATTATAGCAAAGTGTAAGAGAGAGAATGAGAGAGAGAGAGTGAGAGTGAGTGGGTGTGTGGGTGAGTGTGAATGAGTGTGTGTGTGTGTGTGTGTGTGAGTTATGGAGATGAAGAAACCATATGAAAATCTCTTGAGCTAGTAATTATTGTCAAAAAGACCTGTAGATATAATGGCTCAAAGTAGAGAAGTGTGATTATAGGCCTTGCTAAGATATACAAAGGAAATACATAGGAAGACAAGCAACAGCAGATCTAATGGTCCTTACTAGACTCCTTGTAAAAACAACTATATCTATCTATTACCTGACGCCGTGATCCCCGAAGGGGTGGCCACGAGTGAAACGCCCACATGCACTTCTGTCCCCAGTCAGTCGACGCCCCTCCTCCCAACTAACATCGCCTTCATCCGTATACTTCTTCACTGCATCCTTCAACCTCTCTCTTGGTTTACCTCTCCCTCTCTGTCGTTACACTTCGCTCTCATACACCCTCTTAGTCATTCTCTTGCTTCCCATACGTTTCATATGGCCGAACCATCTTAAGGTGTTCCTTTTCACACTTTCCAGCACATCTACCTCCACATCACACCTCCTTATTACTTCCTCATTCGTCTGTCTATCCCTCCATGTAACTCCGCACTCACTTCTCAAGTAACTCATTTCCACCCTTCTCATTCTTGGTCCGAGTTTCTCCATCAACGTCCATGCTTCGCTTCCGTAAGTCAGTGTCGGGATTACCACACTGTCATGCAAGGACTTCTTCACTTCCATGCTGCCCACCCTATTTCTTGTTACTGCTTTCAGCATTCTTACAACCCTCTTCCCCTGTTGCACCCTCTCCCGCACTTCTTCATCCATACTCCCATCTTTACTGAGCACACTGCCCAGATACTTAACTCCCTCAGACATATATGACGCGATCGCGTCATATGGACTTATCTCTATACCTCTCCAATAAGTTTATGATGCGATTTTGCGTCATATGAGCTCATTAAGTCCGATAAGTTACCATACCATAAAACCGTTGGTGGCAACCTCAGCCTCCTGCGATAATTCTAACGGCCGCAGTGTTGTTGTGAGTGTAGTGCGAGGCAGTGGCAATGATCCTGGGGCTCCCGCCTCCTCGGACTTACTGGAACATAATATGTCTGAGGGAGTTAAATGAGCTGACAATCTCCATAGCCTGACCGTTCAACTGCACCTCACACTCTGTGGCTTCACCCTTTTTGAAGATCATACCCTTGCACTTCCCTGCATTTACCTTCAAATTCCGTTTTTCGCACACTGTTCCAAACTCATTTACCAGACTCTGCAACTCCCATTCATTATCGCTCATCAGAACTGTATCATCCGCAAACAGCAGTATAGGCAGCTTCCACTCATTTCCCTCCCTTATCAGTGATACACCAACATCCACTGCTCTTCCTAGTATTTCTTTCATGACTCCATCCATATATACAGTAAACAACCACAGGGACATCACACACCCCTGTTTCAACCCAACATTCAGGTCAAAGAACTCGATCTGCTCATTCTCCACACGTACTGCCACCTTTGCACCCTCATACATGCTCTTCACTGCTTTCAGCAACTTGCCATCTACTCCGTATATTCTAAGTACTTTCCACATACCTTCTCTATCCACTCTGTCATAGGCCTTCTCCAAGTCCATACATACACCTTTTGTTGCTTCTCCAGATATTTTTCCACAGCACAATTTAGGGTAAAAATCTGATCTACACATCTTCTTCCCTTCCTAAAACATCCCTGCTCGTCGCCTATCCATTTCTCTGTTCGCACTCTCATTCTCTCAATCACTACCCTACTACTGTACACCTTCCCTACTACGCTTAGAATACATATTCCTTGGTGGTTACAACACACTCCTCTTTCCCCTATGCCCTTATATAGGGGAACTATTATGCCAGTCTTCCAATCATTGGCTGCATTCCCCTTCTCCCATGCTAGTTTGCACATTTTCCATACCCATTCGATCACTATCTCACCACCATATCTCAACATTTCCCCACACACTCCATCTGTTCCTAGTGCTTTCCCCAACTTCACTCTTTTCATGGTCCCACACTTCTGACCTCCTGATCCCCACCTCCTCCTCCTCCACTACTTTTCTTCTTCTCCCTCCCATACCATATCCAACTATGTTTGCTGGCTCTTCATTCCTTACATTAAGCAACTCGTTGAAGTACTCCCTCCATCTTTTGACTCTCTCTTGCTTCTCGACTAGCATTCTCCCATTCTTATCTTTCACACCCTTACTGTTTCCCTTGCTACCTTCCCTAACTTTCTTGACTTCTTTCCAGAACAGTTTTTTACACTCCCTCCACTTTACACTCAGATTCCTTCCAAATTCCTCATATGTAAACAATACCTGGCCGCTAGAAGAAAAGTAAAATCAATAATATAAATGGCAAAGAGGAAATATGAAATAAGCATAGCTAAAGATAGTAAGACTAATCCAAAGCAATTTTACAGATACATTAACAGTAGTAAACAAATCAAAAGCGGGATAGGACCCATACTTAACACTCAAGGTGTTCTAGAAACAGATAACAGAGACATAGCCACTACTCTTAACAATTATTTCAGCTCCATTTTTACCACTACTACCAACACGAACACTCCACAAGCTACTAATCAAACAAGCACAATTTTACTCCCTGACTTCAAAATCAGCAAATGAAACGTCACTAGACAGATTGAATTACTGAAAATAAATAAATCTTCCGGCCCAGACCTATTCATCCCCAAAATCCTAAAGTTGGTCGAAGATGAAGTTGCCGAAACCCTAACCAAAATGTTTAACATGTCACTCCAACATGGACAATTTACCCACTGACTGGAAGACAGCGAACATTGCACCAATATTTACAAAGGGAGATAAAAATGTACCAGGTAATTACAGACCCATTAGCTTAACTTCCGTTATTGTAAAACTATTAGCATCAATCATAAGAGACGAACTTGTACTTTTCATAGATAATTACAATCTTATTAATAATAGTCAACATGGCTTCAGAGCAAAAAAATCATGCCTAACGAATCATATCTAATTTTATGACAGCCTATTTAAGATTAATGATTTTACCAAAAGTCTTGATATAGTGTTCTTGGACTTTCAGAAGGCCTTCGACAAGGTCCCTCATAATAAATTACTTCAGAAGGTCGAGAACCTAGGAATACAAGGCAAAACACTCAATTGGATAAGGAATTGGTTAAGCGATAGAAAGCAAAGAGTAATTATTAATGGAGTGGAATCAGAATGGACTCCAGTGACTAGTGGAGTCCCCCAGGGTTCAGTACTGGGTCCACTATTGTTCATAATATATATTAATTATATAGACAACGGCATCAATAATATTAATTTCCAAATTCGCCGATTACACTAAGATAGGAAATGCAATAATCTCAGAAAGATATAGAAGTAGCTTGCAATCAGATTTAAACAAAATATCGGAGTGGTCAGAAAATTGGCAGATGCCCTTTAATGTAAACAAATGCCAGATACTACAAATAGGCTCCCATAACAACACATACGAATACCACATGAATGGAGAAAAGATAAAGAGAGTATCACAAATAAAAGACCTAGGAGTGCTTATCAATGAAAATCTAAAATCTAGAAGCCAATGCACCGCAGCATTTAACAAAGCATATAGAGCACTAGGTGTCATTAAAAGAAATGTTCATTGCCATAGTAAAGACATAGTTGTACCACTGTACAAAAGTATTGTGAGGCCACATCTGGAGTATGCTGTGCAGTTTTAGTCTCCCTACTTAATAAAAGACATACGGAAACTCGAATCCGTTCAGCGTAGAGCAACAAAGTTAATCCCTTCCCTTAGAAATAAACCATATAATGAGAGATTAAGAGAACTCGATCTGTGTTCGCTTTAGAAACCAATAATAAGGGGACAGCTGATAGTGTTTTAAGATGCTAAAAGGATTTAATAACGTAAATTCTAATAATCTATTTAAGATAGCCAAAGAAGATTCCACAAGAGGAAATAAATTAAAACTAACAGGCAGGAAAGCGAACCTAGACATAACTAAACATTTCTTCACCCACAGTATTATTAGTGAGATGAACAAGCTCCCTAATGAAGTTATTGACAGTGACTCAATATACACATTTAAAAAAAGGTAAGACACATATCACAGAGAAGTTGGTCTGCAGTAGAAGCTGATCACTGACAAGAGAACCTGGCAGAAATGAATACGTTTTCAGTTGAAGAGAGCAGAAAAAGAAAAAAACAGTGGAGGTGTGTATGCCCTATTGTTTCCATTTCTAACTATCCTATAAATTCCTTCAGGCGATTTCCAAGCCCTGTAAGGTTATTCACTTCTAAACTAGTTTCATGTACGGAAAATTGCCGGAGGGTTGGGAGAGAGCCTTCATATTTGCTATGCTTTCCTTCCACTTTCTCTTAGAGTTGCTATCTCTATTAGGACAAAGTCCTGGCCACCTGGATGGTAAGATCTGTGTGGCCAGTGTATCTATGTAAATCTCTCTCACTCAAATGAGGGAACGCCCCTGAAGTTATAATGAACCATGAGAGAGGCAGCTTTAGGACGTGACTCTCTTCCAATTTTTGCCCTGGAAGCTGGAAAGATTTTGTGAGAGAGAGAGAGAGAGCGCAAGAGAACAAAACAAAACAAAGACAAAAAGAAAGAAAGAAACTAAAAGAGAGAGCGAGAGCGAGAGAAAAAAACAACAGAAAGAAAGGAAGAAACAAAGAGAGAGAGAGTGAGTGATAGAGAGTGAGTGATAGAGAGAGTTGAGATCAATTATTTCCAGGCAGAAAGGTGATACTATAGATATGTTCTTGTATTAAAAGTAATGCAAGAACAGCAAACCCCTCCCAGAACTTGAGACTGAAACTCCTAAATTCCATGGAAAATGTTATAGAGGAATATCTTCTGTTTACATGCATGTTTTCCTAACCACATCTTAACCCATAGAAGATCAGATGACGTAATTCTGTTCTGGTTTCTGGCTATTATTAGACGATTATTTTCAGATTAAGAAGGGTATATGGAAGTAAGAGGGTTAATTGAGATAGTTTTACCCTTAACATTCCCACAGATCCTTCCTTAATCGTCTAAAGCTAGCTAGAATAAACGGTCAAAATGTGTCATAATATTTATAAAACAAAAATCGTGTTTTGTTTTATAAATATATCAAATAGCCATAACAACTTGCATAATACCAAATAATGATAAATCGCATATGCATTCAGTTGACATATTTATAAGAGCGCTCCCATCGAATATTGCGAACGGTTTCATGTATGTTTGTGTGTGTGTGTGTGTGTGTGTGTGTGTGTATAATAATAATAATATTAATAATAAACGGTTTATTAAAGAATGGCAGCCTCATGAGCTGAAAATACACATTTTACAATTAGTGGATGAACATGAGATGTACAGATATGAAAATGGTACGCCCAGTTTACAAAGGGTGAGTATAATATACTTTACATTAAAACAAGAAATTAAAACAATAATTATGCTAGTGCAAAATACAAATTATCATATATTAACCATGAGAGTAAGTGATTTACAGTGCATATACAGTACACATTTATTTTACTCATATATATACAGAACATACATATATATGCATACGTACACACATACATACGCATATATATACATACATATATAAGAACATAAGAACATGCAGTAAGTGTGCACATGCCTGTATACATAAACGCTCACGTATGCAAACAAACATACATACATACAAAAACTGTTCTGGTAGGGTCAGGTAAGGCTAATAATGGGAGTTAAATCCTTTGGAGAGATTAAATGAGGGAATTGGAAAAGGGTTAATGGGGCAACGGACTGTAGGTCAGGTAAAGCCAATTAGAATGGAATGTCAAACGTCGGAAGAGATCAAATGAGGAGTTTGAAAAGGGTAAAGGCGAAACGGCCTATGGGTCCGTACAGGTAGGGTCAGGTAAAGCCTACTACAATGGGAGGTAATCCTCGGTAGAGAACAAAAGAAGAATATAAAATAAGGAGAGACAGTTGGGGGGAATTATAGTATATGGGACATTCTTCAGTGTAGGTGTGTGTGTGTGTGTGTGTGTGTGTTTGTGTGTGTGTGTGTGTGTGTGTTTGTTTGTGTGTGTGTGTGTGTGATAGAATACTCTCAGCCGGGCTCGAGCCTCGAACCACAAACAGTATACACTATAGACACATACATATATAGATAATTAACGCATACATACATACACATATACGCACACATACATACACATATACTGTACATACATATGTACATGTATTATATGTACATATGTACATGTGTGTGTGTACTTACTCTAGTTGTACTTACTCTAGTTGTATTGCGGGAGTGAGCATGCTCGTTATTTCCCGCCTCCTATATGTGTAGGTGTTATATGTATCGTTGGAATGGCTGTGGATGTGTGTGTAGTCTGTATTTTAGCCAATTGGCGACATCGGAAACGAAGGCTTAGGGTGGATCTGTATGGTACCATTCTCACTATAGACGTTACCGTCTCGCCCGGAGGCTTAGGTAGCCATCAGCTTTGGTGAACCATATGATACCCATCTCGCCTTGTACCATTTTTGCCAACCCCAGAAGGGACGTCACAACGTCGTCCACTTATTCCAGGTACCTATTTACAGCTAGGTGAACTGAGGCTAACACATGAAAGGAGACAAGCCCAATTTGTCTCCGCCCGGCCGGGGATTGAACCCCCGACCCCTCGTGTGTGAGACGAGAGCTCTACCTACTAGGCTACGGGCTGTGTGTGTGTGTGTGTGTGTGTGTGTGTGCATGCCTGTCAGCTTTATTGCATTAACCCTTTCGAGATACGATGATGTTTTCTTGGTATTATTAGACGATTCTCCTCAGATAAGGAAGGGTATATGGAAGTCAGAGGGTTAGTTAAGATAGTCTTGACCCTTTTAATTCCCACAGATCCTTCATATACTGTATAGAATCGTATAATAATGGCCAGATTAAACTGTCAAAATGAATTAAAATCCTCAAGAGATAATGCAAGGCTGAGTGAGTGCTGGTATCCGTTCGCTAACATTAACCCCTTCTGTACCGGTGACATCCTTTCCATTATATTCTAGCAACTATTAGACGGACATATTCAGCTTAGAAAGGATGTCTACCTGTTAAAAGATAACAGACTATCTAAATTAATCCTTTTAGCTACCATATATCCTTCCTAAGCTTCATAAAATCGTCTAAATGCAACTGAAACAAAAAAAACAAAATGACGTCGCCTGGACTGTAAGGGTTAATGCATACCAACGCTCAACTGTTGGATAGCCGAAAGAGCTCGCATCAAATTTCTATGACAGGCGTTTTGAGGCGGAACATTTGTATGTGAATAGGGTGAAATATGCATGACCTCGCCCCCCCCCCCCCCCTCTAACACACACGCACACACACCCATACACACACGCAAAATCCACACACCCACCCATACACACACACACACACACACACACACACACCCATACACACACGCAAACACACACCCATACACATAAACACACACCCATATACACAGAGAAACACACACCCATATACACACGCAAACACACACCCAGACACACACATACACCCACCCATACACACACGCAAACACACACCCATACACACACGCAAACACACACACAAACACACACCTATACACACACACACACACACACACACACACACCTCCCCGTGGCGTAACGGATAGCGCGTCTGGCTCACAACCAGAAGGTCCCGAGTTCGAGACCCGGGCGGGGAAGAGACATTTGGGCAAGTCTCTTAACGGTGTAGCCTCTGTTCACCTAGCGGTAGTTTAAATAGGAACCTGGAATAAGTGGAAGAAGTTGTGACGTCCCATCTGGGGTTGGTGATCGGTTACAAGGTGAGATAGGTATCGTACTGGTCAACCTAAGCTACTGGTTAACCTAAGCCTTCGGGTGAGACTGGTACCGTAGTGAGAATGGTACCGTACAGATTAACCCTAAGCCTTCGTTTCCAGATGTCGCCAATTGGCTAAAATAAAGACTACACACACATCCACAGCCATTCCAACGATACATAAACACTTAACATGCATTTCACGCAATACATTCCCAGTTAAGGAGGCGCGATAATAATGAGCTTAGCTCGCATTGCGTGGATTCCCCTTGACGAACAAGTGAGTGAATACACACGTCCCATGCACGACTGTTATTACATAGTTACGTAGTTTTGTGTGACGTGTTTGTCCCGCACCTCACTCACTCCGCCCGGAAGCAAGACCATGAAATACAGGGGGCGAAACCATTTACCCATGTTGAATATTTATCAAGGATGCTCATGGCAAGATTCGTAAGGGAATTGTGTGTGTGTGTGTGTGTGTGTGTGTGTGTGTGTGTGTGTGTGTGTGTGTGTGTGTGTGTGTGTGTGTGTGTGTGTGTGTGTGTGTGTGTGTGTGTACTCACCTAATTGTATTCACCTAATTGCAGTATACATGATTTTAGCTTTTGGGATAGTATTGTCCCTTGCGTGTGTGTGTGTGTGTGTATTTGTGTGTGTGTTTACACCATTGGTTGGTAGGTGCGTATGTGCTTGTGTGTGACAAGTGATTATTTCTTTTAGTTAATCTTTTAAGAATGATGACACATTTTTGCATTTCATTCTGGCAACCAATAAACGATTTTACTCAAACTAGGAAGGACCCATGGCAATTACAAAAAATAAAAATAAAACAGGATTAGTAACATCTCAATGAGTCTGTCAATTCCTTCCTAAACTGAATATTATCGTCTACTGATAGAAGAGGACAAAAGGCATCATCGTATACTGAAAGGGCTAAGGGGAGATGGGCCGTTTTTCTGGTCCGCCTTCTTCATCATGTTTAGCCGCATTAGTTTTGAGATTTTAAGACGTTTGCCCCATTAGTTTGTTGATTTAAAGACCTTTCGCCCATTTTCTTTGTCATTTTTGTATACCTTTCCTTCCTTTTAGGTGTCGATTTTTTCCCTGGCGAGCAAAAGCGAGCCTGTAATTGAGGAGGAACCGGCCATGGGCCGTGACAGGTTTATACCAAAAAAATTACAAATTAATCTCGTAAGCGGATCAAATGGATTTTTTTTTTTTTTTTTTTTTTTGTATGGAGGTCTAGAGATGAAACTAAAAAATAAATACCGGTATATACTGTATATATATACAGTATATACAGTATATATATATATATATATATATATATATATAGTATGTATATATATATATTTATATATATCTATATATATATATACAGTATATATATATATATATATATATATATATATATATATATATATATATATATATATATATTATATATATACAGTATATACAGTATATATATATATATATAATTATAAATATAAATAGACCCCAAACAATAAGCACTGTCCCCTTAATCCCGATATATATCTTCAGCAGGTGTTGTGGAATGTTCACTTATTGCACAAAATATGACTCCGTGAGTTTATATTTTATTAATGACTATTATAAAAAACTAATAGTCATTAATAGAATATAAACTAATAGTCATTAATAGAATATAAACTAATAGTCATTAATAGAATATAAACTAATAGTCATTAATAGAATATAAACTAATAGTCATTAATAGAATATAAACTAATAGTCATTAATAGAATATAAACTAATAGTCATTAATAGAATATAAACTAATAGTCATTAATAGAATATAAACTAATAGTCATTAATAGAATATAAACCTAATAGTCATTAATAGAATATAAACTAATAGTCATTAATAGAATATAAACTAATAGTCATTAATAGAATATAAACTCACAGGTAGCGCCAACGAACATGACATTAATTTCGATCCCTGACCTCTTCGTAACTCAAAAGGGACTAGAGCAAACTGGCTGTATATATCCACACCTATTACCTGGTGAACTCTTCCCAAATGAGAGGAATTTCAGCCCGATTGTTTTCATTACTTTTGAGTTATTAGAAGTTAAGGAGGTAAGATTATTGTCAAGTTCGTTGGTTAGTTTACTTGGGTATAAAACAGAACCTATTCATAAGAATATACATATGATGTAAGTATAATCTATACAGCTATGCTGCTTAACCCTATTTGTCAAGAGGGGGGTCATTTTCAACCTCCCTTGTTTTGCTCCATTAGATTAAAGATTTTAAAAACGCTTCACACCATTAGTTTGGCGATAATAAGACGCGTTATCCCATTCAGATGTTGATTGTTTTCTAGGTGAGAGATAGCAAACCAGTTGTTTAGAAGTAATCGGTCTTCGGTCGCGGATTTTTCCTATCGAAAAATGTACAAATTTAGCTTGAATGGGGTCTGGGTGGGCCTTTTTTAGTTTAAAGGAAGTCTGATAAGGCGTTTTTGTTGAGCTAGGGAGCACACTAAAATGCATTGCTCGATAATGGCAAAACCAATCAAAATCCTCAATATTAATTATTCAAAATATGATAGTAATCCCCAATTAGACGTTGGACCAGATAGTGTTAAAGTGAAGTTGGTTAAAGGAAGTGGAACAGAGTATTGCAATTTACTCTAGTTATATTTTATGTCATTCCCATATATTTAATGTTGCTACTAGGTTAAGGGGATAGATCTTGGTTTTTGGTCTATATATTTATTTATATATTTTATTTTTGAGTTTCCTCGCTAGACCTCCTATCAAACTTAGAAAAACACCTCCCTAGACCCCCTTTCAAAATAGATTTGTATATTTTTCGGTAAATAAAAGGTCCCTGCCAAAGGTCGGTTCCTTCTAAAATTAGAGGCCGAAAGGTCTAAATATTGAAAAAAATGAGGCGAAAGGTCTCAAAATCGCCAATCTATCGGAACAAACGTCTTAAGACCTCAAAACTAATAAGTAAAACATGAGGGAGAAAGGGGTCCATAAAAAGCGAGTACTACCCCCTTAAGACTAAGAAAGAAAACTGTATTAATTCAAATCCTTCCTATGCATAGAGGTAATTCGAAAACAAAATTAATCATCCCATGTTAACCCTTTAAAGATTATGACGTGTTTTGACAGCAAATGTTAGCGATTTTATACAGTTTAGGAAAGGATCTGTGGGAATTGTACGAGTAAAGGCTAACCCAATTAAGGGGAGGCAGACCGTTTTTCTGGACCCCCTTCTCCCTAATATTTAGCCCTACTAGTTTTGAGATTATAAGACGTTCGGCCCATTAGTTTGGCGATTTTAACACCTTTCGCCCCATTTCGTTGTCAATTTTAAGACCTTTCTTGCCATTTAGGTGTCGATTATTTCCTGGCGAGCGTTAGCGAGCCTGCAATTTAAAGAGGAACCGGCCTTCGGCTGGGACATTTTTCTACCGAAAAATTTACAAATTTATCTTAAAGGGGGGTCTAGGGGGTACCTTTACCTTTTGATACCTTTTGATGTGTTCGCCACTCTTCTAGCGGCACCAAGGAGCGCGACGCCCCTCGTTATGGGTGGTGATTTGGTGCAGTAGACTGTTTGAAGCGACAGCTCGCTCTCTTGCGAGGATGGTGTCGTCTGGCACTTTTTGCAGTTCGACATCGAGGGCTCTCTTGAAGTTGTCTAACGAGATGTCCCTCATGTCTCTTACTCGCCGTGGGAGTTTGTTGAAGAGACGTGGGCCTCTGTGTGATAATCAGCCCTCTCGCAGAGAGCCCATAGCACCCCTGTTATTCATCCGGGGGATTTCGCATTCCCAGCCTCTCCTATCACTGAATTTCATGACTATCGGAGTATGTAGGTTTGGTACTAAACCCTCTGCGATTTTCCGCGTGTATATTATTAGGTAACGTTCTTTTCTACGTTCCAGTGAATACAGATTCAGTGCTCTTAAACGCTCCCAATAGTGTAGCTGTTTTATCGAACTTATATGCGAAGTGAAATTTCTTTGTACACTCTCTACGTCATTTATTTCACCTGCTTTGTATGGGGATGTTAATACGCTACAGTATTCAAGCCGCGGTAGCACTAGAGATTTGAAGAGCATTATCATAGGTAATTCACCGCGTGTTTTAAAAGTACGCAGAATCCAACCCGTTAGACGTTTCACAGCCGCAACTTTGACCTGGTTATGTACTTTGAAACCCATATTTTCAGACATTAATACCCCAAGGTCTTTCACACTGTCTTTCCGTTCTATTATGTGGTTAGATTCTGTTAAGTAATTTGTAATTTCTTTAACACCATTATTATCTCCGTACCGTATTAATTGGAATTTTTCCTTATTGAATTGCATGTTGTTTTCCCTGGTCCACTGGAACACTACATTCATGTCTTCCTGCAGTCGGCCCGTGTCCTCTTGTGTGTTTACTATCTTGCTTAATTTTGTGTCATCAGCAAAAGACGACACCGTACTGTGTCTGGTGTTGGTATCTATGTCGCAAATTAATATGAGGAACAGAAGGGGCGCTAGCACTGTTCCTTGGGGCACTGAGCTTTTGACATCCGAAGGCTCAGATGTGACTTGGTTTACTGCTACTGATTGTTTTCGGTTTATGAGGAAATTGTATATCCACCGTCCGATTTTCCCAGTTATACCTTTTGCTTTCAGTTTGTGGGCTATTATACCATGGTCACATTTATCAAATGCCTTAGCAAAATCGGTGTAAATGACATCCACGTTTTTCTTTTCTTCTAGCGCTTTAAGAATTTTGTCATAGTGTTCCAAAAGTTGTGAGAGACATGATCTTCCCGCTCTGAACCCATGTTGACCGGTGTTGTGTAGTTCATTTGCCTCCATGAATGTTGAAATTTTGCTTCGCAGGATTCGCTCGAAAACTTTAATGATGTGAGAGGTTAGAGCTACCGGGCGGCGATAGTTTTTTGGTAGTGCTTTACTCCCTCCTTTATGCAGTGGGGCAATTATTGCGTTTTTAAAGCTATATGGTATGTCACCAGTGTCTAGACTCCTTCTCCACATTATAGCCAGGGGTTTTGAGAGGCTTTCCTTACATTTCTTCATTAGGATCGAATTCCATGAGTCCGGGCCTGGTGCCGAGTGGGATGGCATGTTGGAAATGGCCTCTTCTATGTCTTTTGGACCGAAATCAATATCCAGCATCTGGGGTTTCCGTGGGGGAGGTTTCCATGAAAAATATATTTTGGTCTCTGATGACTTTTGTTTCATCAGGCTCACTGAATGCCATTTCATACAGCCTGCTTAAGAGTTCGCTCATTTCCTTTTTGTCCCCTGTGAAAGAGCCGTCCCCTTTGCTCAGTGGGCCGATGTTTGATGTTGTTTTAGCCTTTTGTTTGGCGTATGAAAAGAAGTATTTGGAATTTTCCTTTATACCTGCAATAGCTTTCCTCTCCTCTTCCTTATGTTGTAGTTCATATGATATTCTTAGCCTTTGTTCAATTTCCACAATTTCTCTATCTATTTCGGCCTTTTGCCTATCCTGTAGATTTTGATGTGTGCGTCTTTGTGCGAGTAATTTTCTTCTTCTGTACAGCCTCCTCCTTTCCCGATCTTGTTTGCTTCTTCGTCTTGTTTGTCTTGCAGGTATATGGTGGCTACAGATTTGGGTCATGGTTTCTGTTATTAAGACTAGACATTCTGCTGGTGTCAGCTTATTCATTAAATCTTCCCAGTCTATTTCCTCCATTTCTTGATTTACCTCTTCCCACCTAATGTTTTTGTTATTGAAGTTAAATTTACTGAAGGGGCCGGTTTTTGTTCTCGATTCTGAGGTTGTCTGTACACTTGCTAAGGTTGTTTTGATCTCAATTAATTGATGATCTGAGTATGTTGTGTCCGATATGTTAATGCTGTGTACTAGAGAGTCATTGTTAGTGAAGACCAGGTCTAAGATATTGTTTTCCCGTGTGGATTCAGCAATATGCTGGGTAAGACTAAATAAATCGTAAAGTTCAAAAAGCTTTCTCGTATTTGTATTTGTTTCTCCGGTGTTATTTGCCACTACCTGGTTTTCTAGTTGTCTCCATTTAATGTTTGGTAGGTTAAAGTCTCCTAGCCATATCATTTTTGGTGTTGGGTTCCCCAGGGTTTCCACTTCTGATTTTATTTTGTTGAGCTGGGTTTTGAATTCTTCTAGGGATGAGTCTGGAGGCCTGTATGTAACAATAACTGCTAAATTTAGGGATTCTATTTTAACTCCAAGTATTTCCACCACTTCATTACTGATATTTAGGAATTCAGTACATATCAGTGAGTCATGAATGTACAAGGCTACACCTCCATGTGATATATGCGTTCTGTCCGCCCTATGTAGGTTGTAACCAGGAATCCATACCTCACTATCTTCCTGATCTTTAATGTGAGTTTCTGTGAGAGCCACAAATATAGCGTTTCCTTCTTCTAGCAGGCCCCTAATGAATGGTACTTTGTTCGTGGTTCTATTTTTTAGGCCTTGGATATTTGCAAACAAGATTGGGGAGGGATTGTTTGGAGTACTATGTGCACCTAATAGTCTTCGGGATGTATTTGCCACTCTTGGGAGGCCAGGAGGTGCTCGAGGTGTTCTATGTGCTCTTCCATCTCCCTCAGTCTCTTCATCTTCATCTGCCATTTCCCTCCTTGTCTTTTTCCTCTGTCTCGTCCTCGCATAGCTAGAGAGTTTTTTTGGGCAACCATTTGTGTTAGGTCTAGCATATCTCCAAGTCCCTTTAATATGAAAAGATGGGCATTTCATATTGTAGCAGGTGTTTTTCTCAAGTGATGTCTTGCAAAGGGATGGGTGGTGGTATTTGCAGATTTCACCAAATCTACATATTCCATGACTGGTTAGGTTGTTGCAAAATTTGGGATGAGCAAATCTACATGACTTCCCATTATATTCGCCCTTTTGACCAAAGTAGCACCTTCTTTCCAGATAATATTTGCACACTGGTATAGACAACTCCAGTAGGTGTGACTGGGGCTGAGAGGGGTTATGTGGTGAGCTAAGTGTGGTTGTGGGTGATAGTGGGCTTGGTGTATGGGTGGGTGAGGCCTGCAGGGGGGTGAGGCCTGCAGGGGGGTGGAGTTACGGGTTGGTTGTAGGTGGGCAGGTGGCAGTGGTGAGGGGGGAGGCGATGTGGAAGGGGAGCCTGATATGGAGGCTTGTTGCATCCTACGTTCATCCTGCAAATGTATTTGATCAACAGCAGTAGGGTGGTCAATGGCCATAGATGGGATTAATGTGGGGGTTTTCTGGGTCTGGGGAGGTGTGGGGAGCTGTGCGGCAGGGTGTGTGGGTTGTGATACTGGTATGGGCCCTGAGGCCCCAATAGTTCCCCATTTTCTGTGAAAAGTAGCTATGTCTTGGCTATATTTCGGTCTATCTTGTACTTCTGTATTTTCTACAGTCTGTGTTTTTCTAAGCTTCATGGAGGTCTAAGGAGGAAACTAAAAAAAATATATGAATACATTAATTAATAGACCAAACTAACGGTCTGCCTCCCCTTAACCCTATGATTTCCATATATAATTCCTGATCTAAGTAAAACCGTCTAATAACAGCCAAAAGCCTTAAAATAAATTCTTGAACGGATTAACCAACACACGCTCTATATTGTTTTGACTTTATGCAGTTTAAAAGGACCTATATTACTAAGAGGGTTAATCAAGATCGTATTTACCCATTTGAATCGTATAGGTAGATTACAAACTAAAGAAAATCGTATACTGGTAACGGACATATGATGAAAATTACGTAATGGTGGTGAAGGGGTTAAGATAGGGATAAGTCCATGTTTCGCCAGCTGAATACAACCAGACTATGGAAGGACAGTAAATGAATGAAGACAATATCCACAAACCATATTATTCATATTAGTAAGGGTATATGGATGTCAGAGGGTTAATTGAGATAGTCTTTACCATTAAATTCCCACAGACCCTTCCTAAATTGTACATTATCGTCTAATGATAGCCAGAAAAAACTGTCAAAATATGGCATAATCTTCAAAGGGTTAAAATGTCAGATCCTTACTTTTACTTCTTCTTTGTAGTTATTGCCCTGATGAAGCTATATGTTGTCAAAAGTGCTCCTTCTCATATGGTGTTTATAATAATTATGTCGACTTTTCTTGGTTTATTTTTATCCATAGTTCCCCTTTCTGTATCTTCTCCATATGTCCTTCTGACAGAGTAACAGATCTGTGTTTGCTCTCATTTTAATTCCATATTAGTCTGTTTTTATTAAGCTGGCGAAATACTGAATTATCCCTATCTTTACTTATATACTACACAGTATTTATAGCCAAATATAATGTTTATTGTGAAAACCTGCCTATAATAATTATGATGCAGAGACATAACATTTTCATATTATGCCATAAAGTATCGCAAAATTAACTGCTAGGGGATTACACTTTCCGCCAAGTTGAAAAATAATCGAGAATAGTTTTCCCCCTTCCTCGTATTCCTTATCACAATATTCTTATTAGGTTTTCTGCAACAAAGTCACTAGACTCGATTTATTTTAACCTGCCGCAAAGATGTCTCCAGTAGCAGCTGATTACTCGATAATTACTGGAAAAATAAGAGAATGCTGTGTCCCTACATTATTGACAGGCTTTCACAATTTGCACCACATTTGGCCATATGAACTTTGAAATAGCTGAGGAATTAACCCCTTCAGCACCAGGACGCCATTTTACCTTTGAATCTGGCTAACATTAGATGACTTTATGCAGTTTAAGAAGGACCTATGTTACCTAGAGGGTTTATTGAGATCTTATTTACCCATTTGAGTCGTATAGGTAGATTACAAACTAAAGAAAATCGTATAATGGTAACCAGAATATGATGAAAATTACGTATTTGTGGTGAACGGGTTAAGATAGGGATAAGTACATGTTTCGCCAGCTGAATACAACCAGACTATAATTCTATCCTTTCCACCTTCAAATAGTCCCACTTTCCCTGTTTCCCCCCTCCTCTCCCTTCACTCATTGCAACAGGCTTCTCAAACTTGTGTTTCCCCTATCCCTTCCCCTTGGTAGCTCAGAAGAAATTTACAAGTCATTAAAAGAGCACAAGTTTCAATCCGCTGAGTTCCCGCGCAAGAAAATTGTTTTGAGAAAATATATAATCAGCAAAGTTCTGAGGCGATTATACCCCTCTCTCTCTCCCTTTCCGCCTCCTCCCCTCCTCCTCCCCTCTTCCCTCCAGCCAAAACAATTAGACATTAATAACGATATTTCGCCTCTCGGTAATTGCTTCTTGAAATTATTAGTCGTGGTGGTGGTGGGGGGGGGGGGGGGGGCGCAGAGCCTGATTGAACGAAGTACTTTAGGCAGAACAGAACAATATGAACAAAGAAGGTTTATGGTTTAGTATACTGTATATTGTGCATAGTGTCCCGTTGAGGAATATGACTCGTTTTGACCGTTTATTCTGGCTATTATTTTACGATTTTATGCAACTTAGATAGGATTTCTGGGCATCAATAAGGTAAATACTATCTCAATTATCCCTCTGACTTCCATATACCCTTTCTAATCTGAATATAATCGTATAATAATATTCAGAATGGTAAAAAATATTAGCTCGATTACTCTTTTCGCTTGTGAGTTAGAGAGGTTAATTTTCAAGCATTTTGGCCTACATATTAGGAACAAGGTACAGTCGGCGACAAAAGTACTGTCACCTCTTCTGCTTCACCGTGACCCTCGATATCCAGACTCGAATGTGATAGGTATGCAAAACGAGCATATTACTACCACTATAGTCCATTCATTATACGTAGGCCATACATTGTGACCTCTATCCTCTGTAACTCAAAATGGGCTAGCGAAACTGAACTGCAAATGTCCACACCTATTCCCATGGCAGGCTGACTCTTCCCAAGTAGTATAAATATTAGCTGGATTACTCTAGTCCTTTGTCGAGTTATAAAAGCTTGGGGTCTGGGTTTCTGGCCTATCTATAATGAACAGACTATTGTTGGCTTACTGTGAGGTGTGTGGTTGTGAGGGTGATGTGGGGGGAGAGAAGGGGTTAGAGCTGTTAGGCAGGGGTGTGGTTGTGGGGGTGTAGGGTGATGGGAGAGAGAAGGGGTTAGAGCTGTTAGGCAGGGGTGTGGTTGTGGGGGTGTAGGGTGATGGGAGAGAGAAGGGGTTAGAGCTGTTAGGCAGGGGTGTGGTTGTGGGGGTGTAGGGTGATGGGGGAGAGAAGGGGTTAGGGCTGTTAGGCAGGGGTGTGGTTGTGAGGGTGTAGGGTGATGGGGAGGGAAGAGGTTAGAGCTGTTAGGTAGGGGTGTGGTTGTGAGGGTGTAGGGTGATGGGGAGGGAAGAGGTTAGAGCTGTTAGGTAGGGGTGTGGTTGTGAGGGTGTAGGGTGATGGGGAGAGAAAGGGTTAGAGCTGTTAGGTAGGGGTGTGGTTGTGGGGGTGTAGGGTGATGGGGGAGGGAAGGGGTTAGAGCTGTTAGGTAGGGGTGTGGTTGTGAGGGTGTAGGGTGATGGGGGAGGGAAGGGGTTAGAGCTGTTAGGTAGGGGTGTGGTTGTGGGGGTGTAGGGTGATGGGGGAGGGAAGGGGTTAGAGCTGTTAGGTAGGGGTGTGGTTGTGAGGGTGTAGGGTGATGGGGGAGGGAAGGGGTTAGAGCTGTTAGGTAGGGGTGTGGTTGTGGGGGTGTAGGGTGATGGGGGAGGGAAGGGGTTAGAGCTGTTAGGCAGGGGTGTGGTTGTGAGGGTGTAGGGTGATGGGGGAGGGAAGGGGTTAGAGCTGTTAGGTAGGGGTGTGATTGTGAGGGTGTAGGGTGATGGGGGAGGGAAGGGGTTAGAGCTGTTAGGTTGGGGTGTGGTTGTGAGGGTGTAGGGTGATGGGGGAGGGAAGGGGTTAGAGCTGTTAGGCAGGGGTGTGGTTGTGAGGGTGTAGGGTGATGGGGGAGGGAAGGGGTTAGAGCTGTTGGGTAGGGGTGTGGTTGTGAGGGTGTAGGGTGATGGGGGAGGGAAGGGGTTAGAGCTGTTAGGTAGGGGTGTGGTTGTGAGGGTGTAGGGGGAGAGAAGGGGTTAGAGCTGTTAGGCAGGGGTGTGGTTGTGAGGGTGTAGGGGGAGAGAAGGGGTTAGAGCTGTTAGGCAGGGGTGTGGTTGTGAGGGTGTAGGGGGAGGGTTAAGGGGTTAGAGCTGTTAGGCAGGCAGAGGAGGAGACATGATTTTTGCCCCCGATAGTATCAAACATTCGGCAATATTAATATACCGGTATATATATATATATATATATATACAGTATATCTATTGTTCTTCGGATCTAAATTCTATACGGGTAGTGCTTATTTATTGGTCTATGTATTCATTTTTTTACTTAATTTACAGTTTGATCGCTATACCTCTATCAAGCTATATCACCCCCTAGACCACTTTCAAGATAAATGTGTACATTTTTCGGTAGAAATATGTCCCCGTCGAAGGCCGGTTCCTCCTAGAACTACAGGCTCGCTATCACTCGCTAGGACAAAAAACGACTAAAGTAATCTAGATAGTATTGCTACCATTTAGGAAGATTCAACCAGGGAGGAGGTTTTGAGATGTACATCCTATTTAATCGATCTGCTTTGTAAGTTAGAGGTTAGGAGTCCCTATATCTAGCCTAATTATAAAAAAATGGAGTATAGCCTAGTCAGAATCGGTCACTGATGAGAGAGAGAGCGAGAGAGAGCACGCGAGAGAGACAGATAAAGTGAAAGAAAACAACAACTAAAAAAAACGCTGAAAAACTGCCCGTGTGTTGCCGACTTTACTGTTGTATACGTTTCTAGTGTCCGGCAAATACGTTCATATTGCAATGCAATTTCCAGTGAACTGTTGCAGCCATTGTTTAGTTTTCAAAAAGTTATTCCTATGGCCAAACACCAATAACGCACGCTCAAAATTGCTGTGATATTTTTCCGAAGCTTGTTAGTCATGATTAGTGTCTGAACCACCGCTGGGCCGGACAATATTTGTATATATATATAAGGTATTTGGATCACTTTTATTGTTTTAACCCTTTCAAGATCTTAGTAAACGTTTCTTTTCTATTGTCTTGCTATTTATTAGACGATTTGTATTCAGATTAGGAAGGGTATACGGAAGTCAGAGGGTTCAGTTAGGTAGTCTTGACCCTCTTCATTCCCACTGATCCTTCCTAAACTGTGTGAAATCGTCTAATGATAGTAGGAATAAACTGTCAAAATGTGGCATAATCTTCAGAGGGTTAACTATGTAATAATGTTGTATGTTAACCCCTTGAGGATTAGGACGCGTTCTGACAGTTTATTCTGGCTATTACTAAATATTACATGAACCCTTACAGTACCAGCGACGTGTGTTATATCATATTCTAGCTATATTTAGACGATATTATGCAGCTAAGGAAGGATTTGTGATAGTTACAAGGGTTGCTTGAGATAGTTTGAAGCCTTAGTATTGCTAGAGGTCCTTCCTAAGCTAAATAAAATCGTCTAATAGTTGCCAGAATATGATGAGAAGGACGTCCCTGGTACTGAACGGGTTGACCACTGAACTGCGATTTGTTTTTGCAAAAAATATGGTCAAGTTGAGAGGGGGGTATAAAGGGGAGAGAGTGGAAGAGAGGTCTCTCTTCACCATTCTTCACCATTGGCTCTTTCCATCGGCCAATCAGCTTGCAGCCCCACCACCTGCCTCTCCACACTACCATGGCCACCAACAATATTACCTGTGGTACTGTCAAATGGTATAATTATAAGGCAGGCTATGGCTTCATAACTACGAAGAGTAACGAGGATGTCTTCTGCCACCACACCAACATTATCAACAACAACAGCAAGAAGAAAGCCTCACTAAGAAATGGTGAAACAGTGACTTTTACCATCAAAACAGGGAGACAGGGACGTGAAGCTACCAACATCACAGGCCCTGAAGGAGCTCCAGTCAAGGGCTCCTCTTTCTCCCCACGGATTGTTCCACCAGAGTCGACACCACCTACAACTACAGCAGATGGGGAAGCAGTACTGAGGGCCAAGAGCTTTGCCTGTATTCAGTCAGCCATAGCCATTGCTGGCCCAGACACACACCAACTCTGCCAGCTAATCCCCTGTCTGTTGTCACACAACAATCTTCCCACCATCATCATACCTCAGAAGGCCTTCTCCGCGACCCCTGCAAACATCAAAAGGGCGTCAACAAAGAAGAAGCCCCCCAAGACACAAGATCGAGTTCCAGAACTACAGGAATCTCCAACTCTTCACATCCATGAAGAACACCAAGAAAAGGACGAAACACAAATGGAAGCCGAGGAAGCCAGAGCATCATCATCACCACCATCTTCCCCCAACACCAAGTCAAAATCGCCAAGAAAGAGATCCCCAGGACCACTCCTTCCCCTACCGACAAACCCGGAGACAATAACAAAAATCGCCAAGGAGACGGAACCGGAAGAAGACACCATCGAGCTTGCAGAACTAACACTGGGCAGTATTGGATTCATCTGTGACGTCTTTGAACAAGATCCCGACGTTATGAGGAAAGCATATTATTATATTAATCAAGAAGACTTGGAACGAACTATCACAGATGAAGGAAAAAACAAACTGAAAGCAAGACTCAACAGATCAGACATAGACATCCCTAAGTTAAAATCATTCTTATCAGCACTTTAGTAACTTAAGTACAACAATAAAGCATGAATGAAAGTTTTTAAAACAAAAATGATTAGACAAACAAAATAAAGTAATAAACATCCCTCAACAACAGCAAGGTGGACGGCCCACTAACTTTTCTCTTCCACTGTATTTCATCTTTCCTACTTTCTCTTCACTCCACCCACTCTGAGGTGCCTCTCTTCCCCCCCCCCCCCCTACCTTTAAAAAAAAAAAAAAAAAAAAAAAAAAAAAAAAAAAAAAAAAATGGAAGATGTGGTATGGAGAGATGCCACTACTTTCTATGCGTCACCCAATTATGAGACCCTTTTCGGCACTGGCACGGTATAAAGAAGGTATCACACGAGCGTTTTTTCACTCAACATATATTCCCATCACTGATCTGGCAGCTTATGAGGTAAATATTTAGAATATTTCGGTCACCTAAATTCATCTATCAACAGTCTACTTTCCAATACCAGTGCAAACTATTCCATAAATGTTGCCAGAAAAATGTTGATGATCGAATGTTGACTATAAATGCTCTCGTGTGATACCGGCTTTAGAAGGGTTAAGTAAATGAGGGATCTGCATGAGTGATAAGGTTAATTAAGGGGAGGTAGTTGGCTTTTCGAGTCCTCCTCCTCCCTCATGTTTAGCCCTATTAGTTATGAGATTTCAAGACATTCGACCCATTAGTTTGCCGATTGTCAGACCTTTTGCCCCATTTCTTTGCCAATATTAAGACCTTTCGTGCCATTTAGGTATCGATTTTTTTCCTGGCGAGCGATAGCGAGCCTGTATTCAAAGAGGAATCGGCATTCGGGCGGGAACATTTTCTACCGAAACATGTACAAATGTATATCGAAGGGGGGTCTTGTGGGTGTTTTGTTAAGTTTGATAGAGGTTTAGAGAGCCAACTAAACCCCTTCCTTGAGCCGAACCAGTAAATTATGCTGCACAATACCGTCTGAGCTCCCTTGATTGAGATCGACTTTACCCCTTTGAGGTCCTTCATGAGCTGTGTAATAATGGCCAGAAGAAACTGCTATAACGCGTCATGATCTTCAAAGGGTTAGTAGATAAAAAGTGTTCAGACACGATAAAAACATCAACGGAGGAGGAGCACTTTATTAATATTTCACTGTTTTCAAGTCCCTAGATAGTATTCATAATGTTAGGCCTTTCAATTAGATGCATTTATAATCATTGCTTATGTCTTATTTTCAAATTTTATTCGGATCTGGAAAAAGATCATGTCGAACGAACCCGGAATGAGCCAAGTTTATTAGGAGTACAAAATTAATATTTTAATATTTTGTGTGATGCCCCAGTCAGGGTTCGAACCCAGGCCAGTAGTGCAGCACTCCAGCACTTAAACCACTAGACCACCGAGGAGCTTAACAGTAGTGACTTCAAATAAAATATTAGCCCACCTTCATCAAAGCTAACCACGAAAACCATGAGCAAAATTTGGCAAAATTTGAACAATAAATTTAGAAGCTAAGCTGACAACGATAACTATATGCTACTTTTTCATTAGGTTGATAAGAACTATTTGCTACATTCTCTCTCACTCTCTCTCTCTCTCTCTCTCTCACACACACACACACACACACACACACGAAATGGGGTTGTCCAATGGTCTAAGGTGCCGCGCGCTCAAGGCTTAGTCTTGGGGCCAAGGGTTCGAGATTCCCAGCCCCAAAAGGTGTTTCAGCCATCCCGATGAAGAATGATTATATCGTGGTCCCTCCCTAGCCAAGCTGTGCAACTATTAGGGCGGGTGCCCAACCCCGAAAGGGGTTGAAATAGGGCAGCTATCCCCCGCTTTCTAGGGCCTTTCCTAGCTGATGCTGAGAGGATTGGGTTCTAGTCATGTGGTGATGGGCTGGTCTGTCAGAGTGAGAACTGAGCAATCTCTGCCATACCCATAGCTTTCTCTGACTGTTCCTTTTACTTATATATTTTCTAGATCTCAAGTGACGGTGTCTCTTCCGTGGATTGACCTCCCAATCTACCAAGATTGGAAGCCAAAGCGTCACATTTTTCCTTTGCCTCTCAGCTTTCTCTTCATAATTGCTGAGGGGCACAGGGCCCTGGGTGGGGCTTTGGTTTCCCGGGCGTTTCCGCACCTTCCTCAGCTCCCCGCCATGGAGTGGCTTCGGTCACCCAGGCTCTATTGTGGTAGGCAGGGAGGGTTCTGTGGGGGTGCTCGATTATGGCTTTGGCCTTGCTCGGGGCCTTGGGGATGTTCGGCCAGGCAGCCTGAGGAACAACAACAACAACAACAACAACTATTGGCTTATGTTAGCTTACATGTCGCTCCACCTGTACATCTGCATATATATTATGGCCGGAAATCTGGCACCTCAGGGTTGGCAAAGGTCGTATGCAGTCTCGTAGTTAAGGTAGAATAAGCATTGTACTGTACCTACGTTAAGAAACTATGTAACTATTCAGCCTAGGGTTGCAGGTGAACAAGAAACCAACACTTTATTGTTATTATTATTATTATTATTATTATTATTATTACTATTACGCACACTAGAACCCCCACGTGGATTGCGACGGAAGCCAAACATTTAATTGCAAGATAACATGTTTGTTCCTAGAAAACCAATTAGAATACTAGAAGTTAAATGATCGAGCGTGGAAGAGGAGAAAGGAGGAGGAGGAGGAGGAGAAGAAGGAGGAGGAGGGTGAGGAGAAGAGATGGACTAAAAAGAGAATGAGGAAAAGTTAGAAGAGGAGAAAAAAGAAGAATATAATAAGCTGTGGAGGATGGGAGGAAGGAGAATGAAGAAGAGGTAGAGAAGTGTAAGAAAAGTATATGATGAAAATAGAAAGAAAGAAAGGTCATAATAGAGTGAAAGAGTTGAAATATTATATGCATACTTCTATACGATTAGAGTTGAAGCAGAGCCTCATTCGTCTCCGAGTGTGAGAGGTCCTTCCTGTATTTTGTTGTTTACGTGTATGAAGGAGACAAAAGGCAAAGCTACCTGTAACAATTGACCCCCCCACTCCCACCTCCCACACACACACACTCACACATATATGTATGCATGTACAGTATATACTCAGGCCCAATCCCCACTTTTCCTTATTTTTTTTTTTTTTTTTTTTTTTTTTTTGAGGGGAGGGGGGGACTCAAGACAGAGCCCGAATAGGGACAACACAACAGAAAACAATGAACACACAAAAACAATATACAAATTCACACACATCTAGGTCATGCAAGAGAAGACCCAGAGAACAGGGTCACCAAGGTCTCTCCAGCACTCCCCCAGCCCACGACCACCTGGAGAGGTTCCGATCTCAGCAGGCAGACATGCAGCAGAACCGAAACCACGAGCCCGGCCACCACACTTCCAGATGCACCCTTCATTTAAACCGTCTCCCCGGGCCAGGCGCCTGATGGACTATTATCTAGTCCAACTTGCGCCCGATTCCTTCCCCAAATGACCACGTGTTCACTCATCTATTCACAAGCATTCTCCATTAATTCCTGTTTATTACCACTTTTCTTGCCTGATCTATAGTCATTCCTCTATCATCCAAAGCTTGTCTTACACAATCTCTCCATCTCAATGGGGGTCTTCCTGCCCCTCTATCTCCCCTTGTATCTGACTCACATATTCTCTTTGTAAGCCTTTCATCTTCCATTCCTTCTACATGAACATACCATCTCAGCACCCTTCTGTCCACTCTGGCCGACATGCAAATGTTCCTGCTACCCCACTCTCCTACGTATCTCTTCATTCCTCCATCTGTCTCTACGAGTAACTCCACACATAACCTCAAGCAGCTCATCTCCATCACATCCAGCTTTCTTCTCTCCTTTTCCTTCAGAGCCCATGTCTCAGCCCCATACATCACTGTTGGCACAACAATTCCTTGATACATTACACGTTTTACTTTCATTCCGAGATTTCTCACCTTCCACATACTTCCTATTACTCCGAAAGCCTTCCTTCCTTCACACACTCTATGTTTTACCTCCATTTCCATACCTCCACTCCTGCTTATCGTTCCTCCTAGATTATTGAAAACACTCTACTTGTTCCAATATTTCCCCACATATAGACAAAGTTGAACAATGTAGAGCCGAATTCAAGGTACTGTTCCCCCTGCAATTCCGTTCTTCTTTCAGATTGTATTGATGGAAGTCAAATTAGTATTATTGAATTAGGAGAGTTACTTGCTATGCAGTAGTTCATGTACCTTCTTATGCAACTATTGAATAAGATATTACACTCTAAATTCAATACTACTAGTTTCCCTTCCATAAATAAAATCACAGAGAGGAACGGAAATCTTGCAGGGAGCTGTAAAGTCATGAGCAAACATTCCTGGACACCAACCAGATAATGTTTGCCCCTTCGTCTCCAAAGGTATTGCTAAACTTTATATTCAAACTCGCATGTTTTCTTTATTTAATTCTAGCTACCGGCAGACGATTATATGCAGCTTAATATAAATCTCTCCTGATGAAGGAGTTGACTTTATCTGGTTGATGTCGCAGCATTTATGTTCGTGACGTTAAGAGTCAACATGTCTGGACACACGAAGCTTCTCTTTCATTTTTAGCCCGAATAGTTTTGAGATTTTAAGACATTCGCATTATTATTATTTAGGCGATTTTCAGACCTCCCGTGCCATTTTGGCGTATGTTGTTTTTTTTTGTTTTTTTCTGGAGAGCGAAAGGAAGCTTGCAATTCATTAGAAATTATTTGTTAAAGCTTGATGTAATTCTGGGGAAGAAACTATTAAAATAATAGATGAATGAATATATAAACAAATCAAGAAAAACCTCCCCTTAATCATGGCTCAAACGCCTCTGGGTTTCGCCGGCACTTTCCGAGATTATGTAAATATGTCTGGGGATTGGATCGACCGCTTTTTTCAGAGACTTTTAAATCTTAGTGTAACTATATTTTTGGGACATTATTTGATTGTTGGTACATCTTTTTTCGGGACATCTTTATTCGGGACGTATTTTGGGGGGATTTTTTTTTTTTTTGCTTTTACATATATTTGGGGGACATCTTTTTTCGGGATAACTTTTTCGGGACATAATTTGTTCGGGACAATTAATTTCCAGGCATTTTTTTTTTTTATTTTTATTTTTTTTACGGGATAACTTTGTCGGGGTTTCCAGGAACTTTGTGATGAGTATAATTATGTCATCGGTGAAAATGTCAATCTTTAATTTGTCCAAAAGTTATATATTAAACAATATGAAATGATTCACTGAGAGACGGTAACACGGATGAAGGCGACATGAGACAATTTAACCCTTTGAGGATTATGTCGCATTTTGACAGTTTATTCTGACTATCTTTAGACAGTTGTATTCAACTTAGGAAGGCTCTCTAGGAATCAGAAGGGTAAAAACTATCTCAATTATAATCCAACGAGCTCTTCCTAAGCTGTATAAAGTCCTCTAATAATAGCCAGAATAAACTGTCAAAGCGCGTCATAATCCTCAAGGGGTTAATAGTCACCCATATAGGGAACCCATTAACCCCTTGAGGAATATGACGCGTTTTAGCAGCTTATTTTGGCTATCATAAGACGACTTTATACAGCTTAGGAAGGTACGTATGTGGGAGTCAAAATGGTAAAGACTAGCCCGATCAACCCCCTAGGGGGACTTCCATATACTCTTTACAAATCTGAATACAATCGTCTAATAATAGTCAAATAATACAACAGTAATAATGCAGGAAATTCCCAGCGCGACCGAAGCCACTCCAAGGACCCGTGCCCCCACGGAGGGGGCAGGGGATGGTTGTGACGGTTTGGCTCCCGAACCTGCTCCCCGCGGCCGGCATCCGGTTTTCCTCCACTGGTCGTTGATTTTGTCTTCGGCCGTGGAGGGTCGGCAGCCATGCTCGGGGCTGTTCGGCCAGGCAGCTTAGGGAACAACAACAACAACAGTAATAATGCATCGTAGAGTTCCGAGAGGGTTAATTGCGAAACAATTAAGGGGATTGGGTTTATATTTGGGTCGTTTATAAATAAATATATATATATATATATATATATATATATATATATATATATATATATATATATATATATATATGTGTGTGTGTGTGTGTGTGTTATATAACTCTATAGCAATTGACGAATATAATTCTTAGTTAATTTTACAGTAGCATGAGAAAGATGTGTGGGAATTATAAGGGTAAATACTCTCTCAATTAACATATATATACCCTTCTTGATATGAATACAATCGTCTAATATTACGCAGAAACCAGAAAGTTATAAGTCATCGTATCTTCAGAGGGTTAAGGGGGGGTCACCTGCTTTGTTTTATCTTTCTCTCCTTTTATCTCTTTCTCTGGCTTGTATCCATTCAGCCAACTGTTTTAGAACGTTTATCCCCATCCAGGTGTCGATTATTTCCTGGCGAGCCAGCATTGTATGGACAGATCCGGCTTCGCCGGAGAAATGTTTCTATCGAAAAATGTACTAATTTAGCTTGCTGTCAAAACAAAAATACATATATGCTGGCTCGCTACTGCTCGCCTGGAAAATATTGACACCTGGATGGGGGTAAATGTAGGTTGAATGGGGCAGAATGGATACAAACCAGAGAGAAAGAGAAAAAAAAAAACGAGGTGGGCTCCCTTAAGAAACTATGATATCGAACAGAGTGTTCGATAGAGGTTTACGGTCTCAAACCTTACTGTACCAGCGACGTCTGTTATGATTTATGTGAGTCATATTTAGAAGATTTTATGGAGCTTAGGAAGGATCTCTGGTAGTTAAAAGGATTGATTGAGATAGTTCGTAGCCTTATAATTGCTAGAGATCATTCCTAATCTGAATACAATAGAGTAATAGTAGCCAGAAGCAATTAAAGGGGATGTCGATGGTACAGAAGGGGTTAAACTGATGATAGTACTGCTATGTTATACAAGGTACACTCGGATGCCATAGTCTCTAGCCTACTCATAAGCATTCGTGGACCCCATAATATGCTTTTCTGTTTGCAATATCTCTGGAAACGAATGCATGAACAAAATTGTCTATGCATCTACTACAAACCTATATCTATCTACTAGTTATTGAAAAAGGAAATTCCCGGCGCGACTGAAGCCACTCCAAGGACCCGTGCCCCCACGGAGGGGGCAGGGGATGGTTGTGACGGTTTGGCTCCCGAAACTGCTCCCCGCGGCCGGCATCCGGTTTTCCTCCACTGGTCGTTGATTTTGTCTTCGGCCGTGGAGGGTCGGCAGCCATGCTCGGGGCTGTTCGGCCAGGCAGCTTAGGGAACAACAACAACAACAGTAATAATGCATCGTAGAGTTCCGAGAGGGTTAATTGCGAAACAATTAAGGGGATTGGGTTTATATTTGGGTCGTTTATAAATAAATATATATATATATATATATATATATATAATTATATATATATATATATATATATGTGTGTGTGTGTGTGTGTTATATAACTCTATAGCAATTGACGAATATAATTCTTAGTTAATTTTACAGTAGCATGAGAAAGATGTGTGGGATAAGGGTAAATACTCTCTCAATTAACATATATATACCCTTCTTGATATGAATACAATCAATTACGCAGAAACCAGAAAGTTATAAGTCGTATCTTCAGAGGGTTAAGGGGGGGTCACCTGCTTTGTTTTATCTTTCTCTCCTTTATCTCTTTCTCTTGTATCCATTCAGCCCACTTGTTTTAGAACGTTATCCCCCTCCAGGTGTCGATTATTTCCTGGCGAGCCAGCATTGTATGGACAGATCCGGCTTCGCCGGAGAAATGTTTCTATCGAAAAATGTACTAATTTAGCTTGCTGTCAAAACAAAAATACATATATGCTGGCTCGCTACTGCTCGCCTGGAAAATATTGACACCTGGATGGGGGTAAATGTAGGTTGAATGGGGCAGAATGGATACAAACCAGAGAGAAAGAGAAAAAAAAAAACGAGGTGGGCTCCCTTAAGAAACTATGATATCGAACAGAGTGTTCGATAGAGGTTTACGGTCTCAAACCTTACTGTACCAGCGACGTCTGTTATGATTTATGTGAGTCATATTTAGAAGATTTTATGGAGCTTAGGAAGGATCTCTGGTAGTTGTTGTTGTTGTTGTTGTTGTTCCCCAAGCTGCCTGGCCGAACAGCCCCAAGGCCCCGAGCAAGGCCAAGGCCATAACCGAGCGCCCCCACAGGGGATGGTTGTGACGGTTTGGCTCCCGAAACTGCTCCCAGCGGCCGGCATCCGGTTTTCCTCCACTGGTCGTTGATTTTGTCTTCGGCCGTGGAGGGTCGGCAGCCATCCGCGGTTGGCAGCCTCGGGAGGTGGCCCCACGACGTAGACGCCGCCACATCAGGACCTAATCAGAAACTTTCCAAACGGAGTCCCACAAGGATCCGTCCTATCGCCCGCACTCTTCAATCTGTACATGCACGATATAACTACACCCAATACGCCCCAAATAAACTTAGCCTCCTATGCAGATGACATAACACTCACATGCACACACCATGACCCAAAAAGAGCAACAGATCTCCTTCAACCCTATCTCAACACACTACATGGCTGGTGCACTACAATTAGACTTAATCTAGCCCCAGCCAAATTCACCGCAACCTTGCTCACAAGTTGGACAGGAGAACACGAATACATCCCTCAACTCACCATAAACAACACACCCCTAACACATACACACACACCCAAAATCCTAGGAGTAACATATGATACTCATATGACATTCAAACAGCACACCACAAACATTAAAAAGAAACTGACACCCAGACTTAACGCCCTCAGGTCACTTGCTCACACAAAATTTGGACACAACAAAGAAACTACCACCACAGTATATAAACAACACATAAGATCAGTGATGGAATACGCAAGCCCAGCCTGGGCTTCTAACCTAGCTGAAACACATCATAAGACCTTACAGACTATTCAAAACAAAGCCCTAAAGATCATTACAGGCTGCACAGCTACTGCACCCACAGATCACCTACATCAAGAAACCAAAATCCTCAAAGTCAAAGACCATCTGGACATGAGAGGCACTCAATTCCTGGCAGCAGCCTCCACGATCCAAGACCACCCACTAAACTACATGGCAACACACCCACAGACACCAAGAAATATCAAAACACCACCCAGCACACGGTATCACACACAATTATTGTCCTCTCTCCCTCCCTGCCCACCCGGAACCAACTTCCAGAAGCACATCCATACTCATATCTCTCACCGATCCATCCACTCACTCACAGACAACACGCAGCTGCATGCACGACCTCCCGAAATCCATCCTTCCGAATCCTCCCTTCCTCGCGAGGACAGAGTCCACATGGCCAGGCTGAGATGCGGACACCATCCAGCTCTCCTGAGCTATCAGAAGAGACTGGATGACTCCGTTGTCGATGCCTGCCCGGGATGTAACACAGCACCCCATACCATTAAACACATCATAGAAGACTGCATTTCACACAACCACTTACGCCAACAACACAATCTACACTCAATGAGAGCTCTGTGGGAAAGCCCGATCGTGGCCATGGCCTTTCTCAGGGACTCGGGGCTGTTCGGCCAGGCAGCTTAGGGAACAACAACAACAACAACAACAACTAGTTATTGAGAAGCAAGTTTCATTAAAAAATCAATCCAGATACTTATAATTATCATAACTATCTGGGTTGATTTTTAATGGAACTTACTTCTCAATAACTATACTCTGTTTCTTTCTTGCTGACGGTAAATTGCCATCTTTTCAGCTTGATTACTCCGCTATTATGCATTGTTGGTGCAAAATATGCTGTTAATTATGAATACTTGGCACTAATAGGAAGCAGAGACCTGGTAGTTTCTTATTTTTCTGTTAGTTATCGAAAAAATCAGTTGTTAAGGAATTCAATTTACCGTCAGATGAAATGAAACCGAGTATAGTAGACATAGCTTTGTTGTAGAGATTTACTGTCATAATTAGGATAAGTGAAATCCAAGAATAAATACTATGGGCTAGCTAGAGACTATGTCATCCGAGTGTACCTAATACTAATAGAAAAACAAACTTCAGAATTACGTTGACTGATACATTAAGCTTTAGCTTTCCATTGTAGTGAAATAAATAGACTAATATGAAGTGCATTATAATTTTTGCTGTCCGTATTTGATTAATTAATAAAGTAATCTGAAGTGCATTTTATGTTTTTGATCAGCGAAACTTGGAAGCAAAACACCACATTATTCATCCCCGACTTCCAGGGAGAGAATATGAAACACAATTCTCCGGGAGCTTAAATGCAGATAAGAAAACTTGGGACTCCTAAAAGAGGTTGTTTTTACGGGCCGGCTTGCTTGTGTATAATCTCCAGGGACGTAATGTAGTGTGATATGCTAATGCTCTTTTGTTTGCCTAGACCTTCTTTGGGGCCTTGTTTGTGAAAATTGTGTGTCTTGGCAGGGGGGGGGGTGGGGGGGGGGGGGACTGGTGGGGCGTGTGTGTTTGTTTGTGTGTGTATGTCTTGGAAAGGGGAATGAGGGGGGGGGGGGGTTGTGTTTGTAATTTTATGTGAGCGTCTTTGAAGGGACACGGCGAGGTGGGGGAAGGTGTTTGTGTTTGTTTGTGATTATATGTGTGGTGTGTGTGTGGTCGTTATTTGGGGGGGATCTGTGTGTATGTGTGGTGTATGTTTTTTTGTTTTTGTATTTTTTTTTCTGTGTGTGTGTGTGCGTGTGTTCTAGTCCATTCATTATAGGTAGGCCAGATTTCGTAACCCCTAACCTTGGTAACTCAAAATGGGCCAGAGCAAATGAGCTGTCAATCTCCACACCTCTTCCCTGGCTGACTCTTAACTAATGTCGAAATATTAGCTCGATTACTATATTCCTCTGAGTTAGGAGAGGTCATGGTTGGGATTTCTAGTCTACTTGCAATTAACGGAATATAGTGTGTTTGAGTGTGTATTTGCACCTGTGTATGTGTATATGTGTGTGTGTGTGTGAGAGAGAGAGAGAGAGAGAGAGAGAGAGAGAGAGAATATATATATATTACGAGTTTATTGTTTTATGTGATTGTGTCCATGTTCGAGTGAGTCTTATAATAATGTTATCAGAAACAGGAAAATAATTATTATACTCACACGGTAAGCCATGTTGTGTGTGTGTGTGTGTGTGTGTGTGTGTGTGTGTGTGTGTGTGTGTGCTTGATAGGGTGTTTACATTTGCGTATATGAGTGAGGTAGTTTATGCATGCGTGTATTTCTGCTTAAAATAATTAATGAGTAGCAATTAACCCTTTTATTAATATTGACGAGGTAGTAGAATTGTGCAAAGGAATTAAGTAGAATTATGTATTTATATTATGCTGACTGTGAAGTAAAAATGTAGCCTAATCAAATAACTCTCCAGCTCATAGTTGTTTATAAAATATAAATATATACATGAACATTATTTGCCGGACATCATTTCAAAATACTAAAAAACGTAAACTTTATTCGCATCCCTTGGTCTTTTGGAAATGGAAGTTGGGAAATACAAAGACACATGTTTTTTTCAATATGATTTTTCTAACTTCGGACTTCTAAGTACGGACTTTTAACTACGAACTTCTAACTACGGACTTTTAACTACGGACTCCTACCTACGGACTTCTAACTCCGGACTTCAAACTACGAACTTCTAACTATGGACTTCTAACTACGGACTTCTAACTACGGGTCTCTAACTACGGACCTCTAACTAAGGACTTTTAACTCAGGACTTCAACTACGGACTTCTAACTACGGACTTCTAACTACGGATTTCAAACTACGGACTTATAACTATGGATTTATAACTCCGGACCTCTAACTACGGACCTCTAACGAAACAAAATCAAAGCCGAGAAAAATATAAGTGAACAGGAAATATAAAGAGTGAAATATACTGCAAAGGGTATACACCAGCAATCATTAACCTCTTCTGTACCGGCGACGTCCTTTTTACTTTATTCTGGCTACTATTAGACGATTTTATTCAGTATTACAAAGGGCCACCAGCATATAATAGGCTTCGAACTATCTTACTTAACTCTTTTTATTACCTCAGATCCTTTTTAACTCCCCATGACATATATATGACGCGATCGCGTCATATGGACTAGTGAACCAAAAACTCATATGAGGCGATCGTGTCATATGGATTTATCTCTATACCTCTCCAATAAGTTTATGACGCGATTTTGCGTCATATGAGCTCAGTAAGTCCGATAAGTTACCATACGATAAAACCGTTGGTGGCAACCTCATTCACCTCCGATAATTCTAACGGCCGCAGTGTTGTTGTGAGTGTAGTGCGGGGCAGTGGCAATGATCCCGGGTCTCCCGCCTCCTCGGACTTATTGGAACATAATATGTCGGAGGGAGTTAAGCTGCATAAATGGAGTAGACAATATAAGCGCAACCGTTAACCCATTGAGGATTATGATGCGTTTTAGCAGTTTATTCTGGCTACTGTTAGCCGATTATATTCAGCCAAAGAAGAACGTATGGGAGCTAGAGGGTTAATTGCGATAGCTTTTACCACTTTGATTCCTAGACATCCTTCCTAAGCTGCATCAAATCATTTAATGTAATCCAGCAAAACGCATCATAATCCTCAAATGGTTGAAATCAATAAGAACATACCACAGTGGACGAATACTATAAATAATAATAGAGCAGATTGGACGATGGTAAGAATAGTAGTAATGGAAAATAGTAACACCAGTTAAACCCTTCAGAGGTCATTTTCATGGTATTCTGGGTACTATTAGCACCCATTAGCTACCACAGATCCTTCCTAAGCTGCATAAAGTTATAAGGCTTCAAACTATCTCAATTAACTGCTACTACAGATCCTTCCTAAGCTGCATAAAGTTATAAGGCTTCAAACTATCTCAATTAACCGCTACCAAAGATCCTTCCTAAGCTGCATAAAGTTATAAGGCTTCAAACTATCTCAATTAACCGCTACCACAGATCCTTCCCAAGCTGCATAAAGTTATAAGGCTCCAAACTATCTCAATTAACCCTTTAGCTACCACAGATCCTTCCTAAGCTACACCAAATCCCAAATATAGCAAGAATACAACGTAAGGCCTATCATCGGTACTGAAAGGGTTAAAATGTAGCAGAAACCCCGTATGAGTCCTCGGGAGAAATGGAGAAGAAGCGACGACAAAGAAAGGGAGGAGTAGGGGAAAGGAAGAATGGACGATAACGAGGGAGTGGGAGGAATGTAAATGTACGGAGGGGGGAAGAAGGTGGAGGAGGAAGAGGAGGAAAGAGGAAGAGGAGGAGGAGAAAGAGGAGACAAAAGGAAGACAACCGACGATAATGAGAGAAGGAGAGAGTGAGTGTGAGAGAGAACAATAGTAGTCTTTATAGTGAGAGAAAGACAGTCGAGTAGGACAGGTTATACTTGCATAATGATATAATGAGTGGTTGATTTAATAATATTTATAAATTATTAATAAAGAAAGGGAAATTAAAGGAAAATGGCGTTGAATGCAATGACAACCTCCTATTCCTGTGGTAATTGAGCAACAGTCCTTTTTCTTACCATGCGGTGATTTTTTTGTTTTCCACAACCAGGCTTTTTTTTCGTTTAAAAATCCCTTTGTTTCTGCTTCATAATAAGTGTTGGTGAGTTAAATTATCTTCGTAATAGCCATAATTATCAACAGATAAACTAATACAGACAATAGGTGATGATAGCTGCACCCTGGTCATCCTATGCAGGTCAAATATTTCATTCTCTACAGGCTGCATGTGTTTAGCTCAATTCGTTATGAAATTTTAATGGATTCGTCTGTTGTGTGGTCGGAAGACATGTAGTTTCTGTAGAAAAATGTAATGTCATTGGCCGGTCATTGGTCATTGGTAATTTTTCTACAGAAACTACATGTCTTCCGACCACACAACAGACGAATCCATTATGAAAGAAATAATTCACAAAAACGTCCTCCCCACCAACCCTGACAATAAAATCAAACTCATTATTTACTACAAATCTCCTAAGACCTCCAACCTTGTCCTCCGTAACCGCCCCATTTCCACCAACCAACCGTAAGACGATCATGTGATATACCAGCATATTTGCACCTCTGGGGACTGTGAACCCCTATCCTATGTTGGAATGACACAGACTCGCCTTTCCCGTCGACTAACCCTCCACCTTCAATCTGGCGCTATAAAAGATCACTATCAAGCCCCCACCATCTTGCCCTAACTCGCGCCGACCTAGACAAACAAACCACCATACTCGACAAAGAATCAGACCCCAGAAGACTAGCTATTTTAGAAGCTCTATACATCCAAACACTCAACCCCAGCATCAACAACCAAACACAAGACCTTCAAATTCTTCCTTCAGGCAAGCGCTACAGGCATGCTGCCCCCCCTCCTCTCGCCCCGTGCCCCCCTCCCTTACGCTTCCACACTCAGCACACAACTGACAACACCAACCAATCACAGCCACCCACAGCCAACAACCAACCACCGATAAAATTTAGTGCCCGTCTCGGGAATAGACTGCCTTCCACCAATGAACAGCCACCACACACCCAGAAGCTCCACCCACCTCCCTCTACTTGATCCTCGAATTTTGTATAAATATGATGCTTTGTCCCTATTCTAATCACTCACAATGACTCTCTCACAGTAATGTACGCAGACGACGTGACGCAAATAATAAGAGCAGGCACAATAGACGCATTGACAAACAGAGCTCAAAGAGAACTTGACAAAGTAGCACAATGGGAGCAAAAATGGCGGATTCAGGCTCATCCTCAAAAAACACACGTCACATACTTTGCCAAAGGACATCCCCGCCCAAGACCCTTATTCCAGAACTCCCGAGCACCTGTCCCTAACCGCACACAAATAAATGTCTCTCCCACAAACAAAGTACTCGGCCTCACATTCGACAAAAACATCCGATTCCACAAACAAGCACAAACTTCCATTGCCATCGCATCTAAATCACTACAAACCATCTATCGATTCAGAAATGCCTCAATAAAAACCAAGCTTCACTTATACAAAGCACTTATAAGACCTCTTTTGTGCTACGTCCCACTCAGCATTTCACTTTCGGCCCCTACCAACCAACTAAAATATCAAAAAATACAAAATAAAGCACTGAGGTGGATGTTCGGGACTCAGTGGTATGAGTTCCAGACGGCACAACATCTTCACAATCTAGCCCACATCCCCCCTCTAAATACTTATTGGCAGCAATTAGCAGAAAAACAAATTATAAAATTTGAGACCTTTCATGATAACTTCATCCAAATTGTCAACAGAATTTTATATCCCCCCCGCCCCTTGTCAAACCTCCTTCACCCCAACAACAGAGAGGCACCCATTCCAATATTCACTTAAAATCAGGATTGGTAGAGGAGGTGGGTCATGCCGGCTCGTCCACAGTCCAGCCTCCCTACCACTCTTGACCTAGATTCCTAGCTTCACTTCCCATTAAAATGTATAATTTCACAGACAAAGTACAAGACAACAACCTTTTAACGTAACTTCTATAATAATAACAGTACAGCCTTCTTACAGGTTCTGCCACTGACAGACTTCCCCAGCAGTACCCCTTTTGACTCCATGCCACCCAAAATTACCTCCCCCTTTTATACCATTTTCGAATTACTACCACCCAAAAATACAACCCCAAAACATGCAAGCACTTTCGATCTTATACCATCCAAAATTAACTTGCTCCCCATCCCTTGCCCCCTTCTTGGCAAGCCATCCTGAATCACTAAAGTAACTTCTCCAACTAAATCAACTCAACCCCAGCTCAATTATTCAACTCACGCACGTTGGGTCAAGCCCCGACACCCTATTTCTCCCACTATTATCACTGTCTCTCCTACTTAACCAATAAAAACTTCCCTTCTTTCACCCTCACCCACCTTTTCTATATTCATTCATTCATTCATTCTATTCTAATCATTACCTCTCCATTCCCTGAAGATGCAAGATGTTTACTTGTGAAACGTTGGATCCACAATGAATTTTGCTAACCTTTTGTACCTCATCTCTGAACCCCAGAGGAAAATTGTTAGAACTATTGAAAGCTGTAACAATAAAATCCTGAATGCTGAAACTGCTATTGCTTTTAACCTCGTCTGTTTAAAAGAGAATCTATTACCTGGCTATACTAACATATATATATATATATATATGTATATAATTATATATATATATATTATACAACATAATAAATTAACACCCCTTAATTACACTGATAAAAATATAGAGTAAAAATGTCTATCAAATAACTGGATTCGAATGCACTGGAGACAAATACGAGGGGAATTGGGTGTTCTCTCAACAATACTCTGTTTTTTTTTAAAGCTGGCAAGAAACTGGCATATCCCCATCTTATTTAATGGGGAGGTAGTTGTTTTTTCTGGACTCCCAGCTTCTCCCTATTAGTTTTCAGATGCTTAAACATTCGGTCCATTAGCTTGGTAATGTTATGACCTTTCACCCCATTTCTTTGTCAATATTAAGATTTGTCCTGTCATTCAGGTGTCGATGTTTTCCTGGCGTGCGATAGTGAGCCTGTATTTTCTATCGAAAAATTTACAAATTTATCTTGACGGGCGGGGTTTTTTTGTATTATTTTTTTTTTAGCTTGATGGAGGTCTAGGGAGGAAACTTAAACAATATTAAAACTATACATAAATAAATACGCCCATCCCCCCTTAAAGTGTATTCAAGCTAACCTGTCAGACATTGGTAACATTGCCTATCTATGTATTTGTATAGCCAATATTAAATATAGGCGGCGTCACACGAGCAGTTTAGAAAGGCAGTATAGGAAATATAATGAAAGACAGTGTTCAAATGTCTACGTTTGTTATAGGCAAATATGGTTTTATTTGCGAAAAAATGTATACTATGTGATGCATAGACTTTTCAGTTTCTTATTTTTGCAGTAAGTATCAACAAATTTAACTTTCCGCCCGGTTAAAAACAATCGAGTATAGATATAATAAGTAACACCCCGTTATTAACGTTAATCATCATTACAAACCCCAATGTACTTGAATAAACTTATGAAAGCATATATGGTCCTCCCGGGATTCGAACTCAGGACACCACACCCAGAACATATAGCATCTAAACCATTACATCACCAACACATAATACCATATGCTGAATCGAAAGGGTATAGGGATAGCACAAAATAATGTATATGTTATTGCCAAAGTGACGTAGCAGCCATATATAAATAATAGATTTAAGGGGGTAGTACTCGTTTTTTATGGACCCCCTTCTCCCTTATTTTTGGCATATTAGTTTTGAGGTTTTAAGATTTTCGTGCCGTTTGTTTGTCGTATTTTAAGACCTTTCGCCCCATTTATTCGTCAATGTTAAGATTTTTCGTGCCATTTATGTGTCGATTTTTTTCCTGGAGAGCGATAGCGAGCATGTAATTTTAGAAGGAACCGGCCTAAGGCCGGAACATTTTTATACCAAAAATTGTACAAATTAATCTTGAAAGGGGGTCTAGGGGGTGCTATTTTTAGCTTGATGGAGGTCTAGCGAGGAAACTCATAAATAAATAAATTAATAAATACATAGACCAAACACCAAGCACTACCCCCTTAAGGAGTGGAGAAACATGGAACTCGGCCAGAGAAAGGCAGATGTGAATGGGACAAAGAGACTAGAAAACAGAGAGAAGTGTGAAGGGCATATACAGTATAATATAGTAAACATGTAGAGAAAATATTGTTTACATGTACTTACATCGAGAGAGTAAGAGAGAGAGAGAGAGAGTAAACCGTTAATCCAATAAGCGATAGGTTAGCATATTACATAACACTGTTAAATGCAGAGAGAGAGAGAGAGAGAGAGAGAGAGAGAGAGAGAGAGAGAGAGGAAGTAAGTAATCCTTTAGTCCATTAAACGATGGGTTTTCATATTACATAACTCTGATAAATACTCACACACACACACACACACACACAGAGAGAGATAATTTTGGAAAGGATGTAAATATTGAAGGTGAGCAAACCACTCAAGCTCCGAGTTCGATGTCAGTGAGGAAGAAAAGAGGACAAACCCGAGAGAAGAGAAAGAGTAGAAAGAGGAGGGGATCGAGGAGAAGAAGGAGGAGGTGGAGGTGGAGGTGGAGTAAGAGGAGGAGGAGGTGGAGCTGGAGTAAGAGGAGAAGGTGGAGGTGGAGTAAGAGGAGGGGAGGAAGAGGAAAGGGTAGAGTACAAAGGAGTACAAAGGAAATCAAGCAACAACAGGTCTAGTGACCCTTCTAGGCTGCTTGTCCTCCAAAACACTAAGGATCAAGTGTCCAAACAGTGGTTTAGAATGGGTAAGGGAACATTGGAAAGGGAACTACTGCCCTGGAACTAATGTCCGTGGCAGGATTAGGAAGTTAGTAGGGGACAGATGGGTTAGTAACTGAGGGGGGATAAAATAAAGTTATTCATTTACAAACGCAGTCAGTCGCGGGTTTGATGCGAGATATTTGTCTAAGTGAGTTTAAATGAATCAACGGTGCTGCAGTCTATAACGTCTTGGGGAAGCCCATTCCACAAGTTGACAACTCAATTGAAGAAGAAATTCTTAGATTCGTGTGAGTTAAAAGATTTACCAATAATTTTGCAACCGTTTCCCCGCGTGTAACTAGATTGGTCGATAGTGAAGTACTTACTACAGTTCATATTGTCGATGCCTTTGATGATTTTGAACACTTGAATTAAGTCACCTCTTAATCTGCGCTGGGTTAAAGGAAATAATTTAATTCTCTAAGACGCTCTTCGTATGGTTTGTTCTTTAGGCTAGGCATCATTTTGGTAACTCTACGTTGAACTCGTTCTAGCTTGTTTATATCTTTTTGGTAATAAGGGCACCAGGATTGAATGCAGTATTCCAGAAGAGGACGGACTAAGGAATTGTAAAGGGTTAGGATAACTTCTTTAGATTTATGCTCAAATGACCTGCCTATAAAGCCAATTAATTTGTTTGCCTTCTTAACAACTTCTGAACATTGTTGACTCGGTTTTAGGTTACTCGATATTGTTACTCCCAGATCGGTTTCTCTGTTTACATTCTTAAGCTGAGTGCCATTCATCGAATAGTTTGCTTTCTCATTTAGGTATCCGATATGTAGTACTTTACATTTATCCGCATTGAAACTCATTTGCCAAATTTGGGCCCAACATGACAATTTATCTAGATTGTGTTGCATATCGTCAACTTGTTCTTTTGAGAGTACGCTATTTGCAATTTTTGTATCGTCAGCAAATTTTGAGATTGTACAGGTGAGACCCTCATCTATGTCGTTGATGTAAATTAGAAAGATAATTGGTCCTAGTACCGATCCCTGGGGTACCCCGCTACATACATTGGTACATTTAGATGCCTTACCATTTATGACTACTCATTGCTTTCTCGCTGAGCCAATTTTCTATCCATTTCAACACACCGTCTTGTATTCCATGCGCTTTTAGTTTTAGCAGTAAACGTTTGTGGGGGAACTTTGTCAAAGGCCTTTTGAAAATTAAGATATATAATATCTACAGCTTTACTCTCATCGTAGAGGTTGAGGATATCGTGGAAGAAGTCTAAGAGGTTTGTTAAACAGGAACGTTTTTTACGAAAGCCGTGTTGAGTATCTTTAAGTAAGTTATTTGCCTCTAAGTGATTTACGAGTCTGTCTCTTATGACCGTTTCTAGCATTTTAAATACAATTGAGGTTAAGCTAATTGGACGATAGTTACTGGGTAGGGATTTGCTGCCTTTATTTGAATATCGGTGTTACGTTGGCTAGCTTCCACTGATCAGGCATAGTCCCAGACTGCATGGATTCATTGAATAGCAATGTCAGTGGTTTGGAGAGCTCATCCTTAGCTTCCTTTAGAACTCTAGGCGAGATTGTATCAGGTCCAGGCGTTTTATTTACCTTGAGTTTATCTAAACAATTCAATACTTCTCTCTCTGTAACGGTGATATTGCTTAGAACATCTGAATTATCAATCTGAATCGGCGATGGTGTAGGGATATCACTGAGGTCTTCGGTTGTAAAAACTGATGCAAAGAAGGTATTGAGGGCATTACTCATTTGTACTTCGTCTTTGGTATATTCTCCATTTTCATCGACTAACGGTCCAACAGTTGAAGTAACTACTTTTTTCTTTCTGATATAACTATAGAATTCTTTCGGGTTTGTTTTAGTTTGATTCGCAACATGTAACTCCAGGGTCTTTTTACTTTGCTTATTTAACTTTTTGGCTTTGCGTCGTAGCTCTACAAATTTCACCCGTTCTTCGTCATTTTGAGAGTAGAAAGAGGAGGAGAGCGAGGTGGAGGAGAGGGAGAGGAAGGTGGAAATGGAGGTAGAGTAGGAGCAGGTGGGGTGGAAGAGTAGAAAGAGGAGGAGGAGGGAAGTGGAAAAAATAGGAAGAGGAATGGCTAGAGTAGCAAGAGCATGCGGTAGTATATGAGGAGGATGGTAGAGGAGGAGGAGAGGGAGGTAGAAGAGGAAGAGATAGAGTAGGTGGGGGAGGAGAAGAGGGAGGTGGAAGAGGAATAGCAAGGGGTAGATTCGGAGGAGGGGGAGGGGGAAATAGGAAGAGGAGGGAAGAATAGTAGGAGGGGAAGGTGGAGATGGAGAGTGAAAAGTAGGAGTAAGATAAAGAGATGAAGAGAGAGAGTAAGATAAGGAGGGGGAGGGGACGACAATGAAGAGTAAGAGGGGAATAGGGAGGACGATGAAGAGAAGGAGGGGAAGAGGGAGGACGATGCAGAGAAGGAGGGGAATAGGGAGGACGATGAAGAGAAGGTGGGGAATAGGGAGGAAGATGAAGAGAAGGAGGGGAAGAGGGAGGAAGATGGAGAGAAAAAGTAAGAGAAGGAGGGGAAGAAGGAAAACGATGGAGAGAAGGAAGGGAAGAGGGAGGAAGATGAAGAGGAAGAGGGAAGACGATGAAGAGAAGGAGGGGAAGAGGGAGGACGATGAAGAGAAGGAGGGGAAGAGAAGGAAGGGAAGGGGGAGGACGATCAAGAGAAGGAGGGGAAGAGGGAAGACGATGAAGAGAAGGAGGGGAAGAGGGAGGACGATGAAGAGAAGGAGGGGAAGAGGGATGACGATGAAGAGAAGGAGGGGAAGAGGGAGGACGATGAAGATAAGGAGAGGGAGAGGGAAGACGATGAAGAGAAGGAGGGGAAGAGGGATGACGATGAAGAGAAGGAGGGGAAGAGGGAGGACGATGAAGAGAAGGAGGGGAAGAGGGATGACGATGAAGAGAAGGAGGGGAAGAGGGAGGACGATGAAGAGAAGGAGGGGAAGAGGGATGACGATGAAGAGAAGGAGAGGGAGAGGGAAGACGATGAAGAGAAGGAGGGGAAGAGGGAGGACGATGAAGAGAAGGAGGGGAAGGAGGGACGAAGAAAGAGAAGGAGGGGAAGATGGATGACGATGAAGAGAAGGAGAGGGAGAGGGAAGACGATGAAGAGAAGGAGGGGAAGAGGGAGGACGATGAAGAGAAGGAGGGGAAGAGGGAGGACGATGAAGAGAAGGATGGGAAGAGGGATGACGATGAAGAGAAGGAGGGGAAGAGGGAGGACGATGAAGATAAGGAGAGGGAGAGGGAAGACGATGAAGAGAAGGAGGGGAAGAGGGAGGACGATGAAGAGAAGGAGGGGAAGAGGGATGACGATGAAGAGAAGGAGGGGAAGAGGGAGGACGATGAAGATAAGGAGGGGAAGAGGGATGACGATGAAGAGAAGGAGGGGAAGAGGGAGGACGATGAAGATAAGGAGAGGGAAAGGGAGGACGATGAAGAGAAGGAGGGAAAGACGGATGACGATTAAGAGAAGGAGGGGAAGACGGATGATGATGAAGAGAAGGAGGGGAATATGGAGGACGATGACGAGAAGGAAGGGAAGAAGGATGACGATGAAGAGAAGGAGGGGAAGAAAGAGGACGATGAAGAAGGGAGGGGGAGGACGATGAAGGAGGGAAAGAGGGAGGACGATGAAGAGAAGGAGGGGAAGAGGGATGACGATGAAGAGGAGGGAAAGAGGGAGGACGATTAAGAGAAGGAGGGGAAGAAGGAGGAAGATGAAGAGAAGGAGGGGAAGAGGGAGGACGATGAAGAGAAGGAGGGGAAGAGGGAGGACGATGAAGATAAGGAGGGAAGAGGGAGGAGGATGAAGAGAAGGTTGGGAAGAGGGAGGACAATGAAGAGAAGGAGTAAGAGAAGGAGGGGAAGAGGGAGGAAGATGAAGAGAAGGAGGGGAAGAGGGAGGACGATGAAGAGAAGGAGGGGAAGAGGGAGGACTATGAAGAGAAGGAGGGGAAGAGGGAGGACGATGAAGAGAAGTTTGGGAACATGAAGAGAAGGAAAGAGGATGAAGAAGGAGGGGAAGAGGGAGGACGATGAAGAGAAGTTTGGGAAGAGGGAGGACAATGAAGAGAAGGAGGGGAAGAGGATGAAGAGAAGGAGGGAAAGAGGGAGGACGATGAAGAGAAGGAGGGAAAGAGGGAGGACGATGAATTGAAGGTGGGGAAGAGGGAGGACGATGAAGAGAAGGAGGGTGAAGAAGGACGATGAAGAGAAGTACAAAGGAATACAACGAAGAACAAACTGCAACAGACCTATTGGTCTTTACGGGGCAATTTGGATATCTAAAACTACTAATCTACTGACTACGAGGTAGAGAAAAGGATAGCAAAGAAGAAGGCTCCTCCCCACCCACCACTCCCTCCAGCTAATGCTGGCATGGAAACAGATAGGAAAAATACCATGTAGTATGGAAAAACTGACACGGAAATTAGGATAGGACAGGGAGAAAATGAAGTTGATTTGTTATCTAAGCTAACTCTATTACTACAATAATTCTGAAAGGGAACAGATGTATGAATATCACTATACATTGCGGTATGCGTTGACACTTTGTTGCGCGTTATTCTGAAAGAAATTGTGTTAATTGGGGGTTATTTGCCATGTGTTTATCGAGATGGTTCTTAAATGTTTCGACAGTATTACAGTCTACAATTTTCGAGGGTAGTCTGTTCCAATTATTCACTACACGGTTGAAGAAGAAATGCTTCGCCTCATGAGAATGAAAACGCTTGCCTATAATCTTATAAGCATTGTTTCTCGTGTTTGCTTGATTGATTGTAAATAATTCTCTTACATTTAGGTTGCTGAAACCCTTGAAGATTTTGAACACCTCTATTTGGTCACCTCTCATTCTGTGCTTTGTTAAGCTAAACAAATTTCGTTCTTTTCAGCGCTCTTCCTACGGTTTATTACGCAATCTAGGTATCAGTTTAGTGACGCTGCGTTGCACCTTTTCAAGCTTATTTTTGTCCTTTCTGTAGTTCGGTGACCAGAATTGCACGCAGTATTCGAGATGGGGATGCATCAATGAGTTGAATAGAGTAAGTATGATTTTTTCTGATTTGAATTTGAATGTTCTGCCAATGAAACCCACCAATTTATTGGCAGTTTTTATTACCTCTGTACACTGTTTACTCGGCTTCAGGTCACTTGATATAACTCCCAGATCCTTTTCATTATTTGAATTTGATAGTTGAATGTTGTTCATTGAGTAATCATTTTAGCGTTGTTACAACCGATGTGTAATACTTTGCATTTTTCTATGTTGATTTTAATTTGCCATTTTTCTGCCCAGTTAACTAAATTGTCTAGGTCACCTTGTAGTGTTTGCCAATGTATGGTTGAGGTAACTTTATTAGTAATTTTTGTATCATCAGCAAATCTCAAAATTTTGCATTCTATTCCTTCGTCTAAGTCGTTTATGTAAATTATGAAAAGAATAGGACCCAATAGTGAACCCTGGGGATCGCCACTAATTACTTTGCAAAAATCTGATTGCACCATTTAGTAGTATTTAGCATTTAGTAGTTCACCCCATGTTGTGACTGGCAGATTGAAATCGCCAAATATTACTGCTTCTTCCTGACAACTTATTTCTGCTATTTGATCATTAGAGTTTCTCATCAGTATCGGGTGATTGTGCAGGAGGTCGATAAATGAGGCCAATTATTATCTTGCTTGCTTGATTATATATTTGAACGTAACTAATATCAATATTATTTATGGCAGGTTTAGTTACCTCGATTGGGTGAAGATTATTTTTAACATGTAACAGAACCCCACCTCTCATTCTATGGGACCTTTCGCAGCTGAAGGGAGTATAACCTGGTAATACGTATTCCGCCAAAAAATCACGCTTTTCCGTGTTGATCCAAGATTCTGAAACACTGATTATATCGCATTCCTCCATACATGCAAGTGCTTTCAGGTCTTCAAATTCGTTGCGTAAGCTGCGTGCATTAACGTAGCAGACCGTGATATTATTTGGATAGGGTTTACATTTGATATGGGGTAGCTTATGTCGCTGCTACTGCCCCTGCTCGGTTGTCGTTTTTTGATCTGAAAGTGCAGACTGCATCATGTAGGAGTCTGCCTAGGCGTGCTCCTCCGATTGAATTCAAATGGCAGCCATCATCCTAAAAGAGAATGTGTTGATTGTAGAAATGGTCCCAGAGATTGAGATATTTGACATCTTCCTTTGAGCAGAGGGATTTAAGTCTGTTATTAGTACTGAACGCCTTATCGTAGAAACCGGTCTCTGCATCAATCTTGGGAAGAATGCCTGAAATGATTGTTACATGACTTACTCTTGTAACGCTGGATTGCCTTACGGTATTTTTCCATTAAGAGAAGGAGGGCAAGAGGGAGGACGATGAAGAGAAGGAGTAAGAGAAGGTGGGGAAGAGGGAGGACGACGAAGAGAAGGAGCAAGAGCAAGAGAAGGAGGGGAAGAGGGAAGACGATGAAAAGAAGGAGGGGAAGAGGGAGGACGATGGAGAGAAGGAGTAAGAGCAGGAGGGGAAGAGGGAGGACGATGGAGAGAAGGAGGGGAAGAGGGAGGACGATGAAGAGAAGGAGGGGAAGGGGGAGGACGATGAAGAGAAGATGGAGAGAAGGAAGAGGGAGGACGATGGAGAAAAGGAGTAAGAGAAGGAGGGGAAGAAGGAGGACGATGAAGAGAAGGAGTAAGATAAGGAGGGGAAGAGGGAGGACGATGAAGAGAAGGAGGGGAAGAAGGAGGACGATGAAGAGAAGGAGGAGGGGTATAATGCAGAGGAGGAGGAATAGAGCGAAGACTTAAGTATCATTATTATATTATATTTATATATGTTTAACCTGGCGAAAGGCTTACTCCATTAACAGCTGATATCTTGATAACTAATGGGAATATATAATACTCTGTCTCTTTATCAACTTTCAGTTACAACCTCGAAGACTACAAGAATGAAGTAGCAAGCAAGGACCGATGTCAGCCATGAATGTAAATGTAGATCCGACCAGAACCAAAAATTTGATTAAAGAACGTTCTGTGAGTTCTAAAACCGCAACTTTAAAGGTTTTCTATGCAAACGCTCGTAGCATACGCAATAAATTTTCAGATTTAGAGGAACTAGTGTTTACTGAAAATTATGATGTGATTGGTATAACAGAATCTTGGCTCAATACAGTAGATAGAGACTTTTTAGCAGAGTATTCACTTCCCGGTTATGTAATGTTTGAGAAAAGCCGAATAAATAAAAATGGAGGTGGCGTTTTATTTTATATCAAAGAAAGTCTTAACCCAACCCTCTTGTCAAAACCTCAAATTGTGAACGTCGACACATCTTTTGTGCTAATAAAGAATAATAAAGGTACAAAAATAATACTTGCATTAATATACAGACCTCCAGCTCAACCAGTGCAAACTGACCGAGAAATTTATTAACAAATTGCAGATGTAAGTAACTCACAAGATACCGTATTTATTGGCGACTTTAATTTACCTGTGACCAAGTGGGGCGATACTCTTACTTCACACTCCGGACATGACTTGTATACGAACTTGCAAGAGAGTTCGCTTTATCAATTTGTTCGAACACCGATGGTAATAACGTTCTTGACATTGTACTTGCATCAAAAGAAGAATTAATAGAGAATTTGAATGTTGGTGATGAATTCAGTAACAGCGACCATCGTACGATAACTTTCACTTTAAACTTTACTAGTAACGAACGATATAGTAGCATCGAAAAAGTCCCTAATTTCAAGAAAGCAAACTTTCATAAACTTAGAGCTATGTTTAAAGAAACTGACTGGAGCTTTTTAATTAACAATAACGACATAAATACATCTTGGAAGTTATTCGAAACCACTTACCTAAAAGCAGTGCAAGACTGCATACCATCGAAAATACGGCGTCCAGGCCATAATAATAAGCCCAAATGGTGGAATAAAGATATTTCAAACTGCCTGCTTGCTAAAAAATTTGCTAATGATAGATTAAAATCCTCACAAAATGACGAAGAACGGGTGAAATTTGTAGAGCTACGACGCAAAGCCAAAAAGTTAATTAAGCAAAGTAAAAAGACCCTAGAGTTACATATTGCGAATCAAAGTAAAACAAACCCGAAAGAATTCTATAGTTATATCAGAAAGAAAAAAGTAGTTACTTCAACTGTTGGACCGTTAGTCGATGAAAATGGAGAATACACCAAAGACGAAGTACAAATGAGTAATGCCCTCAATACCTTCTTTGCATCAGTTTTTACAACAGAAGACCTCAGTGATATCCCTACACCATCGCCGATTCAGATTGATAATTCAGATGTTCTAAGCAATATCACCGTTACAGAGAGAGAAGTATTGAATTGTTTAGATAAACTCAAGGTAAATAAAACGCCTGGACCTGATACAATCTCGCCTAGAGTTCTAAAGGAAGCTAAAGATGAGCTCTCCAAACCACTGACATTACTATTCAATAAATCCTTGCAGTCTGGAACTATGCCTGATCAGTGGAAGATAGCAAACGTAACACCGATATTCAAAAAAGGCAGCAAATCCCTACCCAGTAACTATCGTCCAATTAGCTTAACCTCAGTTGTATGTAAAATGCTAGAAACGGTCATAAGAGACAGACTCGTAAATCACTTAGAGGAAAATAACATACTTAAAGATACTCAACACGGCTTTCGTAAAAAACGTTCCTGTTTAACAAACCTCTTAGACTTCTTCCACGATATCCTCAACCTCTACGATGAGAGTAAAGCTGTAGATATTATATACCTTGATTTTCAAAAGGCCTTTGACAAAGTTCCCCACAAACGTTTACTGCTAAAACTAAAAGCGCATGGAATACAAGACGGTGTGTTGAAATGGATAGAAAATTGGCTCAGCGACAGAAAGCAAAGAGTAGTCATAAACGGTAAGGCATCTAAATGGACCAATGTAAGTAGCGGGGTACCCCAGGGATCGGTACTAGGACCAATTCTCTTTCTAATTTACATCAACGACATAGATGAGGGTCTCACCTGTACAATCTCAAAATTTGCTGACGATACAAAAATTGCAAATAGAGTACTCTCAAAAGATCAAGTTGACGATATGCAACACAATCTAGAAAAATTGTCACATTGGGCTCAAATTTGGCAAATGAGTTTCAATGCGGATAAATGTAAAGTACTACATATCGGATACCTAAATGAGAAAGCAAACTATTCGATGAATGGCACTCAGCTTAAGAATGTAAACAGAGAAACCGATCTGGGAGTAACAATATCGAGTAACCTAAAACCAAGTCAACAATGTTCAGAAGTTGTTAAGAAGGCAAACAAAATAATTGGCTTTATAGGCAGGTCATTTGAGCATAAATCCAAAGACGTTATCCTAACCCTTTACAATTCCTTAGTCCGCCCTCTTCGGGAATACTGCGTTCAATGCTGGTGCCCTTATTACCAAAAAGACATAAACAAGCTAGAACGAGTTCAACGTAGAGTTACCAAAATGATACCTAGCCTAAAGAACAAACCATACGAAGAGCGTCTTAGAGAATTAAATCTATTTCCTTTAACCCAGCGCAGATTAAGAGGTGACTTAATTCAAGTGTTCAAAATCATCAAAGGCATCGACAATATGAACTGTAGTAAGTACTTCACTATCGACCAATCTAATTACACACGGGGAAACGGTTGCAAAATTATTGGTAAATCTTTTAACTCACACGAATCTAAGAATTTCTTCTTCAATCGAGTTGTCAACTTGTGGAATGGGCTTCCCCGAGATGTTATAGACTGCATCACTGTTGATTCATTTAAACTCCGCCTAGACAAATATCTCGCATCAAACCCGCGACTGACTGCGTTTGTAAATGAATAACTTTATGTTATCCTCCCCTCAGTTACTAACCCATCTGTCCCCTACTAATTTCCTAGTACTGCCATGGACATTAGTTCCTTGGTAGTAGTTCCCTTTCCAATGTTCCCTTACCCTCTCTAAACCACTGTTTGGACACTTGATCCTCAGTGTTTTGGAGGACAAGCAGCCTAGAAGGGTCACTAGACCTGTTGTTGCTTGATTTCCTTTGTACTCCTTTGTACTCCTTTGTACTAAGATGAACAGGACGTATGAAAGATGTAAGGAGTACCTAGAAGGGGGTCAAGAGGAAAACGAGAGAAACCAAAAGAAATAAAGTCAAAGCCATCAAGCCGGGAGACAGAATATTTGTCAAAGTTGTTCCACGAAAAAATGAAAGACAAAAACTGCAACCGAAATAGAGCGGTCCGTATAGATTGGTGGAGAAAGTAAGTGATGTAGTAATTAAATTACGTCGCATTAAAGACAATCGCGCAGTGACGATTCACACTGATCGTGTCCGAGTTGTGCCGGAAGAGGCATTGCTAGCTCGGGATAATCTGAATGTAAGAAGTGCTTATCCAATACACTCGGATATACCCGAAACTGATAGTTCTAGCAATATGAATGATCCTCACTTAATTCTCGATGACAGTGAGAGTGAGAGTGAGTGTGAGGATGATAGAGTAGGTAATAATATTGATGATGATATTGTACATAATATTCCTAGATATTCTCTACGATCACATAGTAGAGTGCAACCTTTGCCGTATGTAATGCCCCGTCCCCTTGAATATAGAAAATAGTAGTGTACAAAATAATGATAGTGTTTACCTTCCAGGTAATCCTGGGTTTCTTGGCAATCGTCTGTCCCGCAGCGGATACGGATGAGTCAACATTCAGTTATCCAGTCATCTTTACTGAAGAGGCGAGATTGGTGGTTACGGGAAATACTTATGTCATTCCCTACCAAATTGACACTACAACTGTGTTACGCCCTCTACGTTTAGGTCAAATTTTTGTTCATGACATTATACTATATTCTGAAGCTCATAGCCCCAAATTAGTGGAGGAAAATGGAAAAATGGATAACTGGATCAAATCGATTGTAAATGAATTAAATAGGATTGAACAAGATTTTCATAATTACATACGTTATGTCATGTCCGAAAGTCCGGTAGAAAGTAGATCATCGACATCCAAGCGAAATAAACGAGGAGCAATAGATTTTGTGGGATCTCTAGCTAATTCTCTTTTCGGTATTGCAACACAATATCAAATTGATGCAGTTCACGATAAATTAGGCCATTTACAAGTCCTTACAGAAGATGAAAGCAAACAATTAAATGTACATACTAGAATTTTGAACATAACTACTAGACGAATGGAATCTTTAAATTATGCACTTGATAGGCTACATAATAGCACTCGCAATATCTTAAACATTGTCACACGAGTTGGAAATGAGTTGCAAGAGTTGGAGGAAAAATCAGATTTAATTGGTAATTTATTATCATTACAAATAGTATTGTCTGATATTTATGCTGATGTAAATAACTAAATAATGTTAACATTGGATTGGATCAAATGTTGGAATCTAAAATTTCTCCATATTTAATGCCAACAGATAAATTGCTTGAAATTTTATCAGAAGCTTCATTGAATTCACCAGGATTATTGTACCCAGCAAGACCAGAATATATAAGTTTCTATAGAGATACAATAATAGTTGTTTCCAAGCCAACCATTGCTAATCACATCTTTTATTTGTATTTAATTGTACCCCTTCGTGGACAACCAGCACATACCTTTGATGTTTTTAAAATACATACTTTACCTTTTTCCTGCGCCCAAGACACGCTTGTACTTACAAGTTGACATAACAAATAAATGTTTAGCCATTTCTGAAGACCGGAATACGTATGCAATGTATAATTTTTTTTCCCATTGCAAGGCACATAACAATTTTTGTATATGCCCCCAACCGGTCCTCTTTATAGTATTCACACCCCTAATTGTGAAGTTGCTACATTTCTTAATGGAAAAGTACACCCGACAGTATGTCATACTAATATAATTTCTAGTTTCACTCCTATTTTTATTAAACTCAATGAAGGATGGATATATTCAATCCCTATTCAAATTACTTTTACACTTGCTTGTCCATCCACTACACTTGCAATACAAAAACAGATAACACATAATCTGGGACTTCTCAAGCTGACTGAAGGTTGTGCAGCACATAGCCCAATTCTTCAATTACCGGCTATGGGGAAGAGACGCCGAGAAGCGACATATATAAGAGCCACACCTATGCAGATGTCTCTTCATATGTCCCAGCACACCCACAACATACTTCAAGAAGTCAACAGGACCATTCTACAACTACGAGATCTTCCAACTCCAAGCATCTCTACAACGGATGTACTGCAACTCGCCGTAATAGCGAAAAGGATCGAGGTACGGCATCCTCAGCGACATCACGTCATCCGGCATACGACACTAGTAATAGCTGTTATGCTAGTACTAGTAGGAGCAGCATACATAATCTACACCGTCGAGGTAGCCCGTACACGTCGAGCAGAGGAGATCAAGAAGCAGCAGAACTCCAAAACAATGCTGCCGTCGCCGGTGATCAATGTGAACCAGATTACGTCTCCCCCCATCACTTCCGTTCCTGCACTGTCGACCCTCTCACCAGACGAGGGTCCCCAACTTACTACAACAATTGGCCAGTGCGGACGCAGGTCTAAAAATCCTAAGGGAGTGATGTCGGGATCGGGAATCAATCTCGACATAAATTCTTCTTCTAGTGATTAACCCTTCTTTGGCGGCGCCCGGCTAGAGTCGAGTGAAATAAATGTGGCCTATGTGGCGGGGCCCAGCTATAGTCGCATGCAATTTTGAGCACGTAGTGTGCTCTGAGAGAGAGCGGAGCGGTGGGAGGAGCGTAGGTTACCTCATGGCCGCTCACCACGGTGGCCGTGGAGCTACTGAGATGTACTCCTCCCTACTCCACCCTCCCTCACTCGTTTCACACGTAATAATGTAAGGAAATTACCGTATTTTACCGATTTTGCCCTCAGTTGCACGATCGTTGCAAGACAACCAATGATCGTAGAAGGATGGTTCTGGTGTCATTGGAAAGCTCATTTAACACCCTTTCAGGGATACATACTTGTATTATGCTCTGGCTCTTGTTTATGCATGAAAACGAGCACGGAAACAAGCTCGTTTACTTTAAAACCCCCCGCTGGGCGGCACAATAAAATATACTCCACCACCCGCTCTTTGAGTGTTAAGGAACCATGTAAATAAATATATAGATACTAAGTTATAACCATTAAAACTAGAGACTAAGAGAAACAATTAATGTTTATAGGAAGAGAGAGAACACTGATGATTGTAAGAACTAGAGATTCCATGTGTATGTAATCCCCTCTCTCAAACCTTTAGCTGTAAGCACAATAAGAACAATGAGTTCTCTCTCTCACTACGTGCTCGTAATAGGCTAAGTGAGATTACCATTTTCTATAGAGACCTTACAAACCTATTCAGACCTAGATAAGTCATAATTATGATTTGTGAAGATATGTTTGTCATCTCACCAGAGTATATGAGCCCAGATTGCATAGAAGTTCACCTAATATGGTATTGAAAAAGTTATTAGATTTTGTTATAAAAGGAGGATATTGAATTCAAACAGTCAGTAGCAGTCCAGAAACAACCACAGCCACAGCTTCCCCTAGCCAACCAAGCCCAACCATGGGGTTCCTCATAATCAGGGTTCCGAGCCCCAGACAGACACGACACGTATTAATAGTGAGTACCAATTAAAATATAAATAAAACCGATGTTAGCTTTGGTTGGCATTATTATTTAGGAAACATTTATTAGGAAAACGGTGTTTTGAGATCATACTATATGTGTTAAAATACTGTAAACAAAGGATTAATATCATACAATACTTGTTATAACAAAACCAAGTCGGTCTTGGTAATTATTCAGTCATAACAAACTCTGAGAAACTATTATTTTAAAAGTGTAACAATGTATAAACTTTAATTACATAAAAAGTAAAAAACTTTTTTAAATAACAAAATTCATAATTGTGTTTTTATAACCGAAATATATTCTTATAAATATATAAAGATACTCCAAGTAAATTACTTCTATCATGATTCTTATGTCTCAATATATATAGCAATTATAACGACCTATAAAGTAAACAACGAGACTTAAATATACGATAGATATGTATATATATCTACATAGTTTAGAGTATGGGTATCAACATGTAATTATGACATAGAAAAGAGATCCTTTATAATCACAGGAACATTTAAAACTGTATTCTATTTGTTATTTCCTTTATAGCCTTTTGGATATTGATAATAAAGTAATTAGCATTGAAGCTACCAACTAAGACTTATATAGTAAAGTAATGAATAGATAAAGGAAGGGTAGAAGTACGACACTCCTAGTAACTCTCTTTCCTCTCCTCTCCTCTCCTGTTCCCTGCTTCAATATCACCCCTGCCCCTTGTCTTAATCTGTTTTCCTCCCCTTGTCCTCCCCTCCTCCTTCCTGCACTGGCTGTCTTTGTTCATGATAACCAATTATTTACACTTTTTTCTCTCCGTCTCAGCTTTAGCCCCCCTGGATGATTAAAACGTTGTGCCTTTAGATTGTGCATATTGAGCGTGGGGTGAAGCAATTTAGCTGATAAGTTCAAAATTACGAATTTAAACAATGATTTAGCTTTATCTTTATTCGCTTCGTTGTGTATCTATTTACTACTGATACAATGATTGATATATATATATATATATATATATATATATACCGGTATATATATATATATATATATATATATATATATATATATATATATATATATACTGTATTTAGATAGAAAATAGATAGATACACACACACACACACACACAATATAAACTTTATCTAACTATTTATCCATCTCTCTATCTATCTACTTGTATAAAAGCTCTCTTTAGCCCGTAGATTCAAAGCCTGGCAGACAACGAAGGCTAGATCATTAGCAACAGATGGTGCTGAGAGTATAATCGTTACCATCATACCTATTTGAGTATTGTTCACTTGTGTGGGGAGGATCCTCTCACACCACACTCCTAGACAAAGTAGAAAGGAAAGCCTTTCGTATCATTAACTCTCACCAACTCTCTGCAATCTCTCCCTATTCGCCGCAATGTTGTATCTCTCTCACTATTCTATCGCTACTATAATAATCAATGTTCCTCAGAGCTTTCCCAGTGTATACCACCTCCTCTACGTAGGGTACGTAGTACCCATCTTGCAACACAATCCCACCCCTGCTCTGTGCAACTCTCCAACACAAGAGTGAAACATTATTCTCAGACTTTCTTCTATTCAACTTATGAGCTCTGGAACTCTCTTCCAGAATCAGTCTTTCCTTCTTCCTATGACTTAAATTGCTTCAAACTCCCCGGTCCCCCCTATAAAGGGAAGGGGACGAGAGCCGCTCGGGGTCAGACGGGCACCACGCCTCGAGGAAGCAACACCTCTCCTCCCAGCCTCCCCCTTTCCTTGCGGGCACACCAGGAACCAAGGCGATCACCACAGTAGCCTTCCAGCCCACACAACAGTTCCAGTAGCAGAGCACTCGAGTCCTGCATCACTCTCACCAACCCGGAGGATACACCATCAGTATCCCTGGGCCTGTCGCCATATTGCATGCCTGCACACCCGCAGCCAGCAACTTCATGCAGGACGACAGGAGATGGCTAAGAGTGACAACCTCCAAGACCACTACTGGCCAGCTTTGAGGTGATAGTGCAGCCAGAACGCCCACCACGAGCAACAGACTTTTAATCAGGACCCATATTGGGCCCGCAGAGGAGCCAAGAAAAAGAGAGAGATGAATTTGACTAATTCGGGGGATCTTCAATAAAAATATGTGTTCTTATAGAACAAACGAAAGAGAATTTGACTTGACTAAGAAATAGAATAAAAGGATGATGTGTTATGTGTAACTAGTGTTTATTGATAGAAGGGCTCCAAGCCATTAGCTACCAAGTATTTAGGATCTTATAGGAAGTTCTTTAACACACAAAGAGCGGGTGGTAGGGTATTTTACACTGTGCCGCCCAGTGTTTTTTGTTTACCCTAAATAGGGTTGTTTCCGTGCTCATTTTCATGCATAAACAAGACCCAGAGCGTAAAACAAGTATCTATCCCTGAAAGGGCGTAAACAGAGTTTTCCAATGACACCCGAACCATCCTTGTACGACCATTGGTTCTCTTGCAACGATCATGCAACACGAGTGCAAAAAACCTAAAATAAGGTAATTTCCGTACATAATTCCCTGTGTAGCGAGTGAGAGAGGGGGGAGGACGGTGGTATACAGTTCAGTACGTCCACGGTTGTCGTGGGGAGCGGTGATAAGGTTACTATGCTCGTCCCACCGCTCAGCTCTCTCTTTCAGCAACATTACGTGCTGAAAATGGCACTCGACATATGTGGTGCACCGCCACATAGTCCAAATTTATTTAACTCGACAGATGTCGTGCGCCGTTGGTTAAGGGTTAAGTAACGTAAAAGGGACCGAGATTAAATAACAACTATTGGATTCAGGGGAAAATAGTGAATAGTTGTTTTAAAGATGAGCTTCAGCTAGGGTTATAGGAATTATATTGTAAGGACACACGTCCGGATTAGATTGTAAGGACACACGTCCGAAATTATATTGCAAGGACACACGTCCGAATTATATTGAAGGGACACTAGTCCGAATATGTTTAACGTAACTTATCATCGATAAAGGAACTTCATGATTAGTCTTGCTACTTCTTAGCTCGGTTGAGTGACCGTTAAGATTGTAAAGTAATGTAAGGGCGTATCCGGCTCTTGAAGCTACCAGATATATTGTCCGGGGAGCAATGTTGTATTCCGGTGTAATATTGTATTAACAAAGAGTTTAACTTCATGTGTAACGGACTGCGCGTTCGATGTTGTAAGAGAACTAAGAGTTAAAGATTATATCCCTGATAGAGAGTTAAACGGCCTACGAGCCAGTGTTGTATTCAGGTGTAATATTGTACTAACAAAGAGTATATGTTCATGTGTAACGGACTACGCGTTCGGTGTTGTAAGAGAACTAAGAGTTAAAGATTATATCTCTGATAGAGAGTTAAACAGCCTACGGGCTAGTGTTGTATTCAGGTGTACTATTGTATTGCAAAGCTTTTATGTTCATGTGTAACGGACTACGCGTTCGGTGTTGTAATGGAAATGTGAGTTATAGATTATATCCTTTATAGAGAGTTAAACGGCCCACGGGCCAGTGTTGTATTCAGAGGGGCTATTGTATGAGCAGAGATTGGTGTTCGTAACGCCCGAGAAAGGGTTAGCCATTTGGGGTTTCGGAAGCGGATATAGAAATATATATTATTTGTCCACTTGCATTTAGGATTAAGAAACTAGTAGTAGTTTGAGTCAGAGCAGCCCAGGTCTCTTAGAAGACATCGAAGGGCACGGCGATCATTATAAATTCAGTCTGGTAACCTACGATGTATCTCAGTCGAAGTGAGGCATTACCTGAATAGCGGACATCCGAATAGTATGTGCGGGAGCTCTGGGGTTCCAACGTACCATCTATCACGGGACAACGTCATATTCAATTCGCGTACTGAACTCATTTCGACCAGAACAGGAAGTAGGCTATTGGACTAGTAGTTAGATTTAGAGTTCGTTCTACTAAATAAACTATACAAACTCTAGCAACTGTCGAATTATTCCCCCACCTCAGTAGTGTGCTTGAACTTAGAAATTTAAGTACAACAGATACGTTTAAGAAAAGACAGGACGTTGATCTAATGAAACGTAGATTCATATGAATTAATCAGTAGGTATGTGTAATTTCTCTTTCAAACTAATTTCTTCCTATACTTTACAAAAACTTTCCTTGTGGAAATTTCCTGACCCATAAGGTTATACACTTCATCCTATTTTCTGGTACGGCTCTTTAGCCGGAGGGTGCGGAGTGTGGGGAGAGAGCCTTTTATTTTACTGTCATATTCTTCCACTATAAACTGTTCCTGTCTAATAGTATTAAGGCCGGACCACCTAGTTGCGACCGCAAGGTCTGTGTGGTCTGAGAATCTGTGTAACTATGTGTAACTCTCTGTAGCTCTCTCCCAGGAGAAGACCCAGAGACCTAGGTCCATTTTGGGTTCCCCAGCTAAGACTCTTAGGTCCCAGACCTCCCGGAGTTATCCGGTCTCAGCAGGCAGACACGCAGCAGATCTTACCACCACAATGCCTGCTCACCTTACTTTCAGGCATGACTCTTTACAACATAGACCGGCTCCCCTGGCCAGGCACCTGGCGGACTATTATCTAGTCCAAATGGCGCCCGACGCCCTCTCCCTATGACCAAGTTATCACTCATCTATTCACAAGCATTCTCCATGCATTCCTATTCATTACTATAAAATAATAATAATAATAATAATAATAATGATAATAATAATAATACATAATTAATCACCCGTGTATACGCCAGTCTCCTACGTATTGCCTTTCCCGAGTTGCGTGACATACTATTCCTGATGAAATGTTTCGGCTGACCTAATTTGCAAATTCCTCGACATAATTTGGCAAGGTGTGGCGGCCTGAAATTGCGCATAACCACCCACCTTCAGTGATATATTACATGAGCTTCTATGTCGTCTTAATGGACCATGTGCAAGTTTCAGGTTATAAGGAAGTTGGACCCGTAAACATAGATATTTAAACATAAATGCATTAAAAATTTAGGATCCTGATAGATAACAAATATGTTGAATTGGGTTTTGTGTATTTATATCTTTACTACAACCGTAATTTAGATGGTTAATCTGCTAAATATAGATGTCTACAACTCCAACTTCCTTATGGAACGAATCTTGACCACTTGTGAATTTCGAGAGGTAAGGAAGTTCATTAGGTGGATAATACTACTTCGCCGACATTTTTGGGAAAGTACGTTTGCAGTTATACACATCAGGATATATTAAGGGGGATGGGCCGGTTTTCTGGACCACTTTCTCCCTCATGTTTAGCCTCATTAGTTTTCAGATGTTAAGATGTTTGCCCCATTAGTTAGTCGATTTTAAGACCTTTCGCCCCATATCGTTGTCAATATTTAGACCTTTTGTGCTATTTAGGTGTCGATTTATTTCCCTAGCGAACGATAGTGAGCCTGTAATGTTCGAAGAACATTTTTCTACCGAAAAATGTACAAATTAATCTAGAAGGGGGATCTAATGGATATTTTTTTTTAATTTGATGGAGGTCTAGGGAGGAAACTAGAAAAATAAGGAATACATGCAAAAATCGCCCAAAAAACGAACCATCCCCCCTTAAAATACAACTTACCATAATTGATATACCACCTTGTTTCTTTTGATGTTTACTAAATAATGACGTCTACAGCCTGATTTTCTCTACAGCTCAAAACTCACAAGTGGTGAAATGACCACTTGTGTGTTTTAGGGTGGCATTTTTAAACAATTCTTTCCCTTTGCAGCGACATTAGTCGTTTATCCCCATCCAGGTGTCGGTTTCTTCCTAGCGAGCGATAGCAAGCCAACATTGTATGGAGAAATCAGGCTTCGCCGGGGACATTATTCTATCGAAACAATTATAAATTTAGCCTGCTGTCAAAAATATTGTTAAAAATATGCTGGCTCGCTACCGCTCGCCAGGAAAAAATCGACACCTGGATGGGGATAAACGTCTTAAAACAGTAGGCTGAATGGGGCGGAATGGATACAACAGGGAGAGAGTGAGAACAAAAACGAGATGGGCCCCCTTAAGCCTGTCTGTTGCGAGTTGTGTCTTCTTGGACCTTCCTTGTTTCACTCTATTAGTTTGGAGATTTTAAGATGTTTCACCTCATTATCTTGGCAATTAATAGACAATTCACCCCAGTCAGATAACCATGTTTTTTGGGCGAACGATATCGAGCCTTCAATTTAGGAAAATGAATACAACGGAAAAATGTTCTACCGAAAAATTAACATATTTATTTTGAAAGGGGTCTGAGGTAGGACGTGATTTTTAGCTTACGGGGCGAAATATAGAATACATTGCAATAAAATGGCAAAAACAATTATATAACTCCCCATGCTAATACAACCAAAAATAAATAATAGTCCCCAAGACGTCGCTTGAGATAGTGAGAAAGGGAGAAGCCAGGGGAGGAGGGGGGAATTAAGGGGAGACGGACCGTTTTTTGTTTTTCGTTGGTCTATTAATTCATTTATTCCTTTATTTCTTAGTTCTTTCGTTAGACCTCCATCAAGCTTAGAAAAAAAAAATTGGTAGAAAAATGTCCTGGTCGAAGGCCGATTTCTCTTAAAATTTCAGGCTTGCTATCACTCGCCAGAAAATAATCGACACCTAAATAGCACGAAAGATCTTAACATTGACAACGAAATTGGGCGAAAGGTGTTAAAATCGCCATACTAATGGGTCGAACGTCTTATAATTTCAAAACAAATGGGGCTTAACAGGAATACAAAGGAAATCAAGCAACAACAGGTCTAGTGACCCTTCTAGGCTGCTTGTCCTCCAAAACACTAAGGATCAAGTGTCCAAACAGTGGTTTAGAGTGGGTAAGGGAACATTGGAAAGGGAACTACTGCCCTGGAACTAATGTCCGTGGCAGGATTAGGAAGTTAGTAGGGGACAGATGGGTTAGTAACTGAGGGGAGGATAAAATAAAGTTATTCATTTACAAACGCAATCAGTCACGGGTTTGATGCGAGATATTTGTCTAGGCGAAATTTATATGAATCAACGGTGCTGCAGTCTATAACATCTCGGGGAAGCCCATTCCATAAGTTGACAACTCGATTGAAGAAGACATTTTTAGCTTCGTGTGAGTTAAAAGATTTACCAATAATTTTGCACCGGTTTCCCCGCGTGTAATTAGATTGGTCGATAGTGAAATACTTACTACCATTCATATTGTCGATGCCTTTGATGATTTTGAACACTTGAATTAAGTCGCCTCTTAATCTGCGCTGGGTTAAAGGAAATCTATTTAATTATCTAAGACGCTCCTTGTATGGTTTGTTCTTTAGGCTAGGTATCATTTTGGTAACTCTACGTTGAACTCGTTCTAGCTTGTCTATATCTTTTTGGTAATTAGGGCACCAGGATTGAACGCAGTATTCCAGAAAAGGGCGGACTAAGGAATTGTAAAGGGTTAGGATAATGTCTTTGGATTTATGCTCAAATGACCTGCCTATAAAGCCAATTATTGTGTTTGCCTTCTTAACTAGTTCTGAACATTGCTGACTCGGTTTTAGGTTACTCGATATTGTTACACCCAGATCGGTTTCCTGGTTTACATTCTTAAGCTGAGTGCCATTCATCAAATAGTTTGGTTTCTCATTTTGGTATCCGATATGTAGTACTTTACATTTATCCGCATTGAAACTCATTTGCCAAATTTGGGCCCAACATGACAACTTATCTAGATTGTGTTGCATATCGTCAACTTGTTCTTTTGAGAGTACGCTATTTGCAATTTTTGTATCGTCAGCATATTTTGAGATTGTACAGGTGAGACCCTCATCTATGTCGTTGATGTAAATTAGAAAGAGAATTGGTCGTAGTACCGATCCCTGCGGTACCCCGCTACTTACATTGGTCCATTTATATGCATTACCGTTTATGACTACCCTTTGCTTTCTGTCGTTGAGCCAATTTTCTATCCATTTCAACACACCGTCTTGTATTCCATGCGCTTTTAGTTTTAGCAGAAAAAGTTTGTGGAGAACTTTGTCAAAGGCCTTTTGAAAATCAAGGTATATAATATCTACAGCTTTACTCTCATCGTAGAGGTTAAGGATATCGTGGAAGAAGTCTAATGGTGCGTTCACACTGGCAACAAAACATGTCGACAACACATCACACAACATTGTAGGCAACAAGTTGTTAAGTAGTAAACGAGACAAAGTTGCAGACATGTTGGTACAACTTTGTAGACGATATGTTGGTAACCCTGATGTGGACAAGTCAACGTGATTGTGAAACATCTGGGCAGACACACACACTCATAGTAACAGCGGCGACTTCAGGACTACGGAGCGATAATGGATTGGACCAGGGAACAGACGGTACATTTAATTGATTGTTACCGTAGGTACAATCTACTGTGGGATCCCACCCACGTTCATTATTAACACAAATTTAAAAGGGCCGATGCATGGCGACACATCACCGAAAATATGAAGGTGGAGAGGGTTGAGGCCGAAAAAAATATATGAAACTTAATTACACAATTCAGAAGAGAGCTTAAAAAAACAAAGGAGAAGAAATCTGGCAATGGAGCCGATGACACCTACATAAGCTGTGGTTTGGATTCAAATCATATTATTTTTGGCCAACAAACACTTGCCACACAAGACTTACGACGCTGGGATGGAGGGAAGAATATATGCCTAATATTTTACTTCGCTAATCTTATTTTATCCCATATACAATGTGATACTTTAAACACATAAAACATTATAACATTGGAAATACTGGTATACAATATTTTTATTCTTGAATTTAGGGATGAGGGAACTGGCCCTGACACAGACCTATTTATTTACAAAATAACTACAGCAGCAGCTGCTGCCAAGGCGTCTTCGCACGCTGACATGATCATCCCGTCTACACAGACCCAGTGTAGACACCCTCACCAAGTCGACTCCTGTTGCCAACATATCTCCAACATTCATTCAAACATTGTTGCATACATTGTTGTAGATATGTCTCACAATGTCGAATACAGAGTTTGAAACATTGTTTCCGACTTGTGGACGCACCTTAAGAGGTTTGTTAACCAGGATTTTTTTTTACGAAATCCGTGTTGAATATCTTTAAGTATGTTATTTTCCTCTAAGTGATTTACGAGTCTGTCTCTTATGAGTGTTTCTAGCATTTTACATACAACTGAGGTTAAGCTAATTGGACGATAGTTACTGGGTAGGGATTTGCTGCCTTTTTTTAATATCGGTGTTACGTTCGCTAGCTTCCAATGATCAGGCATAGTTCCAGACTGCAAGGATTTATTGAATAGCAATGTCAGTGGTTTAGAGAGCTCATCCATAGCTTCCTTTAGGACTCTAGGTGAGATTTGTTACGTCCTGGGATATATAAACACTGGGCTCTTTCTATTGGACAGGTATGCGGCAACAAGCAACAACGGAAAACGCTAGATCCAACCCTTATCTATAAACCCAGGCAACAAACCACCCTAAACCGTCAAGAGTCCTGCCTGGACAACAAGGTATCCTATGACTCGGTTACAGGGTGCACGCACTATAGACTGCTGATAGTCAAGCAGGCTATATAAAAGATCACACAATTAAGTTGACTTAAAGCTTCAAGGAAAAGATAGATAACGGAATTAAATTGCAGAAACAATTTAATAACAAACTAGAAGAAAGTACATTTAACGTTACGTTAATTAATACAACTAATCACCCCTGCGTGAAAGAAGGTGAAAGCAAACAGTCCTCAAAACATCGTACAGGTAGACAAGATGCGGGTTTCTAAACTGCATGTGGCTACTGTAGGATCTGATGCTTAGCAAAGAAAGTACGTTACGGATTTAGAGAACTCTTAACTCATAAGCAGGAATAAATACTAGTGATAGGCCATACAGTGTATAATGGCATAGGTATAATTAAATAAAGGCAGCAACTCGCAACATAACCACATACAGGTGTGCTTCTCACTCTTAGTCAGGCAAGCCTGCTCGGACAGAGTCTCTAAGCCACACCCTGACTCACAATGCTCACAAAAACGGTACACTGTGGCACAATAACAAGCATACAGAGATAATAAACCCCTAGCTGTTAATCTGCCAGGTGGCAGAGGTCTAGCCGGAAGGATATAGGCTTCGGATACCCGGGCTGAGCCACCTGCTCTAGCCTAGGGACGTTCCCAAGTCTGTGCGCCAAATTACTCTAATTGAAATGGTGCTCTCTTGAGAGACTCAGATCCCAAGTATCTGACTCTCTCCTGGCGACCCTAAAACAAAAGCAAGATGTCCTAGCGCAGTGCTGAGTGGACTAGGCAAGGGCTCTCACACAACACAACACTAGACACACAGGGACACAGACAAGAAAATGCCCCCAGACTCCCACGGGTATCCTAGTAAAGTCGTGCGGGTCCACAGGACTCGCACCAGCAGACTTTACTTAAAGGATCGCAAAAAGCCTCCCCTCCGGTCTAGCCCCTGCTAACCTGACACAAGAACACACTAGCAAGCATGAAACCACCAAATATGAGACAACAAAAAAGCTTCCTAGGTCTCATTAACAATTACATCTCTGCATAAAGCCCAAAATCCTATCTAGTTATCTGAGAGCTCGTCATTAATACAATAATAGATATAAGGCCTATCAAGGGGATGGGATAATTAAATAGATTGGTGAAGTAGTGGAAGGAAGGTATACAAAGTAAGAGAGAAAGTTTCTAAGTGGGGTTAAGAGGGATAGATATCAAGGGGGTCCGAAGGGTACGACAGTGAGGTGAGCTCTGAGTCTTGAATCTGTCTGGACCCCACCCTAGGCATGCAGAATACATCCCATGCTTGGCAACACTCAACACAGTTGCCGGGTCAAAATCCTCTACCCCGTGCGTGAGTCGAAACTAAGCCTAACGTTGCAATCAAATGCATATGGCAACGCTTCAGGCTCGTCCCAAGCTGGCAAGCGAAGCAACGTCCCAAGCCGGTCTCTCTCTCCCGCTCGTCTCCTCCCGCCCTCACTAGACTTACATCTTATATATTATAATGAAATAATCAACTATCGAGAATAAAATATACTAAGATGCGTTGGTTAAGAATAAGGGCAGCTTCAAGCTGTGAAACAACATAAGAATATCCCAGACATTAGTTACGTTGTCGTAGGATATATACTAAGGAAAAGCCTGCCGACCGGCTGCCGCCAGCAGGTTTCTAAACGGCTGGGCAGCCGACGCGCGCGCGTGCCCACACGTGGTTACTATGCAGAAGCGTCACACCTCCCCCAAGATATAAGACCCTTGACTAAGTTCTTCATATCTAACAGAAAGCTTCTCATAGTACCACACACTGTTGCGACACAAGGCACTATATATAAAAAATAAAGACTGTTGCGCTCCACCGAGCAAGTTCAACTAACTTAGCGACAATAAGCGAAAACATTCAACTTAGAAACTGCTACAACATCTTATACAAAATTCTACACGTTATAAAAAATAAAGAGTTTTATAAGGTTTTTGCTTTTTTAATTTGTTTTTTTCGGCTGAACTACAGTGACAGCCTATTTTCCTCCACACTCAACCCTCAATCCTGTGGCAGTCTAACCAACATCATCCACCCTTGATAGACAATCCGCTATCACGTTATCAGAACCGGCAATATGGCGGATGTCCAGATTATACTCCTGAAGCATGAGTGACCACCTGGTCAGCCTCATATTCCGGTTATGAAACTGATTCAAGAATTTCAGAGGGTGATGATCGGTATAAACCACTATGACTGGTCCGAAAGCAGGAACATATACATCGAAGTGCCTGAGCGCCAGCACTATCGCCAGGAGTTCTTTTTCAATTACAGAGTAATTCCTTTGTGCACTATTGAATTTTTTACTGTAAAAACTCACTGGATGTTCGATACCTTCATCATCTGTCTGTAACAAGACAGCCCCAGCCCCTACGCCACTGGCATCAGTCGCCAGCTGAAAAGGTCTGCTGAAGTCCGGGGCCCTGAGTATGGGGTGGGTACATAACAGGTGTTTTACCAAGGAAAACGCCTCTGCACACTCAGGAGACCACCGGAACTTCTTGTCCTTAGATAATAAGTCAGTTAAAGGTGCAAGTACAGTCGAATAGCCTTTGATGAAGCGACGATAATAGCCTATCATACCTAGAAACCGCATGATTTGTTTCTTAGTCGTAGGCTGGGGAAACTGATCGATGGCTTTGATCTTTGTCTGTGGAGGGCACACCTGACCCATCCCCACCTCGAACCCCAGGTACAAAACTGTGGCTTTGACAAAATCGCACTTACCCAGGTTTACCACCAAACCTGCTTCATTCAGTTTATTAAAAAGCTGTCCGATGTGAGCACAGTGACTGTTAAAATCCTCGTCGTATATTATGACATCATCTAGGTACACCGTACAGTTGGGAATGTCGGCTACAATGTCGTTCATTAATTTCTGAATCGTTGCAGGGGCATTTTTCAGCCCGTATGGCATAACATGGCAACGATATGTGGCACCGTCCACCACATACCCACACACCTCTCGCGCTCGCTCAGACAAGGGCACTTGCCAATAACCCTTAACAAGGTCTATCTTAGTGAGGAACTTGGCTTTTCCTATCTTATCCACACTGTCGTCCACGCGAGGGAGAGGGTAGGCATTTGTGGGGGTTAAACCATTCAACCTGCGGAAATCTATACAAAACCGCACCTTGCCATCTGGTTTGGGCTGCAGTGTGACTGGGGAAGTCCACCTTACTGCACCCTCAGAAATCAGCCCACGTTTCAGCATATAATCCAGCTCTTCCCTAAGTGCTGGTAATTTAATAGGGGGAACACGGTATGGCACTGATTTAAAGGGCGGGTGGTCCCCAACATCGACATCGTGCACCGCTTGAGTAGTGAGGCCAGGATGCTCCGCGAAAACAAGCTGGGTTTGAATCAAACAAGTGCTGCACAGCTACACGCTGTTGCTCAGGCAGGTGCAATATCAACTCGTGAGCCACTTGTCTAGAATTCCCCGCCCACTGATCCGCGGAAACATGACAATCCCAATTATCCTCCCCCGCAGCTTGACTGTCCCTTCCTCCTTCTCCACCACGATCGCTGCAGATCAACACCGGGACAGTGAGAGGCTCGGAGGGGCGCCTCACATACTCTTTCATCAGATTTACATGGCAAAGTTGGTTCTTTTTCTTACGATCAGGAGTAGCTACTAAATAGTCGAGATCAGAAACCTTCCTTACAACCCGATACGGACCAGAATACTTGGCAGACAAGGGGTTTCCCACCAGAGGCAGTAGTATCAGTACCTCCTGATCTACTTCAAACTCCCTCAGCTTCACCTTCTGGTCGTATCTGTCCTTCATCTGAGCTTGTGAACTCTTAAGGTTCCGACCTGCTACCTCCAAGCTCTTTAGCATTCTCTCACAGCTTTCAACTACATACTTGTGACTCCCTCCCAGATCTCCTTGACTATGTGGAGGGGCCCCCTGACCCTGTGTCCAAAAACCAACTCATTCGGGCTAAATCCCAAGCTCTCCCCAGGTACTTCTCTCGCAGCAAATAAAACGTATGGGAGACCTAGATCCCAGTCCTTCCCATTTTCCATGCAATAACACCGCAACATACTCTTGAGAGTCGAGTGCCACCTTTCCAAAACTCCCTGACTCTCGGGATGGTAGGCAGATGACACCACAGACACTATCCCATGTTGCTGCATGGTCTGCTTAAACAGAGCAGAAGTAAAATTGGATCCCTGATCAGACTGGATCTCCTGAGGGTAGCCATAACGAGAGAAATAGACAAGTAGGTTTTTGACAACAGTCTTAGCCATCCCGTTGCGCATGGGGTAAGCATCTGGATACCGTGTTGCTACATCCATTACAGTTTGTAAACATTTATTGCCGGCACTAGTGGGGGGCAATGGGCCGACCATATCGATAACTACTTTGCTGAAGGGCAGCCCAATGACAGGGATGGGTTGTAACGTGGCTCTCGGGATGACCTGATTGGGTTTCCCAACAACTTGACAAGTGTGACACTGTGACACCCATGACACGACACTCGCCTTTAACCCAGGCCACCAGAAAAGCTTGCTCAGAGCTGCCTCCGTCTTACGTGCCCCCAGGTGCCCTGCCAAAGGCACATCATGAGCTAATCTCAATAAGCTCTCACGGCACACCCTCGGTACTACTAACTGGTCCACTAATCCTGACCCGCCATCCCACTTTTTCTTGGGATCCTGATGTCTCCGATACAAGATCCCCTCGGACAAGAAAAAATCACCAGGCTGCGCATCCCCATCGCTCTCCAGTTCGATAGCACCATTACCACACGCCCTGACTTCAGGATCTTCCAGCTGCAAGGAACATATATCAGCAGGTGCGAGATTATCCAAGTTCATCTTAAATAATTTATTTCCACCTCCAATGTCCGCTGAGCCATCCTTTCCTCACGCTGCGCATAACGATGCTGTCGCAGAGTCTCTTCCTGCCCTGCACCTGCACTAGCGGTGACAGGCCCCGGGGCCTCTCCAGACTCTAACATAGGTGCCAATAATGAGTCGCCAAGAAACACTGCCGGCTCAAAACTCTCCAATTGACCAACACTTCCCGTTTTCTTGTGACCTTTCCTCCGCGGTATGATAGACTGAGGTGGTGGCTGCAAGGCTCCGGATGTCTGAGAACGCGTCACAACACACGCCATGGTTTGTACGCTACACTTCTCAACCCACTCCTGTTCCTCCCTACTAACGTCGGCCGCCTTCTCGGCAACGACCAAGGGTGAAACCTTAGAAGCAGGCACCGCAAAGTCGTTGCCGAGGAGGAGGTCGACGCCCCCAACAGGCAAGTTCTCTACAATTCCTACATCCAGCTCCTTCGCCACACCACCCACCTCCAGCTCCATCCACACCAGCGGGTAGGACTTCGTAGCATTGATCCCCTGAACTACCACCACCCGAGCAGCGTTAATCGGCCTACCAGTAAAGTTCTTTAACAAGGTCTGAGAAGCCCCCGTATCACGCAATAGCTTAACTCCTCGCCTTTCGCCAGCCCACCTCACAAAACCATGCCCTCTATGACCCCCAAAGACGTCGCAGACAGGGTTCGAGCCTTCCGGACTCTTGAACACAGGCTGTGTCCCACCCTCTGACGAACTACCCTTGGCAAACTCAGAAGATATAGGCGACACCCCTATGCTGCGGGCCAATGACACAACCTTGTTTGGTAGCTTGTTCGGACAAGCATTTGCAAAGTGACCCTCCTTGTGACATGCAAAGCACTCTTTACTCTTTGGTTTCCCTTGGGAGTGGGAGGTACCATTAGACTTCTTATACGGGACGGTATTTGGTTTATGTTCAGTTTTATTGTCAGTGCTAGATGGTTTTGTGTATTTATGTGTATCAAAATTCTTGGGAGGGGGAGGGGTACGATCCTTTGCACCCGACTCACTCCTAGCTGCTGCTCCGCACCCTCGAATTAATGACAGTCGGAGGTCAGCCATTTCTGCTGCCTCCTGGAGAGTTCTAGGATTTTTTTCCTTTATATTTAATGTTAAGTCCCCGTCTGTGCACTTGAAGAACTGCTCCAAGAGAACCAGCTCACTCAACTCCTCAAAAGTAGCTGCCCTCTCAGAACGCAGCCAATGTCGTAGTGCATCAGACAAGTCCCGGGCGTGTTGTAGGAAGGTACTATCCTTGCCCTTAGTAACACCCCGAAACTTCAAGCGGTAAGTTTCTGGTTGTAACTCATAGGCCCGTAGCACAGCCTTCTTTAGCTCATCATAAACTACACAGGACTCTAAAGGTAGTGCATCATACGCTTTTAGCCCCTTTCCTAGGAGTCTTGATGAAACTAATGCTGCCCACTTTTCCTGAGGCCACTGGTGTTCCTGACACTTCTTCTCAAATCGCATAAAAAACTCAGCCACACCTAATTCATCGAACACAGGAACTAGTTTAAGCAGGTGCGACAATGATTGGTCCCGATGTCTGTTACCTCCCCCAATATTTCGCCCTGTTACCTCCACTCGAGATCTCTCCAGCTCCCTGTCAGCCCGATACCTAGTAGACTCTGCCTGCAGTTCAGCCTTTCGTATAGCAACCTCAGCCTGAGCTCTAGCAACCTCAGCCTGCACACTAACCTGTCTTTCGGCGGCCTCAACCTTGGCCATCTCAAGCCGAAACAACAAATCTGGAGTCAACCCTTGAGGAGGGGAAGGTGCATTTAATGGAGAGGGTCCCTGTGATTGAATTCCACGCTGCCATTGACCATCAACTTGGGGGTATGTACTAAATTCAGGCATCCTGACGTTTGATATGGGGGTAGAGTGGAGGGGGGGCTGGGGACCGGGGCCCCCAGTCGCCTCTCCACTCAGGTCTCTCCCTTCTAAACCCAATATCAAAGTCCTCAGCTGATCTTTCCTCATGCCACTTAAACCCTGGTGACCCTGAAGACCTGCCACACACTTTAAGCCATACTTATTCAGCTTCAACACCCTGGCAGCGGTAAGGGGCACCTCTAAAAATCTTCTAGCACCCTCCTCGCTATTGACTAGCCACTCCACAGGTCTTTCTCCCTCCGAGCCCGTATCGTGACCTGACCCATCACTGTGTTCTGATGTATTAGACATGTTTGTGTACTGCAGTAATTATCACGGTTATAGAATGTGCCTTATCTCCTATGCAAGTATGTATATACTAATGTTATTTAAAGTCTTTTAATGTGTTATATTGGTTGCTCCAAAAAAAAACTCTATGTCCACTGTATTCCTCTAATCATAAGGAATCTCAAAACAAATGACCACTATATTCCTCTGTTCAGTAAATCCTATGCAAGGTCGCCATTTGTTACGTCCTGGGATATATAAACACTGGGCCCTTTCTATTGGACTAGGTATGCGGCAACAAGCAACAACGGAAAACTCTAGATCCAACCCTTATCTATAAACCCAGGCAACAAACCACCCTAAACCGTCAAGAGTCCTGCCTGGACAACAAGGTATCCTATGACTCGGTTACAGGGTGCACGCACTATAGACTGCTGATAGTCAAGCAGGCTATATAAAAGATCACACAATTAAGTTGACTTAAAGCTTCAAGGAAAAGATAGATAACGGAATTTAATTGCAGAAACAATTTAATAACAAACTAGAAGAAAGTACATTTAACGTTACGTTAATTAATACAACTAATCACCCCTGCGTGAAAGAAGGTGAAAGCAAACAGTCCTCAAAACATCGTACAGGTAGACAAGATGCGGGTTTCTAAACTGCATGTGGCTACTGTAGGATCTGATACTTAGCAAAGAAAGTACGTTACGGATTTAGAGAACTCTTAACTCATAAGCAGGAATAAATACTAGTGATAGGCCATACAGTGTATAATGGCATAGGTATAATTAAATAAAGGCAGCAACTCGCAACATAACCACATACAGGTATGCTTCTCACTCTTAGTCAGGCAAGCCTGCTCGGACAGAGTCTCTAAGCCACACCCTGACTCACAATGCTCACAAAAACGGTACACTGTGGCACAATAACAAGCATACAGAGATAATAAACCCCTAGCTGTTAATCTGCCAGGTGGCAGAGGTCTAGCCGGAAGGATATAGGCTTCGGATACCCGGGCTGAGCCACCTGCTCTAGCCTAGGGACGTTCCCAAGTCTGTGCGCCAAATTACTCTAATTGAAAGGGTGCTCTCTTGAGAGACTCAGATCCCAAGTATCTGACTCTCTCCTGGCGACCCTAAAACAAAAGCAAGACGTGCTAGCGCAGTGCTGAGTGGACTAGGCAAGGGCCCTCACACAACACAACACTAGACACACAGGGACACAGACAAGAAAATGCCCCCAGACTCCCACGGGTATCCTAGTAAAGTCGTGCGGGTCCACAGGACTCGCACCAGCAGACTTTACTTAGAGGATCGCAAAAAGCCTCCCCTCCGGTCTAGCCCCTGCTAACCTGACACAAGAACACACTAGCAAGCATGAAACCACCAAATATGAGACAACAAAAAAGCTTCCTAGGTCTCATTAACAATTACATCTCTGCATAAAGCCCAAAATCCTATCTAGTTATCTGAGAGCTCGTCATTAATACAATAATAGATATAAGGTCTATCAAGGGGATGGGATAATTAAATAGATTGGTGAAGTAGTGGAAGGAAGGTATACAAATAAGAGAGAAAGTTTCTAAGTGGGGTTGAGAGGGATAGATATCAAGGGGGTCCGAAGGGTACGACAGTGAGGTGAGCTCTGAGTCTTGAATCTGTCTGGACCCCACCCTAGGCATGCAGAATACATCCCATGCTTGGCAACACTCAACACAGTTGCCGGGTCAAAATCCTCTACCCCGTGCGTGAGTCGAAACTAAGCCTAACGTTGCAATCAAATGCATATGGCAAAGCTTCAGGCTCGTCCCAAGCTGGCAAGCGAAGCAACGTCCCTCTCTCCCGCTCGTCTCCTCCCGCCCTCACTAGACTTACATCTTATATATTATAATGAAATAATCAACTATCGAGAATAAAATATACTAAGATGCGTTGGTTAAGAATAAGGGTAGCTTCAAGCTGTGAAACAACATAAGAATATCCCAGACATTAGTTACGTTGTCGTAGGATATATACTAAGGAAAAGCCTGCCGACCGGCTGCCGCCAGCCGGTTTCTAAACGGCTGGGCAGCCGACACGCGCGCATGCCCGCACGTGGCTACTATGCAGAAGCGTCACAGATTGTATTAGGTCCAGGCGTTTTATTTACCTTGAGTTTATCTAAACAATTCAATACTTCTCTCTCTGTAACGGTGATATTGCTTAGAACATTTGAATTATCAATCTGAATCGGCGATGGTGTAGGGATATCACTAAGGTCTTCCATTGTAAAAACTGATGCAAAGAAGGTATTGAGGGCATTACTCATCTGTGCTTCATCTTTGGTGTATTCTCCATTTTCATCGACTAACGGTCCAACAGTTGAAGTAACTACTTTTTTCTTTCTGATATAACTATAGAATTCTTTCGGATTTGTTATACTTTGATTCGTAACATGTAACTCCAGGGTTGTTTTACTTTGCTTAACTTTTTGGCTTTGCGTCGTAGCTCTACAAATTCCATCCGTTCTTTGTCATTTTGTAAGGATTTTAATCTATCATTAGCAAACTTTTTAAGCAAGCAGACAGTTTGAAATATCTTTATTCCACCATTTGGGCTTATTATTATGGCCTGTACGCCATATTTTCGATGGTATGCAGTCCTGCACTGCATTTAGGTAAGTAGTTTCGAATAATTCCCAAGATGTATTTATGTCGTTATTGTTAATTAAAAAGCTCCAGTCAGTTTCTTTAAACATAGCTCTAAGTTTATGAAAGTTTGCTTTCTTGAAATTAGGGACTTTTTCGATGCTGCTATTTGGTTCGCTACTAGTAAACTTTAAAGTGAAAGTTATTGTACGATGGTTGCTGTTACTGAATTCATCACCAATATCCAAATTCTCTATTAATTCTTCTTTTGTTGCAAGTACAAGGTCAAGAACGTTATTGCCACGGGTCGGCGATCGAACAAATTGACAGAGTGAGCTCTCTTGCAAGTTCGCATACAAGTCATGTCCGGAGTGTGAAGTAAGAGTATCGCCCCACTTGGTCACAGGTAAATTAAAATCGCCAAATAATTTGGTATCTTGTGAGTTACTTACATCTGCAATTTGTTCATAAATTTCTCGGTCAGTTTGCACTGATTGAGCTGGAGGTCTGTATATTAATGCAAGTATTATTTTAGTACCTTTATTATTCTTTATTAGCACAAAAGATGTGTCGACGTTCACAATTTGAGGTTTTGACAAGAGGGTCGGGTTAAGACTTTCTTTGATATAAAATAAAACGCCACCTCCATTTTTATTTATTCGGCTGTTCTCAAACATTACATAACCAGGAAGTGAATACTCTGCTAAAAAGTCTCTATCTTCTGTATTGAGCCAAGATTCTGTTATGCCAATCACATCATCATTTTCTGTAAACACTAGTTCCTCTAAATCTGAAAATTTATTGCGTATGCTACGAGCGTTTGGAGGGAGAAAGTGGACCAGAAAAACTACCCATTTCCCCTTAACCTCAACAGTCCACGATCAGCCTCACCTTAAGTGGTAGAGCTAGAAAAAAAAGTGGGTGAGTGGGAGACCCAAGAAAATGGTAAGTGGAGGTAAAGGAGGAGAAGGAGGATGGAGAAATAGAAGATGAGAGGAGGAGGGAGAGATGGAGGAGGAGAAAGAAAAATTATAAGTGGAAAAGAGGGAGGAGGGAGGAGGAATACAAAGGAGTACACAGGAAATCAAGAAACATCATGTCTTGCGACCCCTCGAGGTTACTTGCTCTCTAAGTTACTACTGCTGTAAGCGCCCAACAGTTTCTTAGAGGGGATATAATAACGTGTGAATTTATATAGGTTAATATAATAACAATACAGTAATAAGGAAATAATGTATTAATTTACAATTATTGCAGTCATCCGTGGGTTTCGGCATAATGCTTGTCTAGGCGAACTTTAAAAGAATCAACGGTGTTGCAGTCTATAACATCTCAGGGAAGCCCATTCCACAGATTGACAACAAGATTAAAGAAGTTCTTAGATTCATGCTAGTTAAATTATTTACCACTGATTTTGAATCTAGGAAAGGTGAGGCAAGCAATGAAATTTACCCTGGAATGCTGCTGAGCTATAGAGGTTTACATTATAGGTCCTCAGTAATGGCTGAGTGAGACGGGACACCACGGGGAAAGAGCTTGTTCAGTGCACTCCATGAGCTTCATCACTGTAAGCTAGCCAGGACCTCACTAACAAAGTATCGTTTAAATTTAAAAGAATGCTGCAATTGTTATTCTTTGCAAGCCCCAACATTCATAGGAACGTTGTTGCTGAAGGGATGTGTATTTGTGAGTGTGAGTGTGAGCATGCAATTGTACATGTGCTTGTTATACAGCAAGGGTAATGTTTTTTGCATAATAGGCTAGTTTATCCTAATATCCCTATTTGCTTCCGTTTTCTCTTATTCACTTATCACAGTTACCATCTCGTGGGCCCATTATCATCAGGGCTCAAGTATCACTCATGCAACCCAAACTGTATTAATCTATTATATTTTTAACCATTAATGAATGTCTAAATAACTGAATACTAATGCGTACATTACGTGTGCTGAAATATATCACTTATGTATATTAGAAGGGCTGGATAAGGAAAAAACGAAGGGTGTGAAGCTTCTTGGGTTTGGCAGTAATGTTGTTGTCCGTACGTAATTCCGACTTATGTAATAATGGAATTCCAAGCATATATTAGAACTAAAGTTGTATATTACCAGGCTTATGGTAAATATTTAATCAATAATAACACTAATAATATTTTCAGGAAGAATTACTTGAGATTATAATATATAAGCGCAAATAGATATAGACTCCATTACCTGACCTGGAAACAAGAGCAATGGCGAGTGTTTACTTGTGTGTGCGGTTGTGTTGATTTCGCCTTTATAAAACGGTATAACGGCGTAAATTCGCCGTCATCATATCCCAGGATGTACTCAACTTCGCCTATAAGACTCTTTTCGTTGGCAGATGTGGATAAATACGGTGGGAAGCGTTCATGAGTGGAGAAATCCCTGAGGTAAGTAAGTAGGCTACAGCCTTCCCAGCATCGTTTAGGCCTACATCTACATCTTCCCATTTGTTGTATTTTGTATTTGTTTGTATTGGTTTTCCGTCTCTGTATTACTCTGTCTATAGGGTTATTCCGATCTTAAATGCCGTACAGCTTGCTAGATGAGGGATTGAGTGTCTTAGGTTCTGCAGGTTTCTACAGGCCTGAAGGAGTGAAATGAAAGAAATATCCAGTTCTTGATAATTTTTCTAAGCTTACAAGGATCAACTTTGCGCGGGGAGTGCGGTTGGCACAGCCCCCTGCGACATAACAGGGGGTCCGGGGGGCTTAGCCCCCGGCCGCCGGAGAAATTTTGAGATGTGAAGGTAAACATAGCCTACGCACAATAGCCTACATGCTAAAAATTTATTAAAAGGAATGAATAATAGTGCAAGTAAAAGGGATGTTATGTATGTTTACTGGTGTTTAATCAGGATACTAGGGGAGCGTGGATGCCTGTAATTCAGTTTCAAGAGATTCACTTCAGGTCCACTAATATAGGCATTGAACACATGTTTTTAAATTATTCTTAGCAGTCCCTGTTTTACTTTTGTAACTTTTGTCCAATAAAGATTTCATGTATATTTGTTGTTGCATTCCAAGAACTATTACATACTTAATTTATATCCTTTCATATGATACATGAGTTACTGTAGAGTACTGGTTAAAATACGGTACATACCGGTACCAAGTTTCAAGAATAATCTTTGATTAGAACATTTGTTTGTCTATTTTTTTCCCTGGCCGAGTAAAAAATACCTGGGTAGGCTATTCCGATCTCGGATTAAGTACAATCAGTAGGAACATAGTAGAAACTTACTTTAATTTTCACAACTTTAAAAAAAACCAAGATTCTGCTAGGCTAATTCCGAAAATATTCAATAAAGTCTCCGTTACCCCCGTGAAGTCAGGTTATAGTAACGACAAGACATACCAATTATATAGGTTAGTTAGCGGGGGTGTGGATTGTGGGGATAGTGGCAGCCCCCACTTTGGACACTAAGACTAAGTAAAGTTAGGTTAGGGTAAGGTAATGCAAATTATCTACTCATAACATGATAAACAATTGAACAATAAACTACTGTACTATATTCCTTGAAGAAATAAAAACAAATAATTGTACATAAGGCTGCGGAAAGATTCTTTAGTGATACCCAAGTCATGGCCGGGAAATCTATAAATGCACTGTAGGCGGTAGCCGGTAGGCCTACCCTGTACACTTATTAAATTGTACCGGTAATCTGGCTAAAAAGTTACCGGTATACAAAATGAGAACATAGAGGCAGGGTGCAGATCACACTTTGAACACTAAGTTTGGACTTTGGTTAGGGTAAGTTATTGCAAATCCTCCACTCATAATATAGCCTAAACTACAATAAAATAAGATACCGGTACCAGTAATACCGTAGCCTATAGCCTAGGCTATACCTTGAAAATAAAAACAAACGGTAAGACTGCAGTGATAGGCCTACGCAAATCATGGCCGAAAACTCTATAAATGCACTGTAGGGCGGCAGGGTTAGCCGCTTAACCTAGGCTACACAGTACGGTACCGGTACAGTGTACACTTAATTAAATTGTGCAGGTACTCTGGCAGAAAATGTTATAAGAACATAGGCTAGCAGCAGACCTCACTTTGGACACTTAAGTTAGGTTAGGTGAGGACTGTCTGTTACGTACCGTTGGTAAGATCCTGTGTAGCGGGAACTGTTTTTCAGATGCCTATTTACTAAGAAACATTGAACAATATCTTTAACCTAGCTTATCCTAACCTAACCTTAACTAGTATATTAGTGGACTATTTATGAATGTAAAATTTAAACAAATATTGTAACATTACGGTACCAAATTATTGAGATATAGCCTATGTACAGTTCACCCGCTACACAGGATTATATCCGTACCGTTTCATAGGTTTGAGCTTATATACCGGTACCGTACCTAACAAATAATGGTAAGGATGTAGTATTCGGGCGTACCGCCTGCCAGGCCGTGCCTTGTTTACACTACTTGCATGTTCGCTACTATTTTGACTGTCGTGGGATACAATAATAGGTTGAGGAACTAGGCTAGATGAGAATTTCAACAAGTCCTGGGAAGGGGCAAGGCGGTGAGGGGACTGAGGGCTCCGCAATAAATCCTATAGGCCGCTAGGCGGCCCCTATAAAGTTAGGCCCACGGCATGACGGCAAACTATTATTGTCATAGGCTAGGCCTATAGGCTATAGCATAATAGCCTAGCTAACCTTATTTTTTACTGTCTTTAACCTCAAATCTTCCTTGATCTTAATTATCAGAGCCCTACTAGTGGGTAAAAATTGAAAAGACCCCGGACAGCCTTTTTACTAGACACTAGTTAATTCTAGTTTTTTGTTTATTTTTCTTTGATATACAGTGTTGTTTAATACCGAGGACCGTCGCATTTTAGTATATTCAACATTAGCTTAACCTAACCTAACCGAAAACTAAACAGGGAACGTGAGCTGGGTTTAGACCGTCGCGTACCCATAAACAGGGAACGTGAGCTGGGTTTAGACCGTCGCGCACCCATAAACAGGGAACGTGAGCTCGGTTTAGACTGTCGGTTAGTTTTCAGTTAGGTTAGGTTAAGTTAGCTTAGGTTAGGCTAATGTTGAAAATACTAAAATGCGACAGTCCTCGGTATTAAACAACTCTGTATATCAAAGAAAAATAAACAAAAAAACTAGAATTAACTAGTAAAAAGGCTGTCTGGGGTCTCTTCAATTTTTACCCACTAGTGGGTAAGTCTTAAGATTGTTGGATAATGGGTTTTCGTAAGCCTAATACGCCTAGCCTCAGCCTAGGCTACTCATTTCTGCTGCAAATCATCATAGGCCTAGGCTAATACAAGTAGGCCTAGGCCTATACAACACTAGGCCTATCTGAAAAATAATATGCCAATAATATGCTAGGCTAGGCTACTTACAACATCGCTGTTGGTGCTTGCTAAAAGTCAGGTTTACCCAAAGCATCACCATGATCACAGGCTGTGGTGGTATCCTGCCTCTAGGAATGGACCTTGAACTTATACGTAATATATATTGAGTTCCCCAAGATTAATATGCACGATTTTAGAATGTGTAGGGCACTCGCAATTCACATGAAGTCAATGTTATATTCCAGCCCCTTAATTCACTCTATTTTCCACAAATCTATCGGTTAATAACAGCTAAACACATTTCCAAGTGTTCCACAAATTACCATAATTCACAGGCGCGAAACTAATCTGACGTCATCAAAGGAACACCATAATATCGAAACATGGCAACATACCTTTTTGTTGCATCCAGTGATCCTAATCATATATATACCCTTGAAAAACCAGTAATTCATCATCAAATTGTACTAATTTATAGCTTACCCGTACCTTATACCTCAAGGTCTTGCGCTTTTTGTGAAACACATGAAATTTATATTCATTCACTATTTTTGAGAAATTAGAGGCCCCTTAAAATTGATCCACACGACAAAAGATCGCGGATTTTGGCAGGGACACAGGATCATCTCTCGTCAGAAAACTAACATTCAAGCTTAAATTCATATTTTACATTATTCATTTCAGTCAATATATTAAACACATAGAGTAGTTTAGTTAATATATACATAGTTTTAGATAAATACATATTATTATCCTTTAATCTACATATTATTGAGCATTCGAGTGCCAATTAAATTAGTTGTGTTCGTCTTGACTCAGCCTTCGGCGCGATATAACATCGGAGGTAAGCGTACCTCTAAGCCTAAGTCATAGTAGGCCTTATCGGACTCAGTTGGGATTATTTGTATGTAAACAAAGCAAGTTGCTCTTGACTCTCATGTGGAATATTGTATATAATTACTTTAGGAGTTGCATTTGGATTTCAATTCAGGTGATATATAATAGTTATAAGATCATAGCAAGTGTAGAGTACATTGTTAACCCTTCTTTGGCGGCGCCCGGCTATAGTCGAGTGAAATAAATGTGGCCTATGTGGCGGAGCCCGGCTATAGTCGCATGCAATTTTGAGCACGTAATGTGCTCTGAGCGAGAGCGGAGCGGTGGGAGGAGCGTAGGTTACCTCATGACCGCTCGCCACGGTGGCCGTGGAGCTACTGAGATGTACTCCGCCCTACTCCACCCTCCCTCACTCGTTTCACACGTAATAATGTAAGGAAAAATTACCGTATTTTACCAATTTTGCCCTTCGGTTGCACGATCGTTGCAAGACAACCAGTGATCGTAGAAGGATGGTTCTGGTGTCATTGGAAAGCTCATTTAACGCCCTTTCAGGGATACATACTTGTATTACGCTCTGGCTATTGTTAAGGCAAACCACTATCGTTTGATGAGCTCAGGTATAAGCGTTCGTATGTAGCTCAGGACTCGAATTTAGCCAGGACTAAATTTTGGATAATTTTTTGTTCAGATGCTAATTCGGGATCACAAAGAAAATGGTCAAATTTTGGCACACTGTTTGACTCCACGTGGATTCGGCCTTTAAACACTGGCCCAAGCTTGCTAACCTAAAGCGTTTTTTGCAAATTCTCCTCAGCCGTTTTCAGAATGTTCCTATTGAAATACAGTGGTTCCATGTCAGTTGAACCAGTGCCACTTCAACCAGTGCCACTTTAACCAGTGCTAACTCAGCCAGTGGCCACTTCAACCAGTGACCATTTCAACCAGTGACCATTTTAAGCAGTAACCTAACCTAACCTAACCTAACCTAACCTACTGGTTAAAATGGTCACTGGTTGAAATGGTCACTGGTTGAAGTGGCCACTGGTTGAGTTAGCACTGGTTAAAGTGGCACTGGTTGAAGTGGCACTGGTTCAACTGACCTGTCGCCAAATACAGCCATTTGTCGGTGACTAGGCTATGCAACTGAAAAAAGTATATAGCCTAGGCCTAGTTAGGGCTATATATTTTGTATTGTATTTTTGCCGATTTTATTTTTGTATTCTATTTTATTTTTGTATTACATTACAACCTGGGATTCCATTCGATTCGGTCTTAGGCTAGGCTTATAGGCTATGTGTTTATGACCTCAAACCTATGCATTAACCCTCCTGGCCCGGGCTGTATCTCCAAAGGACAGGGTGGGCTACCTGGGCGATCTGGCCAAAAAACGTCTAGGCCTAGGCTACCGTATTTTTGTTAATTTTAACTGCTAAAAATTTCCCACGCAAATATAAATATAGTGCGGTTTCCAATCTGTAGACTGGCGTTGAGTAGAGCTCTCTAAGTCAACTGGTTCAGTTGTGATGACGATTTCAGTGGAGCTAATTTTTCCGCGATGTTGACAATATCGGAGCTTTTCACACACTAATTTCGTCTGACGTCACAACAATAACATTGATCCGACGTCTCCTTATTGTTTTCGGAGGTGCGGTGACGCAACGATCGGCTTTGTTTACATGCGTCGGACGCACGGCGTTCAGACCAAGCTGAATAGGCTTTCAAGCTTACTATCTCCTGAAAGGACACCCGGGCACCTGCCCTTATTTCGTGGTGTCCTTTCACACGGACACCCGGGGAGGAAGGGTTAAGCTAACCTACTAAGGTTAGGTTAGGTAGGAGGGTTAAGTTTGGCTAATATTTTGGTCAAAAATGCTTTGAAAGTCCATCCACTGCTGGGAAAACAGGGAGATCGATTTAATTCTAGCAGGGGGCTCCAACTCAATTTGGGTATTAACCCAGGAACTGCGACGGTCTTTCCGGAAGCACGGTATTTAAATGTGTAATAATAACCCTTCAAAGACCGTACCAGTGTTGGGAAATGTCTCAAAATTGGGTGACCCATAGGAAATACCACATCCGCCACTCCTCCGCCCCCTTTATACCCCACCCCCCTCAACTTGACCCTATATTTTACACAGGTTCTAGTAGTTCATGGCTTAAAATTGTATCCGATTATCTGTTTAATTTTTTATTTCATGGATTTTGATGTTAAAAATTTTAGCATTTTATTTTTAAATGTATAGGCTACTACCGGTAGGCCCCTATGTGAATCATTTTCCAGTGTTAGGTGGCTAGAGAGTATTTCCCAGGTAAAAAAATGTACAGTAAAATACTATCTCCTCACGATCTCTATTTTTTTTTGAATCGGTAAAATGTACAGTAGGACTAGGCCTAGCTGTTTTTACATAACATATTGGATATAAGTTGTATCTTGAATTGTTAAAATGTAACTACTGTATTACTAGGTACTTATTACTTAGGCCTATTGAATAGGCTAGGTTAAATCTATCGAATAAAAACAATTGTAATTTTCGTGTTATTGTCTCAGTGTTAGGTGGCTAGAGAGTGTTTCCCGGTTTATAAATGTACAGTAAAATGCTGTCTCGTCACGATAGGACTTCTCTCATTTTGAATCGGTAAAATGTAGCTGTTTTTACGTATTGGATAACATTTTGAATTGGTAAAATATTACTATTACTAGTTCCTTATTACTTATTCATATCGGTAAAATTTAGGTGTTTTTACAGATTGGATAAAATCTTAATTTGGTAAATGTAACTATAACTAGTTACTTATTAGCCTACTTATTCATATCGGTAAAATGTTGCTGTTTTTACATATTGGATTTGTATCTTGAATAGGTAAAATGTAATTAACTATTTACTTATTGATATGATGTGCCAACAAGGAAACAGTAAAAAGTAAATAAGTAATTAACTTCAGTGCACTCCGGTATGTTAGGTTAAGTTAGGCTGATAAATGAAACTAAATTGAACCAATTCTTAATTTAAAAAAAGAAAGAAAATTAAATTGGAAGGAAAACTCGGTCCCGGTAATTATTAAATAATTAATGCTAAAACCGGTTTGAACCCAATCCTAGAATTATACCAGATCATATAGCCTACCGGTATACATTAACGCTGAAGTCGGGGGACTATCTATCTATCTATCTATTGCCTGAAGCCGTCATCCCCGAAGGGGTGGCCATCGGCCAATATATGTTTGTTGTTCCTTCAGTGGGTACCGGTATTTTCATGATTTTACACCTTTTTCAATTCGTTCTAACTCTGTAAAGAAAGGAATACAAGTGTGTGTCAGAATGTACCGGTACGTGATTTGTGTGGAGACACCAAGATCTCGCGGATTACAAATCGATATCCAGTATTTTCCCAATTTTCCGCAATATGTACCTGTATATAGGCCTACTGTATGTGGGCAGCTCACCCTCGAGTATGCCCTTCGTAATCATTTACAAGTCTGCCGCTTTACGTCCTTGCAAGGTGTCCCAAATTAAGAGCTATGACTGTAGGAATCCATAGTGAAATTAATAATGGCAAGGCTGAATTTAGGATATATTATTTGTGGACATTGACGATCTCGCAGATGAGCTGACCATTGAAACCCCGTTTTCTATTGTTATGATGCGCAGTCTCGGAGGTGTTTTTCACTTTCTCGCAATGCTTTTTAGTAATTTGACGTCTTCTACATAATTTTTAAGTGCAGCGGGGTTTGAGGGCGGCAGCTCCCAGGTTGGGTCAGGTTGTCAGGTTAGGATACCGGAGGTCCTGAGGAAGTGAGTGATATCCGGGGCGCATTCCCAGCCTCTCCTATCACTGAATTCCATAACTATCGGGGTATGTAGGTTTGATACTAAACCCTCTGCGATTGTCCATGTGTAGGCTATATTATTAGGTACCGTAACGTTGTCTTCTATGCTCCAACGAGTACAGTTTAAGTGATCCAACGAGTACAGTCTTTACACACACACACACACACACAAACACACATACCACAACACACACACCACAACACACACCTGTCAAACCAACCTGCACTCATTGCGACACCTGTGACAGATGCCAGATCGACTTGTCAATTTGGGGGTGACAGTATAACCACACTGATAGCAAAGTGTGTGTGTGTGTGTGTGTGTGTGGTGATGTGTGTAAGTAGCCTATACGTTTGTTTATGCAAGAGTGTGTATGTTTGTGTGAAACGTGTGCGTATGTGTGTGGGCATATGTTTCCATTAGTGTGCTCTTATTATCTTTAACTGTGTGTGTGTGTGTGTGTGTGTGTGTGTGTGTGTGTGTGTGTGTGTGACCGACCGGGCAAGCTAACCAGTAGACAAATTATTCAACCAGTAGCTCTCAACCAGTACTTTAGGTCGGCCCCTTGAGGATTGTGACGCGTGTTGATAGTGTGTGCTGGCTATCATTGGACGATTTTATTCGGATGAAGAAGGGTTTATGAAAGTCAGAGGGTTAATTGATAGTGTTTACCTTTTCCATGCCCACATATCCTTCCTAAAATGTATAAAATCGTCTGATAATGGCCAAAATAAATGTAAGGAAGCGGAATATATATATATATATATATATATATATATATATAGAGAGAGAGAGAGAGAGCGAGAGCGAGAGAGCAAGAGAAAGCTAGAGCGAGAATTATTTATTAGAGCCACTAAGGAAATCCATGCGGTCATTCGTAGGTTGTGGCAAGGGAAGCCGCTCCTCAGAACAGGACGACTAAATGGCCGGAACAGCTAATGGAATTAAACGATAAAATGAGAAGTACGGAAGGGACCAGTTTCCGGGACTTTTTTTTTTTTCTTCCAGAGGAGTAGGAGGCCAGGTTATGCGGTTTTCTCGGTTGGTAGGAGTAATTAGAAGATACCAAAACAAAAAAATTATATGTATTTTTACGTACATTTTGTATAAGAATGACCTGTACGATCCACAATACCTTCTCATGCTGACGTTCAAACAATCGTTCATAGCGATTGTCGTACGAATTTCTACAAAATGTTGTACCGTTACTGTCATCAGTAAAAAAAAAAAAAAAAAAAAAAAAAAAAAAATATATATATATATATATATATATATATATATATATATATATATATATATATATATATACCAGGTATTTATATACTGGTATATATATATATATACATATATATATATATACTGTATATATATGCCAGTATATATGTATATATACCGTATATACTGTATATATATATTATTTTAGATAGATAGATAGATAGGATAGATAGATAGATAGATATAGATAGACAGCCATAGATAGATATAGATATGAATTCAACAAAATTACAACACGTACAGTCGTACACGATTGAAACACTTATGATGTGTATAATGTCTGCTACCTTAGAGCGTTCAGTGTTTACAGTATAAAATAGGGTACCTTTGAATTATACTGTATCCTACATATGTATATAGGTAGATAATGAGTGTCAAACTTAACATAGGGAACAAATTGGGTCAGTGGGAAATGTTAGCTAAATCATTGGCCAGCATTCTCAGTTGAGTTCATACGACACCGACTGGTGGCAGGCCTTGCATACCCATCGGACGGGGGCTGGGACTTGATTGGGGATGTGGCTGGGAGGATGCAGTGAATTTCTGGATACTACCAGCATGAGTCAAACTGAGGTGATAGTTGGTGTGCCATTATTTGTCACACTGACGGTCACTAGGGAAGGCTCTGGCAGTAAATCCAGGAGGATGTGAACAAAAATGAAGGTTACAATGGATAACGTCATAATTAAATTAATAAAAAAATATAAGGAGCGAGAGTTAACAATGATAGTTATATAGCTACAGTGCGAGGAAACGGCAGAGGAAAAGTATCAAAACAGAAAAAACGGACTAATCAATGACTGACTATAAGAAAAATTAATAATATTTAAAACCAAAACAATGTAGTAGTCCGGTCGATCCCGGACACCTTTTATCTTCTACTTTACTTCCATTTCTAACTATTCCTTCATCTAATCACTAATCCCAATAATCCACCAACCTATCCCTCCAAAGACTTCCAATCTCCCACCCTGAACCTCCAATCCACATATAAACAATATACTTTCAAATGTTTTCTCTAGCCATCTTGTCATGTTATGTTGGCTCGCCGTCACTCTTTCAACTTTGGGGGAGACTCTTGCCACAGCCATCTTCGCCTTTCATTTCCTTCACTGACATAGAAGACAAACAATAGGCTAGGTCTCCAATGTTGTGTGTGTGCTGGGACGGACGAGAGTAGCTGCTGGTCCCTGAGTGAACAGTCAAGTTAATTTAAGTGACAGTCGAGATAAGGGGACAGTGGCTTTTTTTTGGTCTATTAATTTATACCTAATGTTTAGTTTCCTCGCTAGACCTCCCACAACCTTAGAAAAACACCCTCAAGATAAATTTGTAAATTTTTTGGCTCGCTATCGCTAGCTAGGAAATTTGTTGACACCTAAATAGCACGAAAGGTCTTAATATTGACAAAGAAATGGGGCGAAATGTCTTAAAATCGCCAAACTAGTGGGATGAACGTCTTAAGATCTCAAAACAAATATGCTAAACATGAGGGTAAAGGAGGGCCAAAATACACGAACCATCCCCACTTAATGCCAGAGCCAAGAGCATATAGTCAGGCATCCCAGTGTACAATTTATGGACGGTCTTTTCGCCCTTTAGTAAAAATAATCCACACATAGAGGATAGACACATACATAGACTACAGTAGATCTGGACTTGACACGAAAATGGAACTTTGCAGTAAGGGACCCAAAATCGGAGAACGAACCCTCGAACCTGCAACAAATATCACATTTTCGCGGTTTCTAGATTCGACCTTGGGGGGTTCGTTTTCCGAATTTTGGTCCCTTACTGCAAAGTTCCATTTTCGTGTCAAACCCAGATCTACTGTAGTCTATGACACATATAATTCAAAGGGCATGTCAGCAAAAATGGGTGACCAATTAAGCATTGGCAAGCTTAGAGGAATCAAGAATGTATAAACTATCCTAATAACACTTTGATTCACACATACCGTATACATTTTAATAATTTAACGATAGCCAAATACAATTAAAGTATGCCATGCATCATAGCATACTGAAATGATAGATTAACTTCGAACAGTTGATAGAATGAATAAAATAAACAGTTGAGGAGGAGCACTTTATTGGGCCGAACGTCTTAAAATCCGAAAACTAATGAGGCTAAGCATGAGGGAAAAGGGGTTCCAGAAAAAACGATCAATCCCCCTTAGCCTATTACGGTATAAGCTTTATTATTACGCAGACAGCTGCTTCAGGTCACTTTATTCTAGCTATCAGTAGAACTGAACAATCTATTAGGGAAACGTTGTCAATAAAGTGCTCCTCCTCATATGGTGTTTCTATTCATACTGAAGTGGTTAACCCTCTCAGCACGATGACGCCCATTTTGCCTTTTCTTCTGGCTAGCATTAAGGGGAGGCTGATGGACTGTTGGGTCATTTTTCTGGTCCCCTTTCTCCCTCGTGTTAATCCCCATTTGTTTTGTATTGTAAGAAGTATTATATACTTAATAATAAAAGAAATATAATAATTCGTAATAAGATTTACAATCTAGCTTAAACCTCAGCCATTTTATCTTTTATAATTACCTTATAAAATAAGGTTTATATTAACTACGTTATTAATATTTAATTATAGCTTTAATTATTAAGTCTTGTTAACTTATTTAATGTTTTCAAAACACTTGTTTTATATTAAACTAAATAATTATGCTCAATATAATTTAATTTCAATTATAATAAAATTAATTATATTAATACATTGTTACTAATCATTTATAAAATATCTAAACTATTGTTCTATCTCATCACCGAAGAATTAATGGATTTAAAATATAATATGAAAAATATAAAAAAGTTAAAATTTGCCCTGTTAAAATATAAGGCTCTTCTACGGGTCGAGCACCAATTCATGTTAGCTGAATAACTATCGAAATCAAAAATCAAAATAATCACTGATTTACAGGATAAAAGGTTAATCCCCGAAATTTTGATTTATGGGTAAAAGGAAAAGTTATTAAGGGGGTTGGTTATTTTTTTGGTCGAGTTTTTCACGTTTTTAATATGTTTATAGTTTCCTCCCTAGACCTCCATCAAACTTAAAAAAAAAAACAGCCCCAGGATCCCGCTTCAAGATATATATGCTAATTTTTCGGTAGAAAAATGTCTTGGCCGAAGGCCGCTTCCTTCTAAATTACGGGCTCGTTTTCGCTCACTAGGAAATAATCGACACCTAAATTACAGGGAAACTCAATATTGACAAAGAAAAGGGCGAAAGGTCTTTAAATCGCCAAACTAATAGGCCGAGCGTCTTAAAATCCGAAAACTTATGAGGCTAAGCATGAGGGAAAAGGGGGTCCAGAATTTTTTTTTTAACCTATTACATTATAAGCATTTCGGGACTTCGGTGAGACTTTTTCTTTTTCTATTGCACTAGACATATCGAAAGCCTTCGATAGAGTCTGGCATAAATCTTTAATTTCTAAACTACCCTCCTTCGGTTTCTATCCCTCCATCTGTGCCTTTGTCTCTAATTTCCTTTCTGGCTGTTCCATAGCTGCGGTTGTGGACGGCCATTGTTCACTTCCTCACCCTATAAACTCCGGTGTTCCTCAGGGCTCTGTCCTATCTCCTATTATCTTTCTAATTTTTATAAATGATCTCCTTAACTGTACCTTAATTCCCATCCATTCATACGCAGACGACTCAACTTTACACTACTCCATTAGTTTTTCAGAACGCCCCAGCCAGCAATCCCTCAACGACAAACGTAATGAAGCCATAGAACTCTTAAATTCTGATCTAGATACTGTTTCCAATTGGGGCAGAGAGGGCCTTGTTGGCTTTAGTGCTTCCAAAACCCAATTTCTCCATCTATCTACCCGTCAGGATCTCCCAGCGGACTGTCCCTTATTCTTCAACAATACAAAAATCAACCCTTCATCTTCTCTCAATATTCTTGGTGTCTCTTTTTCTTCTGCTCTCATTTGGAGGGACCATATTACCAGTCTTGCTAAGGCAGCCTCCCGGAGGCTGGGTGTGCTCAACCGCCTTAGGGGGTTCTTTTCCCCTGCACAGCTTCTTGCTCTGTACAGGGGCATAGTGCGCCCTTGTATTGAGTATTGTTCACATGTGTGGGGAGGTTCCTCTCACACCGCTCTCCTAGACAAGGTTGAAAGGAGGGCCTTTCGTATCATTAACTCCCGTCCACTCACCAACTCTCTGCAATCTCTCTCTCTCCGCCGCAATGTTGCATCTCTCTCGCTATTCTATCGCTACTATAATAATCAGTGTTCCTCAGAGCTATCCCAGTGCATACCACCTCCTATACGTAGGGCACGTGGTACCCGTCTTGCAACTCAATCCCACCCCTACTCTGTGCAACTCTCCAACCCAAGAGTGAGACGTTACTCTCAGACTTTCTTCTACTCAACATCTGAGCTCTGGAACTCTCTCCCAGAATCAGTCTTTCCCTCTTCCTATGACTTAGATTGCTTCAAACTCCGTGTGTCCAGGCATTTTGGCTCGAACGTCCCTTGATTTTGGCCCTGTCACTCTTTCAACTATGGGGGAGGCACTCGCTATAGGCAGTTATGCCTTTTGCCTCCCTCAATCACATATAAAAAAAAAAAAAAAAAAAAAAAAAAAAAAAAAAAAAAAAAAAAAAGCTAGCATTAACCCCTTGAGGATTATGATGCGTGTTGACAGTTTATTCTGGCCATCATTAGACGATTTTGTTAAGATTAGAAAGGGTATATGGGAGTCAAAGGGTTGATTCCAATAGCCTTTGCCTTTTCAATTCCCACAGATCCTTCCTAGACTGTAGAAAACCGTGTACTGATAGTAGTGGAGCAGATAACTGCAAATTTCAGGAGAATCGTTCATTTCCGGAAACAAGCACCAAATTTGGCACACATACTCCTTGGGGATTGCTCTTTTGATAAAACCCGTTAGCCACCTACAAATTCAAGATGGCCACCATTGAATATACAGAAATATTGCATTTCGCAATAAAATCGCAAAGACTTGTCCTATTTGAATGATCTTGGGGTCAAATCATACATTTTTCACTATGTAGAATCCGAATTTGGAACCATGGACTTACTCACTAGCTTCCTTGTACCATAATATCAGTCCCGGAATCCTAATATTCTGCTAAATTAGAGGTTCATGTTACGTCTGACTCGGCTAAAATGCATGTGTGACGCCTACCAGCGTTGGCAGAATCGCCTCCCGTTAGCCACTAGCACTCGCCAGGGCAGTGAAATGGGCTACAGTTGTACAAGAATGTTGTTCTCTCTTTCATAGTACTTGTATTGTTACAGACAGTCCAGTGGTGGTCTTTCTTTTCGTCTGTGACAACGGAAGGGCTTTATATCATTGATAGAATATAACATGCATTGGATATTGTTGAGGAGAGAGAGCGGTGTAGGCAGTGTTGTGGTACTGTGTGCATGTGTATGTATGTCTTGCCTCCCTCGCTCGGAGGCTCGCGCACGTGCTTTCCCACGCCCCTTGATTGGCTGGTGTGGCTGGCTGTGTCTCTTGACACCTGCTGCCTTGTGACGTATCGGCTTGTGATTTTTTTTTTTTTTTTTTTTTTTTTTTTTTCTATATTCCAACTACTCCCTCTCGGGCATAGGCTGAGAGCCTGTACATTCCACCGCTCAACACGGTGAAGCCCGTGAGGTCTTGTTCCAGCCTGGGGAGTGAGACATGTGAAGCATCCATCATGGCTCAAAGCAGCTCCATCTCTGAAGCGGCTGGTTGCTTCGCTCAAGTGCTTCACCGTCTCACCCTCCAGACTCAGACCCTCACTCTCAGAACGCCACCTATTGAGCAGTGAACTCACTAGGCATTGTCACCCTGTAACATATTTTGAATATGGGAATATTCATACAGTGTTATTTAATCAGGGAACAATGAGGGTATTTTTTTGGCATTTCGGTGGGCTTTGTGGTAATGCACTGATACTAGGTACAGCACAAATTCAATCCCAATAATATCTTCCCATTGGCCGACTACCATGCCTTTGTGGGATCCTGAGCGTCCCGAGTAGATATCCTCCTCAGAGCAGGCTAGGGACGCACATGACTAACATCCTTTTTACAACTGTTCCCCATATCTCCACCATTCTGATACTGTCTCTCTCACTCAACTTCCTTCTTTCATTCCTCTAATCTTTTAACGTCACAGCTCTCCCTTTGGGTTCTATACACGATTTCATATCGGCCCATCGTATTATGTGCGTCGCTCTCACATTTATTTCCATGTATTAGAATAGGTTATAAGGATTCTTAGTCTATGGAGGTTTGATGACTCTTTGTGGGTGTCTCCCTCATTATCAGTAGTGCTCTGCTTGGTTATTTAATGCTAGACTGGGATAAGGCTTCTGTTGTCGTTGTCAGCGATGTGTGTACGGTTCGCTTATACCTACACGACTTCAACGGTTTCTGTGGTAGCCTAGGTTGTCTTTTTGGTTGTGCCTTTTGCGAGTGCAGCATCGTGTGGTAAGAGGGCATTAGCCTTTTTTTTTTCTTTTTTTTTCTTTTCTATATGATTGAGGGAGGCAAAAGGCATTACTGCCTATAGCGAGTGCCTCCCCCATAGTTGAAAGAGTGACAGGGCCAAAATCAAGGGACGTTCGAGCCTACTACCTTGTCACACAGTGCTGCCTCTTTGCTTGACTTTAGAGGGATCGCCAGAGTAGAACCAGATACTTGAGATCTGGATCTACCAAGAGAGCATCCCCGTCATTAACGTAACTTTAACTATACCGCCTTAAGGACAACGCCAGGCAATGAGCCTGTCTTGCTCAGCCACAGTTTCTTAACCTTGATATCCCAGCTAGACTTTATTCGCCGAGCAGACACTAGTTAGGACATGAGCTCTTTTGATATGTACGCATTATTATTCACAGTATTTATTAGTCTAGTCTGTTGTTGAGTTGCACGACCATAGTAGACTGTTTCGTTAATGAGGAAGTACTTCTTTTAGTGTCGAACATTACTGTTGTTGCGCATTTATAATATTCTCGTGTCAGTTAACATTATATGTCCTATCTTTTAGTGTATTCAGTCTACGCATTTGGTGTCCTGCCTCGTGCCATTACCTAATTTAAGATACGAGCATCTTATGAGCATCAGACTTTCTTCAGAAGTTTCCAGGTCTATGCTGTAGGACTATACTTCACTTTCTTTCAGATAGGAGTGAAGAGCTTATTGTTGTTTAGAGTAACTATATTGAAGCATCTTTTTATTGTATTAAATCTTGCAGTGATTTAATTGATCTTTCCATAGCTTCCCTTTTATGCATTTTACCATAACTTGCATCTTGTTTGTTATCAGGCTATACCAGTGTGGGTTAGCCTGAAGTAGAGTACATTTATGCCCAGTTAAGGATACCCCGTTATCGCAGATTAACTCTGGAGGGTATAGGTGTTTTTGTTAGCCGGCATATAAGTTCAAGGATTTGGATCTAGCGTACCGTTGTTGCATAGTGCCCTATTACTAGTCCAATCATTAAGTGCCCTTGTTTTATTTGTAGCCCCGGTCGTATCAAATGGCGACCTTGTCCAGTATCTTATTTTAGTAGAAACCAGGATCCATTTGTTGATTATTGCAGTAATAACAAATAGTGCCCTTGCCTAGTATCTAAGAAAGAACTGCAGGATTGTTGGACATTGGTTTTTTGAGGAATATTTTGGACACGTTTGAATTTTTTTTGGGAACGTAGTATAGCACTTGAGTAGTCTTCGAGCATTTTATATTTTTGAGTGAATAGTGCTACATGAGAGTTTAGGTACCGGTACTCCTTTTTTTATAAACGTTGAGAATTTTCGGTGGACACTATGTCGGACGACGGATCAATGTACAGTGAGGACGAGGACACAGTACGGAAAGCAGACTCTGAGGTGCAGCAGCTGGGTTTGTTAGAAGGCATTAGAGTAATAATTAGTGAGGAGGATGCAAGGAAATTTCTAGAGATGTCTATTACTGTTGATCGGGTGTCGGGGATTGATCGGTATGGTCTCCAGTGTTTGGCCACGGTCATGGGTCATGTGGGCACTAGCAGCATGACGAGAGGTGATCTGGTGGCCTGTGTGCTCGGCGGGGTGCGTGGGGCTTCGGGTGGAGTGGGAGCTGGGGCACCTTCGGCCCAGCCCCCATTCCACTCGACTCCTACCATGGCGCCCCCTCGGGCTCCGGAGCCGGGTACGTTCCCGCAGGCCGATAGTCACTGGCAGCGTGGTTTGCACTTGGGTGGGTCTCCAATTGTTGCATCTCCTCTTCAAGATTTAACTGCAGATATGCTCTTCCAGCTTGAGATGGCTAAGATACAGGCTGAGGAGAGAAAGGCCATACGTGAGGCCGAGCTTCGGGTTGAGGAGAGAAAGGCCATACGTGAGGCTGAGCTTCAGGTTGAGGCTACGAAGTACTGTGCAGACATAGAGCTTGAGAAGTCTTGGGTGGAGTCGACAGGGCAGCGTCTCGATTCTGGGAATCGAGGTCTTGATCAGTCTTTATCACCTTCTTTAGTTACCGGTAGTCCCTGTATTTGACGAGTCGGGTGTCACCGAATTTTTCATGCGTTTTGAGAAGAAGTGCCGGGAGCACCAATGGCCCGAGGTTAAGTGGGCAGCCCTTGTTTCCTCTAGGTTGGTTGGCAAAGGACTCAAGGCATATGATGCGTTGCCCTTGGAGTCTTGCATCGATTATGAGGTATTGAAGGATGCTGTCCTGCGGGCATATGAGTTACAACCAGAGACTTATAGGTTGAAGTTCCGGGATGTTACGAAGGGTCGTGAGTGCACCTTTCTTGAACATGCCCGGGAACTGTCTGAGGGAATTGGCTGAGATCGGAGAAGGCAACGACGTTTGATGAGATAAAACAGTTGATGCTTCTCGAGCAGTTCTTTAAGTGTATGGGCAGTAACCTGACGTTGAACCTTAAAGAGAAAAATCCTAAAACTCTACAGGAGGCAGCTGAGATGGCTGACCGGAGAGTATCGCTGATTCGTGGGTGCGGGTCTGCACAACGGATCGATGTAGTTAACAAGGGGCGCAACACCCCACCCCCTCGAGTCAGTGATGCGACATTTAATAACCAAAGTAAGAGCAATGATACTAGTTTTGATCACAAACCAAGGACCGTCCCGTTTGAGAAAGGTCAGGGCCCTTCCTCACCTCAGTGGAAGTCCAAGGGTGAGGTAGAGTGTTTTCATTGTCACAAGAAGGGGCATTTTGCACGATCCTGTCCTAGCAAGCCACCTACAGCAGTTGTGTCTTTGGCTCGCAACATTGGGGTGTCTTTGAAGTCGTCTGCGTTTGCCCGGGGTAAATTGTCAGAGGCTGGAGCACAGCCAGTGAAGGAGTGTCCGGAAGGCTTGACACCTGTCCGCGATACTTTTTGTGACCATAGAGGGCGCGGCTGCGTGAGTTGGGCTGGTTGCAAGCATGGAGTAGAATTGTTGCGTGATACGGGTGCTTCCCAGACATTGATGAAAAACTTTACAGGCAAACCTATAAACGCAGCACGGGTGGTTGTGGTGCAGGGTATCAATGCTACACAGTCATACACGTTGGTCCGAGTGGAGCTGGAGGTAGAAGGTGTGGCACGAGAGTTGGATGTCGGAATTGTGGAGAAACTGCCAGTAATGGGCGTCGACCTTCTTCTCGGCAGCGACTTTGCGGTACCTGCTTCTGAGGTTCCACCCTTAGTCGGTGCCGAGAGGGCGGCCGACGTGAGTAGGGAGGGGCAGGAGTTGGCCGAGAGGTGTCAACCACAGCAGAGGGCGTGTGTTGTCACCCGATCTCGTTATCTAAAGTGTCACAGCCTATTCCTCAGTCTCTAGACCAGCGGAGAAACAGTCGGAAGGAGCAAGCTAAAGTTGGGAGTTTTGCGAGTTTTGCTCCAGCGGCTCTCCTTAGCGACTTAGTACTTGACCCAGAGGTGAGCTCCGGAGGGGCCCCAGAACCTGTCACCCCTAGTGACATGGTTGGGCATGATGGCACTCCGCGACTTAGTAGTTCCCAGTTGGAGGAGAGTTGTGGGAACGGGGCTATTGAACACGAGGACGGGGAAACATGTCATGTGAACCTGTTGGAGGAGTTTGTGAGGCAACCACCTGAGCAACCTACTGTCCCTGCGTTGGTCTGCATCGGCCAAGGTGGAGAAGGAGAGGGGGGCAGTAGGGCACAGGTGGAGGAGAGTTGGGATTGTCATGTCTCGGCGGAGCAGTGGGCGGGGGACACGAGTCTGGTGGCTGTGGAAGCGCTAGAGCACCTGCCTGAGCAGCAGTGTGCAGCGCTCCAGCACCAGCTCGGTTCATACCCCACTGGTCGTGCCGAGCACCCGAGCCTCACAACTCAGGCGGTGCAAGATGTTCCGCGGGCAGGTCACTTGAATGTTTATAGACCGTTGGCCTCGTTGAATGAGAGAGTAGAGCAGTGTACTGTACATATGTGCCTATTATGTTAGCTTTTGCAAAACTGTAAAAGGTTATCTGATCCAATATACTGAAGCGTTATAAATATAAGTTATAATGAAAGAGAGATAAAATCTTCATTGTACTTCAGTTTGGTAATACAGAAACTAATATAGACACTGCTAAGTTACTACAGTTTGTGTACTTTCAGCTGATGATAAATTGTCATGTTCTCATTTTGACTCCGCCGATAGTATGAAGATTATGCAGCAAAATTCGTTCTCAAATAGCCTATGACAACTTGGCATTTAAATAGTCTATCTATCTATCTATTGCCAGACGTCATGATCCCCGAAGGGGTGTCCACGAATGAATCGCCGCCAAGCCCCTCCTCCCAACCAACTCCATTTTCTCTCATATATATACGGTACCTCTCAAATCCATCCACCCACCTTACTCTCGGTCTGCTCTCCCCCTCTGTCCTTCCCCCTCACTCTCGTACATTCTCGTAATCACTCTCTCGCTTCCCATTTGTTCCACATGGCCGAACCATCTAGAGGTGTTCCATTTCACTTTCCAGCACATCCACATTCGCACCACGCTGCTCTTGAACTTCCTCATGTGTCTGTCTATCCCTCCATGCAACTCCACATGCACTTCTCATACGTCATTTAAATGGTGCTGAGACATCTTAGGTTCAAAATAATTAATAAAGTATCGATAGCTGTTATGGGGGCCCACCTCGTTTTTTTTTTTATCTTTCTCTCCCTCTCTGGTTTGTATCCATTCGGCCAGATTCAGCCTACTGTTATAAGACGTTTACCCCCATCCAGGTATCAATATTTTCCTGGCGAGCGGTAGCGAGCCAGTATATATATATTTTTGTTTTGACAGCAAGCTAAATTTGTAAATTGTTTGATAGAAAAATGTCTCCGGCGAAGCCGGATTTCTCAATACAATGCTGGCTCGCTATCGCTCGCCAGGAAGAAATCGACACCTGGATGGGGATGAACGTCTTAAAACAGTTGGCTGAATAGGGCCGAATGGATACAAGCCAGGGAAAGAGAGAAAAGGAGAGAAAGACAAAAATGCCGGTGAACCCCCTTAAGGGATTCAAGTTACCCTGCACTAAAAAAGACTACAATTTACTATATTAAGAGTACAGTTGGATGCCATAGTCTCTAGCCCTCTCATAATAATTCGTGGACCCCTTAGGTTTTATATGCAATCATTATAATTACCTTGATTAATTATTTGGATAGAACTTGCTTTTCAATATATAGTATAGCCTACAGTATTTAGTTTGGTAGTTGATGTATAGAAATAATAAGTAATACCCCGCTCTAAACATTAATCATCAATTACAAACCCCAATGTACTTAAATAAACTAATGAAAGCATATGGTCCTCCCGGGATTCGAACTCGGGACACAACACCCAAAACATAAGCACCGAAACCATTACACCACCAACACAGTTAAAGGTTGAGTTTCCAAAGATATACTTCCATAATTGTAAACAAGTGAAGTCTACGAATATTGGCATGGCATCCGAGAGTACGGTCGCGCTAATAAGTCATGTTGCAGCTGTCATTACGTTTGGCTTGCTCTGTGCTGTAGTAATGTCTGTCAGATGTTGAATAGGGTGGGTAAGTGTAGGAATATGTGTGTATATTTTACTCGATATGAAGAAATGAAGCTTACATATTGCTGATACCAATTATTGATCGAAATATACTTGGTGCCGAGCCATGACTTATTAGCGCGACCGTACATCAATGATCCCATACGTCACTTTACGGTGTTTTGAACGATCATAAAGTATCTAATGGCCAATTATTGTCCTAAGCAAGACAGTCACCGGTTAGATACTTGTTAACCCCTTTGGCATTTAAGGGGAGGCAGTTATTTTATCGAGTCCTCCTCCTCCCTCATGTTTAGTCCTATTAGTTATGAAATTTCAAGACATTTGCCCCATTAGTTTGGCGATTTTCAGACCTTTTGCCCCATTTCTTTGCCAATATTAAGACCTTTTGTGCCATTTAGGTGTCGATTTTTTTTCCTGGCGAGCGATAGCGAGCCTGTATATGAAGAGGAATCGGAATTCGGCCGGGAAATATTTCTACCGAAAAATTTACAAATTTATATCGAAGGGGGGTCTTGTGGGTGTTTTTATAAGTTTGATAGAGGTTTAGAGAGCAAACTAATCCCCCTCCTTAAGCCATTGAGCCGAACCAGTAAATTATGCTGCATAATACCGTCTGAGCTCCCTTAAGGCACATGTGTTCATTATATTCTGGCTATCAGTAGACAATTTAATTTAGCTTAGGATGGAATATATTTCTAGAACAGAAAGCATAGTTCAGCTTACTTGAGCTTATTTACATATCGCGATCGGTAGATAAAGTAGCATAAGTATGGTACGGTGGTGCTAATAAGTCATATTATCTCGGCTGCCATTATGTTTGGCTCGCTCTGTGCTGTATTAATGTCTGTCAGATGTTGAATAGGGTGGGTTAAGTGTAGGAACATGGTTGTATTATCCCACTCTGATCGATGATTTAAACCTGACATAGCGCTGATACCAATTACGGATCGAAATATACTTGGTACCGCGACATCACTCATTAGGCCTTCTGTACAACCAGGATGAGAAGACGAATAGACATTAAGGGGGGGTCACCGGCATTTGTTTTATCTTTCTCTCCTTTTCTCTCTTTCTCTGGCCTGAATCCGTTCGGCTCCATTCAGCCAACTGTTTTAAGACGCTTATCCACATCCAGGTGTCGATTTCTTCCTGGCGATCGATAGTGAGCCAGTATTGTATGGAGAAATCCGGATTCGCCTGAGACATTTTTTCTATCGAAAAATTTACAAATTTAGCTTGATGTCAAAACAAATATATGTATATGCTGACTCGCTACTGCTCGCCAGGAAAATATTGACACCTGGATAGGGGTAAACGTCTAAAAACAGTTGGCTGAATGGGGCCGAATGGATACAAGCCAAAGAGAGAGGGAGAGAAAGAGAAAAAAAGCGAGGTGGGCTCCCTTAAGGAAGGGTTGGGTGGTGACGTCAGCAAGGGGCGAAGCTAGGCAGGTGTCTCACGACGACTGAGGCTACTCTTGTTGGTGTACGGTCGCGATAATAAGTCATGCCCAGCTGTCGTTATGTTTGGTTCGCTCTGTGCTGTATTAATGTCTGTCAGAAGTTGAATAGGGTGGGTTAGTGTAGGAATATGTTTGTATATTTCACTCGATATGAAAAATGAAGCTTAGATATTGCTGATACCAAATATTGATCGAAATATACTTGATGCCGAGACATCACTTATTTGCCCGACTGTACGTGTCGTAGTAGGTGTATTTCCTGGAGATTAGGGCATTACAATTTTGCTATAAAAAATAACTAGATAGTCCTCCAATAAAAATGATCTCTATAGTTGATGTAAGTATTGAATGATATATTAATTAAACATTTCACTATTGCGTTATCAACTGTTCTTTGGGACGGCGGTAGAAATGTGGGTGAGGAGAGAGCCATCAGCTATGTTCTTCTTTCTTCTACTTTCGTTTTCACTAGGGTTTACCATCTCTACTAGAATTTACTCGTGTTCGTATCTCTAGGATCGTAAGACATGTGTGGTCGCTGTATTTATGTAAATCTATGCCAATCCCCAGCAAACGTTTAATTCTTTAAGGGGGGTCACCGTTTTTTTTTTTTTTCTTTCTCTCCTTTTCTCTCTTTCCCTGGTTTGTATCCATTCGGCCTCATTCAGCCAAATGTTTTAAGACGTTTATCCCCATATAGGTGTCGATTTTTTCTTGGCGAGCGATAGCGAGCCAGCATTGTATGGAGAAATCCGGCTTCGCCGGAGAAATTTTTCTTTCGAAAAATGTTCATATTTAGCTTGTCAAAACAAAAAATATATATATGCTGGCTCGCTATCGCTCACCAGGAAAATATTGACACCAGAATGGGGGTAAACGTCTTATAACAGGAGGCTGAATGGGTCCGAATGGATACAAGCCAAAGAGAGAGAGGGAGAGAAAGAGAAAACAAGCGAGGTGGGCTCCCTTAACCTCTTCACCACCATTATGTTATTTCATTTTATCCTGGTTACCATTAGACAAGTTTCTTTCGCTTATAATGTATACCGGTAGCCTACCGGGCGGGTGCCCAACCCCGAAAGGGGTTGAAATAGGCGAGCTATCCCCCCGCCAAAGGCGGCTTTCTAGGGTGGGTTCTAGTCATTGTGGCGATGGGCTGGTCTATCAGAGTGAGAACTGAGCAATCTCTGCCATACCCATAGCTTACTCTGACTCTTCCTTTTACTTACATATTTTCTAGATCTCAAGTGACGGCGTCTCTTCCGTGGATTGACCTCCCAATCTACCAATATTGGAAGCCAAAGCGTCACATTTTTCCTTTGCCCCTCAACTTTTTCTTCATAATTGCTGAGGGGCACAGGGCCCTGGGTGGGGCTTTGGTTTCCCAGGCATTATGGCACCCTCCTCAGCTCCCCGCCATGGAGTGGCTTCTGTCACCCAGGCTTTATTGTGGTCAGCAGGGAGGGCCTGTGGGGGCGCTCGGTTATGGCCTTGGCCTTGCTCGGGGCTTTGGGGCTGTTCGGCCAGGCAGCTTGGGGAACAACAACAACAACAACAACCTCTTCAACTTAAAAGAAGTAAATACGATCTTCACAAGCCCCCTGAATAACATAGGTATTTCTTAAACTGTATAAAAGTGTGCAATTTTAGCCAGCACACAAGGTAAAAATGCGTCATGGTGCTGAAGGGGTTTAACCCTTTCTCTGCGGGGTGTTTTGGGCTATTTAGGGCATATTCAGGCACTCCTGAATGATAAATCAAGCATCTACATTAAATGAACTGTATTCTGCCGAAAACTAGGCGAAAATAGCTTCAAAATGAGACCATAACGGGCCTCGTACATAGTCTGATTCACCCGCAGCGGTGCCATAGAAGCGCGGGAAACCTGCTATTTGTTAGCACTCGCTCGCTTGGCAACACTGTTGTGAGAGGCAGTGAGAGACCCGCGCGAGACACAGTCTACCTCAGTGGGCCGCTCGCTGCTCTGAGGAACGGAGGTGGGCCCCTCACGCTCCCGCCCACTGACACTCGATTTTTACGGTTTTTACAGGTTTTTGAAGCCTGGAAATTGCTGTAAATTGCTAGGACGTTCCAGAACGTCACCTGACGCATGATACGTTTTGACAGTCTATTCTGGCTATCATTAGACGATTTGTGTTAGAGTAGGTAGGGTATATAACATTCAGAGAGTTAATTGGGCCTTTTATCTCCTACAGATCCTTCTTAAACTTCATAAAATTGTGTAAGTGTAGCCAGCATCAAAGGTATAAAAAGGCGTCATGGTGCTGAGGGTTTAATAATCAACCAGTGTAAATATGCCCTACAAGAGAGAGAGATAGAGAGAGAGAGAGAGAGAGAGAGAGAGAGAGAGAGAGAGAGAGAGAGAGAGGTAGACTTGAGGTGATAGGGGCAGATAGAAGGGAAGAGCTAGAGAGAGAGAGCGAGATAGGTAGATAGATAGATAGTAAGATAGAGAGAGAGAGAGAGAGAGAGAGTTGTGAGTAAAGTCTCGAGGTCCCACAAAGCCTCCCCCGTGACTGGCTTACAAGTTGTCCAATTGTGAAAAACTTGCACACAGATAGCGGGTGTTTGTGTGTGTATGAGTATGTTGTGTGTGCATGTGTGTGTGTGAGTGTTTATGAGTATGCTGTGTGTGTATGTGTGTGAGTGTTTATGAGTATGTTGTGTGTGCGTGTGTGAGTGTTTAAGAGTATGTTGTGTGCGTGTGTGTGTGTTTATGAGTATGTTGTGTTTGTTTGGTTGTAAGAATGAGTATGTTGTGTGTGTGTTTATGAGTATGTTGTGTGTGCGTGTGAGTGTTTATGAGTGTTGTGTGTGTGTGTGAGTGTTTATGAGTATGCTGCGTGTGTGCGTGTGTGAGTGTTTATGAGTATGTTGTGTGTGTGTGAGTGTTTATGAGTATGTTGTGTGTGTGTGAGTGTTTGAGTATATTGTGTGAGTTTTATGAGTATGTTGTGTGAGTGTTTATGAGTATGTTGTGTGTGTGTGTGTGAGTGTTTGAGTATGTTGTGTGAGTGTCTATGAGTATGTTGTGTGAGTTTTATTAGTATCTTTGAGTGTTATGAGTATGTTGTGTGTGTTTATGAGTATGTTGTGTGTGTGTGAGTGCTCATGAGTATGTTGTGTGACTTGTATGAGCATGTTGTGTGAGTTTTATGGGTATGTTGTGTGAGTGTTTATGCGTATATTGTGTGTGTGTGTGTGTGTGTGTGTGTGTGTGTGTGAGTGTTAATGAGTATGTTGTGTGAGTTGTACGAGTATGTTGTGTGAGTTTTATGAGTATGTTGTGTGAGTGTTAATGAGTATGTTGTGTGAGTTTTATGAGTATGCTGTGTGAGTTTTATGAGTATGTTGTGTGTGTGTGTGTGTGGTGGAGGGAGAGGAAATTGTGTGAGTATGTATTGTGTGAGTGTGTGTGTGTGTGAATGTTTATGAGTATGTTGTGTGCGTCTGTGTGTGGTGGAGGGAGTGGGTGTGTGGGTGTTTGTGAGTAGTATATATACTGTATAGTGGAGAGAGGGAGGGTGGGGGGAGGGGATTGGGCAGTATGAGTATGTATTGTGTCAGTGTGTGTGAGTTTATGTGTGGTGGTGGAAGGTAAAGGGGTATGGGTACATCACACAGTCAGGAGTGCGAGCTAGAGTCACTAGGAGTAGGGGACAATTCGGACTCGCGAGCCTATTCGCGGTGAAAATCGATTACTCCTAGTGACTCTAGCGACTCCTAGCGACTTCTGTTAGACTCCCACTCGCTCGCGGTGAAAATCGATGACTCCTAGTGATTCTAGTGACTCCTGTTAGACTCCCACTAGCTCGCACTCCTGACTGTGTGATGTACCCTGTAGTGCAGTATGAGTATTATTGTGTGTGTACGAGTATGTGCGGGTGTTTATGAGTAAGCGTGTGGTTGGAAGGTGAGAGGTGGAGGAGAAATAGTGCAATATGAGTATGTATTGTATGAGTAGTGTGTGTGGGTGTTTATGAGTATATGTGTGAAAGGAGGGAGTGGGAGGGGAATTGTAGAGTATGAGTATGAGTGTGTGTGTGTGTGTGTGTGTGTGTTTTGCGTGTGTGTTTAGGATAACAAGAGGTTGGGAGAATAGATGTGTACAGTAAGTGTGTGGGTTTTAGTATGTATTAACCCCTTCAACACTAGGACGTAATTTTTATTGTACTTGTTGTCTACCATTATACGATTTTCTTTAGCTTATAATCTACCTCTAGGACTCAAAGGGGTAAATACGATCTCAATAAACCCTCTGAGTAACATAGGTCTTTCTTAAAATGCATAAAATCGTCTAATTTTAGCCAGAATCATAGGTAAAGAGGGGTCATGGTGCTGAAGGGGTTAATTAGAATATTAATTGTTGGTTTACTGCTCAGTTGCAGCCGTGAGGCTGAAAATCTACAGCTTTACTTAACCTAGGTACAGTTTAATACTTATTCTACTTTAACTATGAGGTTACATGCTAACTTTTTTGACCGTGAGGTGCCGAGTTCCCACTTTAATACATATGCAGATGCACTGTTGAGAAGTATGTGTAGGCTAACACAAGCTCATAGTTGAGCAGCTTGGGTAGGGAGGGACCACGATACAATCCTCACCATCGGGATAGCTGAGTGATTCGAACCCTTGACTTCGCGGTCAGCGCACAGGTCCCAAGTGTTTGCAAAATTGAGCAGGAGAAATGGAGAGGACGGATGATGAGGTTAAAGCGCGGTTCCCATACCTCCGTTTTGACCTCCGTTTGGGACGGACCTTCGTTATCGATGACGTAGGTCCGTTTGGCCGTGTGTGCTCTCCCAGGAGTTAAAACTTCACGAGCGTGAAATCCAGTGTTGCTACACTAGGTACCTCTTAACTCGCCCAGTTGGGCTTACTTTAAGTATAGATGGCAAATTATTCGTCTTTGTGGTACTGCTTGACACAATTTATCTTGATATGCACTATGTAAACAGTCAAAATATTGGAGAGTATTTAAAAAGCCTGAAATCCAAGTTATATTAACAAGCACTAGCATCAAAAGAGGCAATGTACTTCAAGCCTAAATTTTTTGATTTCGGAATAAATATTACACAATTACCGTAATTGGTCGTCGTGACAACATGCACAGCTATCAAATTTCACTTCTATACAACTCTGGCTTCACAAAATGGAAAGTATGAGACTATTTAAAAATGTGGGCTACCTTTTCGCCTTGCTCCTGGGCTATAAACATCGGCAGTACTTCAGAACTCGCCTAACATTGTGTCCGTGCCGGAGAGGGCGAGTGTTTCCCATGTTTACATTATAAATACGCACTATACGTACATCCTGTGTCTGTATGCATAGGTAATAGGGTCAGTACTATTCATTGGTGACCAGTACATGCCGATATAATATATCATGGGCACGGCACCATAAATATACATAATTGTCTTCCAACGTCCGTGCAAAGTTAAATCCAAGTCAACTATTTCGGGACAGGATCCGGGATCGGAAGAACAATAGACCTCGGTTCCCGCTCGTCGGAGCCCACGCGTGATCGGACCTACGTTATCGATGACGTAGGTCCGCCCCAGACGGAAGTCAAAACGGAGGTATGGGAACCGCGCTTAAGACAGTGTATGTGTACAGTGTGTGTATAAGCATCCGAGTGGTTGTGTGTTTGTGTGTGTGTGTGGGTGTGGGTGTGTCTGTGTGGATGGAGAGAGAGGAAAGGTTCGGTGAATGTGAGATTGTGTGGTTGGGTGGTGTTGAGCTCAGTCTACGAAATTTAATTTATGTAATTGGGTAATTATGTAAGTAGTAACAAGCCTAATTTCTAAGTTTTCGCGAAAAGTATCTGATTACATTCAAGTGTGTGTATGTATGTGTGTGTGTGTGTGTTAGTGTGTGTGTACTGTTTATAAATTGATAGATAGATAGATAGATAGATAGATAGATAGATAGATAAATAAAAAGATAGTTATACATGTTGTTCTCGATAAGTGTCTGAATTACATCTTAAGGCCGCGTCACACTTAGCCGTACTTTTCCCTGTATTGCCCAAAGTGGCCGAAAATGCAAGTTGGCCGAACAACACACGACTTTTGGCAAAAAAAATTACCTTACGAACTACATACGCACGTGTGATGTACGCACCCATACGTACGTCACCAGTACGCAACACAAGGGTCGACGAACGTGCAACACATGTGACAATAATGTAAACGAATTGCGGGCGAATAATGTACGTACACGAAGCACACAACACACATGGCACACGTAAATGACGCACCACAGACGCACCAAGCACGGGAATCCTGCCACATATAATATATAAATAAGGGCATATGGCCCAGATAGAACCAAATAATATTATGAGCTATCTATTATTTTCTAATGTATTCCTTCAATTTTTGTAATTGATAGTTTTCCTTTGTTTTCCTTTGTGTATTTCTTCATTAGTATCATATAACTTATATTTATATAATATTAATTACTCATTTGAAAAGTATACAGGGTGTTCCAGTACTGCTTTTCATAAATTATATGGTGGACTCATCAGACAAAAATAAGAGTACATTACTCTATGAACATGAGGTTGAGTATTTATAATAACGGAGTTATTACACGATTTAAGTTAACGATAGATACAATGCCATTCAGTCCAAGGGGTAATGTTGCTATTTTAGTGGATTATATCCATTTGGCCTTCGCTATCGCTTGCTAGCCTCAAGATAGTGAGCAGAAGCAATCTGACTTTTCGGTAGAAAAATATGTCCGGCTTCGCCGGATTTGATTTTTCTACCGGCGAAGCCGGACATATTGTTCACACATGTTCATAGAGTAATTTATTCTTATTTTTGTCTGATGAGTCCACCATATAATTTATGAAAAGCATTACTGGAACACCCTGTATATTGTATTTCAATTCTGACTTATACGGTACTTCTTGAATATTATCAGATAACATATTTATTGTTTACCTTACATGAATATTATCATTATATTGATTAATATTATATTTAGGCCTATATTTATTATATTTGTATATTTTACTTATATCCTACTTTTTATTGTTCCTAGATTCTTTAGCCATCCCGCGCGTACGTGCTTGTATGTGTGTAGAGTTCCACAGTGTTACTACAGATATTCAGACCACACCGTCTTTGCGGTCCCTATTAGGTCGTCCGGCCCTAATACTACTAGAGACAGGAACAGTTTATAGTAGAAGAATTGGAGAGCAAAGTAGAAGGCTCTCTCCGCACCCTCCGGCGGAGAATAGAAAAACATTATTCTGAAAGGTAAATTACACTTACATACCTACTGATTATATATATATATATATATATTAATTTGTATTAATAAGAATAATTCAGAGAGAGAGAGAGAGTGTGAGTGAGTGAGTGAGTGAGTCTGGCTATAACGCCCGGAAGATTGGACTTATGTGTACATTGCGGTGGCGTCTATGTTACTGTTTCCATGTTTCGTGTGCAAGGGAATGGGTGTGTGTCTGTGTGATCTTGTGTGTGTGTGTGTGTGTTTTTGTTTGGGAGTGTAGGTGTGTATGTGTATGTGGGTGAGTGTGTTATTTACATATTGTATTGTGTATTTTTACGTTACGTGTGTGCTTGTTTTACTATTGTTCCTTGCGAATGTTTTATCTTAATTTGCATGTATACTTTTTACTTTTCGTGTGTGTGCTCCTGCTTTGTACTTGGGTGTTTTTACTGTGTGTGCTATATTTATGTCCGTGTGTGTTCTTAATTTATGCGTGCTTCTTTACTTTACTTTACGTGTGTGTGTTCTTACTGTAGCTACTTTGAGTGTCTGTATAGTTACTTAAGGGGACCGCCCTGTTTATTACCCAACTTCCAGGTCTTACTTACAATTTAAGTGCAATATGGCAAAGGTATATGTGACTATGAAACTAGGTCAAGGATATATAGGGGAAGGGCATACCGTGAGTCCGCGACCTGGCAACGTCGCACGGGACATCGTTAATAGAGGGTCTTGGGTTTTTTTTTTTAAGCTTGATGGAGGCCTAGCGAGGAAACTAAAAAATAAATGAATACAGTATATAAATAAATAGACCCCAATAATCACCACTGTCCCCTTAATCAGATCCATTCAACGAGTGACTATCTATAAACCCTTTCAATAGCGGTGGCGTCTGTTTTGCCTTAGTTCTGCCCTACTTAGACGATTTTATGTAGCTTAAAAACGGTCTGTGGGAGTTAAGAGAGATAAATGAGAGGAATGGAGGTCGTGTGATTGCTACAGGCCCTTCGTAAGCATAATACAATAACCTAATAGTTGCCAGACTATAACAAGAAAGACGTCACCGGTACAGAAAGGGTTAACTATAGATGGCCTTGTTTTACCAATTACTCAAAGAACTACTTAATTAAGGGGAGATGGGTGTATTTATTTGCTCATTTATGGATCTTTTTATTATGTTTTTAGTTTCCTCAATAGACCAGGAGCTTAATTACCCCCCCCCCCCCCCCCCAAACACACACACACACACATACACGTCGCCTCCGACGCACCGGTTTGCCTCGGCTGGGATCAAGTGTGACGGAGTAGGGGTCCAGTGTGACAGGCTGGCTGTCCATCGGCGCCGTAGTATCTATCGGCGCCGCCCTACCTCCTATAGGAGCCGCTCGTCAGGAGCATTGTCGCTAACCAGTTTGCGCGCTACGGCGCATGACACCGCCCCGGCGGCGTCATTTATCTCCCTTAGGTCTTGCATGGTTGCCGCTCGATCCCGTTCGGTTGCCGTTAGGCGGCGTGCCCGTCCATAGTGCCCGCCATGGGCATCAATTCCTTCGATCACCCACGTTACTCGGCAGTGATCTCCCCCTTCTATCGCCACTCCTTAAGTCGTAGAATGTCGGCACTTAATTCTGCATAGTGTGACACTTGCTTCAGGAAAAGTTCGACATGAACAACTCTCATAATCTGAGTTGGCGGCTAGTGAGGTCAAGGAAATGGATGGGATGGGGACCGTAGGCAGGTGGCGTCCATTAAGCGTCAGACGGTACAAGGGCGTCGACCTGTCTGCGTCAGACGCCGCTATAAGGTAGAACGCCGTCAGGCAGCAACCCGGTAACGCCCAGGCGGTGTCATAGGGGGAGGGCATACCATGAGTCCGCGACCTGGCAATGTCGCACGGGACATTGTTGATAGAGGGTCTTGGGGGTGTTTTTTTAAGCTTGATGGAGGTCTAGCGAGGAAACTAAAAAATAAATTATATAAATAAATAGACCCCCCCAAAATCACCACTGTACCCTTAATCCAATCCCATCAACGAGTGACTATCTATAAACACTTTCAATGGTGGTAACGTCTGTTTTGCCTTAGTTCTGCCCTACTTAGATGATTTTATGTAGCTTACGAACGGTCTGTGGGAGTTCTATCTATCTATTGCCTGATGCCGTGATCCCCGAAGGGGTGGACACGAACAAACCGCCCCCATGCACCTCTGTCCCCAGTCAGTCGACGCCCCTCCTCCCAACCAGCACCGCCTTCATTCATATACTTCCTCACTCCATCCTTCCACCTCTCCCTCTCTGTCCCTCCACCTCGCTCTCGTACACCCTCTTAGTCATTCTCTCACTTTCCATACGTTCCATATGACCGAAACATCTCAAGTTATTCCTTTTCACACTTTCCAGCACATCTACCTCCACACCACACCTCCTTCTTACTTCCTCATTCGTCTGTCTATCCCTCCATGTAACTCCGCACGCACTTCTTAAGTAACTCATTTCCACCACTCTCACTCTTGGTCTGAGTCTCTTCCCGAACGTCCATGCTTGGCTTCAGTAAGTTAGTGTCGGGATTACCACACTGTCATGCAAGGACTTCTTCACTTCCATACTGACCACCCTGTTTCTTGTTACTGCTTTCAACGTTCCTACAACCCTCTTCCCCTGTTGCACCCTCTCCTGCACTTCTTCATCCAGAGTCCCATCTTTACTCAACACACTGTCCAGATACTTAAAAGAGCTGACGATCTCCGTAGCCTGACCGTTCAGCTTCACCTCACACTCTGTGACTTAACCTCTTTCGAAGACCATAACATTGCTCTTCCCTGCATTTACCTTCAAATTCCGTTTTTCGCACACTGTTCCAAACTCATTTATCAGACCCTGCAACTCCCATTCATTATCACTCATCAGAACTGTATCATCCGCAAACAGCAGTATAGGCAGCTTCCACTCATTTCCCTCCCTTTTCAGCGATACACCAACATCGACTGCTCTTCCTAGTATTTCTTTCATGACTCCATCCATATATACAGTAAACAACCACGGAGACATCACACACCCCTGTTTCAACCCAACATTCAGGTCAAAGTACTCGCTCTGCTCATTCTCCACACGTACTGCCACCTTTGCACCCTCATACATGCTCTTCACTGCTTTCAACAACTTGCCATCTACTCCGTATATTCTAAGTACTTTCCACATACCTTCTCTATCCACTCTGTCATAGGCCTTCTCCAAGTCCATAAAGGCAACGTACACCTTTTGCTGCTTCTCCACAACACAATTCAGGGTAAAAATTCTGATCTACACATCCTCTTCCCTTCCTAAAAACCTCCCTACTCGTCGCCTATCCAGTTCTCCGTTCTCACTCTCACTCTCTCAATCACTACACTACTGTACACATTCCCTGCTACGCTTAGAAGACATATTCCTCGGCGGTTACCACACACTCCTCTTTCTCCTTTGCCCTTATATAGGGGAACCACTGCCGAGTAACGTGGGTGATCGAGGGACGGGACGCCCAAGGCGGGCACTATGGATGGGCACGCCGCCTAATGGCAACTGGACAGGGTCGAGAGGCAACCATGCAAGACCTAAGGTGCACTCCCCTTCTCCCATGCTAGTTTGCACATTTTCCATACCCATTCGATCACTATCTCACCACCATACCTCAACATTTCCCCACACACTTCACTCTTTTCATGGCTTCCCACACTTCTGATCTCCTGATCCTCACCTCCTCCTCCACCACTTCTCTTCTTCTCCCTCCCATACCATATATAACTATGTTTGTTGGCTCTTCATTCCTTACATTTAGCAACTAGTTGAAGTACTCCCTCCATCTTTCGACTCTCCTGCTTCTCGGCTAGCATTCTCCCATTCTTATCTTTCACACCTTTACTGTTTCCCTTGCTACCTTCCCTAACATTCTTGACTTCTTTCCAGAACAGTTTCTTACACTCCCTCCATTTTACACTCAGATTCCTTCCAAATTCCTCATCTACTCTTCTCTTACTTTCCTTCACTACTCTCTTCGCTACTCTTTCTCTCCACGTACCTCACTCGTTTCTGCCTCTCCAAATCTTCATTCCCTCTACTACCCAACCACTCTCTATATGCTTTCTTCTTGTCTTCCACAGATATTTTTACCTCTTCTGTCCACCATGCTGTACCTTTCACTCCCCTTCCTCTTCTCCTCACTCCACACACCTCCTCACATGCTGCACAGATCTCTTCCTTAAACACCTTGCTTATCTCCTCCACTTACTCCATATCTTCCAGGTCGAACCCACCTAGTCGTCTTTCTACTGCTCTCCTGTACTCTTCCCTGATTTCCTCCTCCTGTAGCCTCTCCACCCTCCTCACCATTCCACCTTCCTCTCGCCTCCCTCCAGCTCTCCTCACCCACTTCTTTTGTATCCTAACCTTAGCTAGTACTACATAATGATCAGACAGAACCATTCCAATACCCTTATACACCCTAGCATCCATCACAAATTTCTTCATTCTTTCATCCACACATATATAATCAGTCAGTGACTTTCGTTCCACCACTGTCTTATCCTTCATCGTCCACACCACTTTCCATGTGTACCTGTGTATCATTCTGTGTCGGAAGAAGGTGTTGGCTATCCACAACCTCCTCCCCACACATACGTCCACAAGTGCACTACCATTCCCATTCACCTCTGACGGTACCCCCCACCCTCCCACCACTCCGTCAACTTTCCTATCACCCACCTTACCATTCATATCCCCAATCAGAAATATTCTTTCGTTCTTGTCAAACTTATCCAGGCACGCCTCCACATTCACCCAGAACTCCTCTTTCTCTCTTACAAGTTTATCCTCTGTCGGAGCATACACACACACAATCACCCACGTTTGTATTCCTACTTTCATTCTCACCCATACAATCCTTGAACTCACAGACCCATATTCTATAACACACTCCATCCATTTGTTACTTTCAAACAAACACACACCTTCTCTCGCTGTTCCCTCACTCACTCCAGCAGACACACCCATTCCACACTCCCACTCTCTCACATCTGTACCCTTCCATTTGGTCTCCGTCATTCCACATACATCCAGCCTGGCATTCACTAACACTTCCATGACCTCTCTCTCTTTTGTACCATCATTCATGCCACTCACGTTCCATGCACCTATTCTCAGAATGTCCGTAAGCTTGTCCATAGTCAGTTGGGGTTCGTCAACACAGGGTCCATCCGCACCCGAGGTTGATTATTTGTTTGTCGTTGCTACGCATCTTTAACCCATAATTAGCGGCGAGCAACATAAGTCGAGTTAAATAAAGCTGGACTATGTGGCGGCGCTCGACATAACTCGAGTGGCAATTTCAGCACGTAATGTGGCTGAGAGAGAGAGACAAGTGGTGGCAGGAGACTAGCGAGCGTATGACTGCTCCAGACCACCGCGGCGAACCTACTGACACAAATCTCAGCTCCCTCCTCCCTCTCTCACTCGCTACATACTCAATTATGTACTGAAAGTACCGAATTACCTGCTTTTTGCACTCGCGTTGCACGGTTATTGCAAGAAAACTATCCATCATACAAGGATCGTTATGGTGTCATTCGAAAGCTCTGTTTATGCCCTTTCAGGGATAGGTACTTGTTTTACGTTCTGGGTCTTATTTAGGCATGAAAATGATCACGTAAACAGCCCTATTTTGGCTAAAAACACCCCGCTGTGCGGTACACATAAATAAACCGCATAGGCCGCTCGTAAGGTGTTAAGAGAGATAAGAGAGATAAATGAGAGGAATGGAGGTCTTGTGATTGCTACAGGCCCTTCGTAAGTATAATACAATAACCTAATAGTTGCCAGACTATAACGAGAAAGACGTCACCGGTACTGAAAGGGTTAACTATAGATGGCCTTGTTTTACCAATTACTCAAAGAACCACTTAATTAAGGGGAGATGGGCGTATTTATTTGCTCATATATGAATCTTTTTATTATGTGTTTAGTTTCCTCCCTAGATCTAAAGCTTAATCTCCCCCCCCCCCCACCCACACACAAAAACGTCGCCTCCGACGGACCGGTTTGCCTTGTCAAGTGTGACGGAGTAGGGGTCCAGTGTGATAGGGTGGCTGTCCATCGCCGCCGTAGTATCTATAGGCGCCGCCCTACCTGCTATAGATGTTGCTCGTCAGGAGCATTGTCGCCAATCAGTTTGCGCGCTACAGCCGATGAAGCCGCCCCGGCGGCGTTTTTTATCTCCCTTAGGTCTTGCATGGTTGCCGCTCGACCCTGTCCAGTTGCCATTAGGCGGCGTGCCCATCCATAGTGCCCGCCTTGGGCGTCCCGTCCCTCGATCACCCACGTTGGAATCACTCCAAGAGTTTGTAACACTCAACGTTGGAGTACCACAAACTTCAATTGTCACCGCAACTCCAGCAGCCACCAACGCCCCAACGTCAACTGCCAACAATTCAACGCCTGCAGTAGCCATTTCATCTGATGGTTCCGATACTCAAGAAACAAATAGTAACTCTCTTCCCCCTCAAGACAACTTCCGTGTCGTGAGGAACATTGTTTGCCCCAAGACCAGGAAACCCATATCGATTACCGAGTGTCAAAACCGCTTCCAGATACTCGCAGACTCAGATGACGAAGCGGAAATAAAAGAAGTCTGGCTCATGGGAGACTCGATGATACGTGGTCAGCTCATAGAGTTTTGCGCCAGAGCACCTAAGACCAGGAAGCGTTTTTGTATCCCTGGTGGTGGTGTGGACGACGTAGTTGCTGCAGTTGACGAAGTATCTAAGCTGGCCCCTGCTAATACAATATACGCCATCCACGTTGGATCCAACGATGTACAGCGAACCCGGTCGGAAGATTTGCTTTTAAAGTACCAGCAGCTGATCAAGTCGTTTAAGGAGAAGTCATCAAGGATCATCGTCTCAGGAATCGTCCCCCGGCTTGGTGTAGAGAGCCGATTTTACAACATAGCCACCAGCACAAATCGTTGTCTAGCAAACCTCTGCAGGAAGGAAAACGTGGGATTCGTCGACACCTGGGACAATTTCTACTACGATGACTATTTGTTTTTGGACGATGGAGTTCATCTGAACCAGGTAGGAGCAGCACGTTTTGGGCGTCTTCTCAACGATGCGGTGAAGGATTTTCGGAGAAGAAATCGACTCAGCACAGGACAACCAGGAAGGAGGGCCGAAGACAGCGAGGGTGGCAACCTGCGAAGGAATTAAATGCTAATCTGTCAAGAATCGCGAATTTGGATAAAGCTCCACCAACACGACCCAAATTCAAAACCGCCAGGGATAACGACCGAGGACCGATGGCAGCCATGAATGTAAATGTAGATCCGATCAGAACCAAAAATTTGATTAAAGAACGTTCTGTGAGTTCTAAAACCGCAACTTTAAAGGTTTTCTATGCAAACTCTCGTAGCATACGCAATAAATTTTCAGATTTAGAGGAACTAGTGTTTACTGAAAATTATGATGTGATTGGTATAACAGAATCTTGGCTCAATACAGTAGATAGAGACTTTTTAGCAGAGTATTCACTTCCCGGTTATGTAATGTTTGAGAAAAGCCGAATAAATAAAAATGGAGGTGGCGTTTTATTTTATATCAAAGAAAGTCTTAACCCGACCCTCTTGTCAAAACCTCAAATTGTGAACGTCGACACATCTTTTGTGCTTATAAAGAATAATAAAGGTACAAAAATAATACTTGCATTAATATACAGACCTCCAGCTCAATCAGTGCAAACTGACCGAGAAATTTATGAACAAATTGCAGATGTAAGTAACTCACAAGATACTGTATTTTTGGGCGACTTTAATTTACCTGTGACCAAGTCGGGCGATACTCTTACCTTCACACTCCGGACATGACTTGTATACGAACTTGCAAGAGAGTTCGCTTTATCAATTTGTTCGAACACTGACCCGTGGTAATAATGTTCTTGACATTGTACTTGCAACAAAAGAAGAATTAATAGAGAATTTGAATGTTGGTGATGAATTCAGTAACAGCGACCATCGTACGATAATTTTCACTTTAAACTTTACTAGTAACGAACCAAATAGTAGCATCGAAAAAGTCCCTAATTTCAAGAAAGCAAACTTTCATAAACTTAGAGCTATGTTTAAAGAAACTGACTGGAGCTTTTTAATTAACAATAACGACATAAATACATCTTGGAAGTTATTCGAAACCACTTACCTAAAAGCAGTGCAAGACTGCATACCATCGAAAATACGGCGTCCAGGCCATAATAATAAGCCCAAATGGTGGAATAAAGATATTTCAAACTGCCTGCTTGCTAAAAAATTTGCTAATGATAGATTAAAATCCTCACAAAATGACGAAGAACGGGTGAAATTTGTAGAGCTACGACGCAAAGCCAAAAAGTTAATTAAGCAAAGTAAAAAGACCCTAGAGTTACATATTGCGAATCAAAGTAAAACAAACCCGAAAGAGTTCTATAGTTATATCAGAAAGAAAAAAGTAGTTACTTCAACTGTTGGACCGTTAGTCGATGAAAATGGAGAATACACCAAAGACGAAGTACAAATGAGTAATTCCCTCAATACTTTCTTTGCATCAGTTTTTACAACAGAAGACCTCAGTGATATCCCTACACCATCGCCGATTCAGATTGATAATTCAGATGTTCTAAGCAATATCACCGTTACAGAGACAGAAGTATTGAATTGTTTAGATAAACTCAAGGTAAATAAAACGCCTGGACCTGATACAATCTCGCCTAGAGTTCTAAAGGAAGCTAAGGATGAGCTCTCCAAACCACTGACATTACTATTCAATAAATCCTTGCAGTCTGGAACTATGCCTGATCAGTGGAAGATAGCCAACATAACACCGATATTAAAAAAAAGGCAGCAAATCCCTACCCAGTAACTATCGTCCAATTTGCTTAACCTCAGTTGTATGTAAAATGCTAGAAACGGTCATAAGAGACAGACTCGTAAATCACTTAGAGGAAAATAACATAATTAAAGATACTCAACACGGCTTTCGTAAAAAAACGTTCCTGTTTAACAAACCTCTTAGACTTCTTCCACGATATCCTCAACCTCTACGATGAGAGTAAAGCTGTAGATATTATATACCTTGATTTTCAAAAGGCCTTTGACAAAATTCCCCACAAATGTTTACTGCTAAAACTAAAAGCGCATGGAATACAAGACGGTGTGTTGAAATGGATAGAAAATTGGCTCAGCGACAGAAAGCAAAGAGTAGTCATAAACGGTAAGGCATCTAAATGGACCAATGTAAGTAGCGGGGTACCCCAAGGATCGGTACTAGGACAAATTCTCTTTCTAATTTACATCAACGACATAGATGAGGGTCTCACCTGTACAATCTCAAAATTTGCTGACGATACAAAAATTGCAAATAGCGTACTCTCAAAAGATCAAGTTAACGATATGCAACACAATCTAGATAAATTGTCACATTGGGCCCAAATTGGCAAATGAGTTTCAATGCGGATAAATGTAAAGTACTACATATCGGATACCTAAATGAGAAAGCAAACTATTCGATGAATGGCACTCAGCTTAAGAATGTAAACAGAGAAACCGATCTGGGAGTAACAATATCGAGTAACCTAAAACCGAGTCAACAATGTTCAGAAGTTGTTAAGAAAGCAAACAAAATAATAGGCAGATTATTTGAGCATAAATCCAAAGATGTTATCCTAACCCTTTACAATTCATTAGTCCGCCCTCTTCTGGAATACTGCGTTCAATGCTGGTGCCCTTATTACCAAAAAGACATAAACAAGCTAGAATGAGTTCAACGTAGAGTTACCAAAATGATACCTAGCCTAAAGAACAAACCATACGAAGAGCGTCTTAGAGAATTAAATCTATTTCCTTTAACCCAGTGCAGATTAAGAGGTGACTTAATTCAAGTGTTCAAAATCATCAAAGGCATCGACAATATGAACTGTAGTAAGTACTTCACTATCGACCAATCTAATTACACGCGGGGAAACGGTTGCAAAATTATTGGTAAATCTTTTAACTCACACGAATCTAAGAATTTCTTCTTTAATCGAGTTGTCAACTTGTGGAATGGGCTTCCCCGAGACGTTATAGACTGCAGCACCGTTGATTCATTTAAATTCCGCCTAGACAAATATCTCGCATCAAACCCGCGACTGACTGCGTTTGTAAATGAATAACTTTATTTTATCCTCCCCTCAGTTACTAACCCATATGTCCCCTACTAATTTCCTAGTCCTGCCACGTTAGTGGCAGGGTAGTAGTTCCCTTTCCAATGTTCCCTTACCCACTCTAAACCACTGTTTGGACACTTGATCCTCAGTGTTTTGGAGGACAAGCAGCCTAGAAGGGTCACTAGATATGTTGTTGCTTGATTTCCTTTGTACTCCTTTGTACGTTACTCGGCAGTGGTCTGCCCCTTCTACCGCCACTCCTTAAGTCGTGGAGCGTCGGCACTTAATTCGGCATAGTGTGACACTTGCTTTACTTTGCATTTGCACACTTACTTTACCTGCGTGTGTTCTCTTACTCTACGTTTTTTTTTTAACTTTACCTATGTGTATATTCTTACTTTTTTTGCGTTCTCTTACTTTACGCGTGTGTTTGCTTAAGTTTTTCTTCGCCCGAACATTCTCAGGAGGAGGACTTGTGTTTAATCCGTGTGCTGGGCCGAGAACTCTTAAGCCTCTAACGGGGAGAAAACAGCCGCCTTAATGAAACTCGTGTGAGGCCCGGGCGGTGGTGTTGAGGGCCTAAACTTTGGTCTTTAGTAGTGATTTTAAGCTTAGTGTGTGTTTGTGTGTGTATGTGTGTGCGGTTGTGTGTGTCCCTTCTAGCTATACTACCTCCCTGTGTGGTGGAGAGAGAGTTAGTTACATAGATACACAGACTGCATAGACTTTACGTTCTCTACCAGGTATTCCGGATTTAAGTCTAAGATATAATTTGCTAAACAGTGGAAGGTAAAGCTAGCAAAGCATAATGCTCTCTCCTCACCCACCACTGCCTCAGACCTTGGGTCGACATGAGTTTTAGTTTAAGGTATCAAATACAGGTATCATAAATGTATTTACAAAAAGAAACAGGAATTAATGGTACAATGTTTGATAACAAATGTAGTATTGGCAAGATCTGCCTAGTTAAAGTTTTTTTGCAGACCTATGCAGTTCATTTTTATGTAATTTACATAAAAATAGGAACACATACACATCATAATTATAAGAAAAAATAGATACATTAAAATAATATAGACACACTCCTATCATCACAATTTTACCACATAAATCCATACCGGTACATACACGTTACATGCACATCCGCACATAATACACACACAATCAACATACATATAGATATTCATAATTTCACATTCATACTCTAAATAACATATTATTACATTAGCAGACACATACACCCGTGCTTATATACTGTACATAATACACCCATACACAATGCGGTATTGACGTACAGTACATATCGGTACTGGTACTCAAACATGCTCACATACGCTACGTGACTCAATATACACATACTGTATAATTATCCATACACGATACATACACACACGCACACAGTACACTGACATACAGACAAATATAATATTAGGCTATACCGTAAATGTGTACATGGACATCCATGTTACCTCAGTTGTAATACCAAACAATAAAAGGTGAGAATATCAAGTACATACAGTTAAATTCGTACACAGTAGCCTACAATCCTTATATAAATGATAATATTCAACGTATAGTAAATATATCCCATACTTCACTATAAGTAATATGCATGGAGATATACATTCACAGATTTACAATCCCACATACATACACCCATAAGATTTACAAGACAAATATATTCTTACACAAATATACCCACACATATTACTGCACAGACACACACTACTAAAACATGTTTACATACATAATTCCTTAAACGCAAACAATAATAAAAAACATGTATCTATCGTAAATCCTTACAACGGTAAACACCTATACCGGTATCATAAAATATACAAATACATACACACAAATACATACACACAAATACATACACACAAATACATACAAAGTACACATATCCACAACAAAATACAAGTAAACGCACATCATTCCTATACATATAGTGATGGTATAATTATAATACATACACCTATAATAGTTTAGACTCTATACCCTTGGTAATAATACATTGTAGTACATTGTAGTTATATATGAGGAGCCAAGCAGGGATCAGGATAGCCTATGTAGCAATACATGTGACCTACACTCATTGATAATATATATATATATATATATTTTTTTTTTTTTTTTTTATATATAAATGACTTTAACACCTTAACCCTTAATTAGTGGCTCACCACATAAGTCGAGTTAAATAAAGCTGGACTATGTGGCGGCGCTCGACATAACTCGAGTGGCAATTTCAGCACGTAATGTTGCTGAGAGAGAGAGACAAGTGGTGGCAGGAGAGTAGCGAGCGTATGACTGCTCCAGACCACCGCGGCGAACCTACTGACACGAATCTCACCTCCCTCCTACCTCTCTCACTCGCTATATAAGGAATTGTATGGGGAAAGTGCCTAATTACATGCTTTTTGCACTCGCGTTGCACGGTTATTGCAAGAAAACTAGCCATCATAAAAGGATCGTTATGGTGTCATTCGAAAGCTCTGTTTATGCCCTTTCAGGGATAGATACTTGTTTTACGTTCTGGGTCTTATTTAGGCATGAAAATGATCACGTAAACAGCCCTATTTTGGCTAAAATCACCCCGCTGGGCGGTACATATAAATAAACCGCATAGGCCGCTCTTAAGGTGTTAAGAGCGGCCTAGGCGGTAATTTCTATGCACCGCCCAGCGTTTTTTTTTACCATAAATGGGGTTGTTTCCGTGCTCTTTTTCATGCATAAACAAGACCCAGAGCGTAATACAAGTATGTATCCCTAAAAGGGCGTAAATTGAGCTTTCCAATGACACCCGAACCATCCTTCTACAATCACTGGTTGTCTTGCAACGATCGTGCAACCGAAGGGCAAACTCAGTAAAATACCGTAATTTTCTTACATTATTACGTGTGAAACGAGTGAGAGAGGGTGGAGTACAAAGGAGTACAGCTCAGTAGCTCCACGGCGGCCGTGGCGAGCGGTCAGGAGGTAATCTACGCTCCTCCCACCGCTCCGCTCTCTCTCAGATTACATTACGTGCTGAAAATTGCACTCGACAATAGCCGGGCCCCGCATATGGGCACGTCTTCTTTCACTCGACAATAGCCGGGCGCCGCCAGTTAAGGGTTAAATATGCAATTTGTTAAATAATGTCTGGCAAGACGTTCCACAAAACTGCACCCGCAAATACAATGTGCCGTTGGTGCTGTGAAGACTGTATTAGAGGCAGATAAATATTTAAGTTAACTCTACGGGTACCGTAATTATGGTTAAATCACCGGATAATAGCTCTGAAAGGGGGTTAACAATGTTAAGGACTTAAAAACAAAAAGAGTTGCGAAATATTCATATACAGTAGGCCTATATGATTAATACTTAGTGTCTCTAATTCCTGAAACACCTCTTTAGTTGATTCATATATTTTCATAAATTACACTGTTCTGATAATTCGTTTTTGCATTACAAAGAGTTGACTTTTATGAGGTGCACAGGTGTTACCCCAATCTTCAACAACATACCACATGTGGATACACTCGAGAATATTATACACTCCATAGAGCCTTGGCAGTTAAGGGGAGGCAGACTGTTTTTTCTGGACCCCCTTCTCCCTAATGTTTAGCCCCACTAGTTTTGAAATTATAAGATGTTCGGCCCATTAGTTTGGCGATTTTAACACCTTTCGCCCCATTTCGTTGTCAATTTTAAAACCTTTCGTGCAATTTAGGTATCAATTATTTCCTGGCGAGCGTTAGCGAGCCTACAATTTTAAGAGGAACGGGCCTTTGGCCGGGAAATTTTTCTACCGAAAAATGTGCACATTAATCTTGAAGGGGGATCTAGGGGGCGTTTTTCTAAGCTTGATGGAGGTCTAGGGAGGAAACTAAAACAATATATGAATAAATGAATTAATCGACCAAACAAACGGTCTGCCTCCCCTTAACACACTTCGGGTCCTATAAATAATTCCACAAATCTTAGATATTTTAAGTGTAGCATTGATTATGTGTTGTTTCCATGTTAACTGATTAATTATATCAATGATTATTCTCAGAAACTTTGAAGTAGTAGTCTCTCTATTTCTCTTTCGCCAATAGACAGTTTAGTTACGGTTGGATCATATGTCTTACGGTGAAAATGAATATAATGTGATTTTTTTAATATATATATATATATATATAAATATATACCGGTATATATATATATATATATATCTACGAATCTACGAACCCTCCCAGCCAACCAGGAGGCAGGAAAAGTGCGCGCCTCATTGGTCGCCAACTAGCCAATCATATGCTAGCCAACACCCAATAAACCTTACTATGATCTACCTAATATGTATAAATAAGCTGTTATGTTATATCCTATTCACTATTATGGTTTTATCACCACTTCTAACAACGAGGATATCTTCTGCCACCACACCAACATCCACAACAACAAGAGCAGCAAGAGAGCCTCGTTGGAGAATGGTGAAGCAGTGGAGTTTTCCATCTACTCCGGGAGTCAGGGAAGAGAAGCCATCAACATCACAGGCCCTAAAGGAGCCCCTGTCAAGGGCTCCTCATTCTCTCCACACAACACTCCACCAAAGGTGCCAACAACAACAACGACTGCAGAAGGGGAAGCTGTACTGAGGGCAAAAATCTACGCCTGTATCCAGTCAGCCATAGCCATCGCTGGTACAGACAAGCAACAACTCTGCCATCTGATCCCCTATCTTCTGTCAGTCAACAAGCTGCCGACAATCACCATCCCTGAGGAGGCTCTCTCCACGACCTCAGCAATCACCAAGAGGTCGTCGGCAAGGAAAAAGCCCTCCAAAAGACAACAACACCGAGCCCCAGAACCAACACCGCTGGAGGCGAGGAGTGCTCCCAAACTACAACATCTTCTCCAGCAACCACCATCAGTCGACAAGACCCAGAAGAAACCCAGAAAGACGCCAAAGAAGAAGATCTCCCTTGTACCTCGAGTGGTTAACAGGATCAACACGTCAGCGCCACAATCCCAACAAGCTGAGCATCCTGAAGACCCAACTCCACAGGCAACACAGGGAATCACATCTCCAGCACCTCCTATCATCATTCCTACAGAAGACGACTCCATGGACCTCGACACTCACCAAGATGACTCTTATGAAGAGGAAGATTCTGAGGAAGAAGAAGTGGACGTGGAACTATCTGATGCTGAAGATCCAGAAGAAGATGACAAGACCCCTTCTACACCACTTCAGTCAGCCAGCTCTACACCAGAACCGACCATCATGACAACTCCTCTCCCTCCTGTTCTAACACCACAAGTTGTGAAGGAGAAGCAGCCAGATTATGACCCAAACTTTGCTTATGTGACAGACGAACAATTTATAAGTTTTGCAGAAGACCTTGAAACTTGTACTCTGGCTGTAATGAAACAAAAATATCCCTCTACCTGGCTTCATGAGTCGAGACTAACACCGGAGGGCAGAGCACGCGTATCGAATGTTAAGAATCATATGAAAAAAAAAAAGCTTAATAAATAATTAGAAATCTATCAAGAATCTTCAGCTTCACCATCCGCTTCATAAAACAACACCATCTCCCACCTTCACCAACATCAACGGCCTTTCCACACCACCAGCACCACCTACCACTCCACAAGATGCACTGATACTCGTCGACTACTCTTACTAATCACATCCAAGAATCACCAAAGAATTGCAAGGAGGACGGCCCTCCACCTTTTACTCTTCAACTTTGCTCTTCATTTCCATCTTTACTTCTCTCTAATCCTTAGAGACCTCTCACCTCCCCAACCTGTCTATCCCCCCACCAGCAGCACCTATTCATTATTTCCCAGATGCCTTCAAAAAATCAATTCTAAAACTCATTCCAAAACCCGGAAGAAACCCACACCTTCCAACAAATTACCGACCCATTTCTCTTCTGGAAGTCCCTGGAAAGACCTTTGAGAGAATCATTAACACACGCCTCAGAACACACCTCGAATCAAACAATCTTCACTATAAGCATCAATTTGGCTTCAGAAGCCAAAGAGGAACAACACAGGCACTAACACTAATAACAGAAGAAATAGCAAACAGCAAAGCAGACGGAGGACAATGCCATCTTGTCCTGAGGGACATAACCAAAGCATTCGATAAAGTTTGGCACCAAGGACTAAAACAAAAAATACTTCAGCTCAACCTTCCCTCTATCACTGAGAAACTCCTATGCGATTTTCTCAATGATAGAGAGGCACAGATCAAAATAGGTTCATTCATCGGAGACAGCTTTGTCATCACTTGCGGCGTCCCTCAGGGAAGTGTCTTGTCCCCAACACTATTCACAATATACACACGCGACACCCCAGAATCTCTTACAGGTCTAAACATCAGCTATGCCGACGACATCACCCAAATAATCAGTTATGAGGGGAAGTCCAAGCATCTGATGAACTCCAGAACCAGAAGAGAAGTCGAAAGAGTCAACAACTTCGAAAAACAGTGGAAGATCAAAACAAACACTAATAAATTCACAGTCATTCCTCTCGGATCTAAGAGAAACGAGGACCTTGTCGTTGATGAAGAACTAATTCAGTTCCAACCCAACGGCAAGGCCCTCGGCCTAAAAAAATTCAAACACTAGCTACATACAGTATATCAAACGTCAGTGAGAGAAAAGGAAAAGCAATCCACGCCCTCAGCAAACTCTTTAGACTAAGAAACTTAGAAACGAGAATAAACCTCCATCTAATCAAAGCACTAGTACTTCCAATCTTAGAATACCCCCCAATCCCCACCATTGCCTTAAGCAAAACTCAGATAAAAATTCTACAACGAGTGCAAAACAAAGCCCTGAGATTCGCAACCAACACACGCTACCCTTACGCTCACACCACCAAAGAACTTCACCAGGCAAACGGCCTTCTCCCACTTAATATAAAATTATATTAACAAGCCAAAAAGATATGGCAGACCATAGAAGCCATAGACGAAAACACATACATCACAATAATAGACAAAAGACAACACATAAGACACTTTAACAGAAACTTTCCAAGTAGCCTCAGTATCATAAACGAAGAGGAACCAGACCATATTTATACCTAAATTCTTATCAGCTAGCTAGCTATCCTGACAGCAGGACCCACCTTAGCTTAGCTACAAATGCAACTAAATAAATAAATGCAGGAATTTAAAGCACTGTCACTAGCTAGGACCATAAGTCCTCAAACTTGCAATTACCACAGCTTAAGCCCATCTTGCAACATGGGCACAGAATAGGTTTAGCAAACAGCCCTCAGCACCATTGTATTTTGCCACAGAAAAATTATATTGTAAAATTATGTGAACAATAAACAAGCAAAAACAGTAAGGTGGCCGGCCCACCAACTTTACTCTTCCACTGTACTTCATCTTTCCTACTTTCTCTTCCACCCACCCACTCTGTGGTGCCTCTCTTCACCCCCCTACCTTAAAAAAAAAAAAAAAAAAAAAAAAAAAAAAAAATCGCTCAGGTTGGTAGACCACTCACCTAAACTCCAGCAGCACCACACCTCCCTGGAACCTCCTGTATGGATGAATTGGATAATGCCATAGCCTTTGTACCAAGGTCTTCCTTTGTCTGTTTTCATCCATCCCTGCTGTTATGGTGCTATTAAAGCGCTCTTTCTATCACAACAATCTCCTGTTTTTTTCCTTAAGGTGGTACAGCAGGCTGATAAGGAAGACATAAAGTTTGGTGGATTTCCAGGAGTATTGTCCTTCTTTTCTGCTATCTCTCTGCATTTCTTTAAAATCCACCACTACTGTTCCCTCTTGGATATGGTGTCCATAGGGGTTGATTCGCCTTGCCCAGATGTGATGGTTCCTTCTGGATCGACTCCTATATATCCATCCATTTTTCATATTGTATGGTTTGCTTCTTTCAATTATATATGTTTTTGTTTGCTCTTTTATCCGGTGATATAGAATTAAATCCCGGTCCTCATAGACCTAATCATCCTGCGAGAAGAAGTTGCTGTATTCTGTATTCTAACATCCGTGGACTTCATAAGAACATTACAGATCTTACTATGGCATCGGTGGATTATGACATTGTCTTTTGTTCCGAAACTCTTGTTTCTGACCATAGACACATTTCAGAACTGCTCATACCTGGCCTTAATAAACCACTTCTTATTCGCCGTCACTCTCTTCCTCGTGCTCGTGGAATGAGTTTATACATCCGATCTGGCTATTATGCCCAGCCTTTGACGAAATTTCTTTGTGGTTGCCACGAGATCCAGTTGGTTAAAGTTTCCAGTAAATATCATAACCACTACATTTTTAGCCTATATAGAAATCCTGATGCCAATAACAATCTATATGACTGTCTTTTAAATGCCTTGGCATTAATTCAGTCTGTTGATGTCAAGTCATCTTTCGTTTTTGTTGGAGATGTTAATGCACATCATCAAGAGTGGCTGAACTCGGTCTCTCCACAAATAGAAATGGTCACGCTGCCATGAATTTTGCTAATTTATCTGGGTGTGAGCAGTTGATTGCTGGACCTACACATATTTCTGGAAACTGTCTTGATCTCGTCTTAACAGATGCTCCTGGTGTTGTGGAGACTGCAGTTCTTGCTCCTGTAGGTACTTCTGACCATAATGCTGTAACCTGTAAAATCAATCTTGAATTTACTGTGCCAGATATCACTATATCTCGTAAAGTCTATCTTAAATCTCGAGTTAATTGGGAAAATGTATGTGATGATGTTACCAATATCCACTGGAATCACATACTAAGATCTGATGACCCTGTTTCATCCCTCAATAACTCTCTCTTAGACATCCTGCAAAGAAGAGTCCCTTCTAAGTTAATCAAATCCCGTATTAAAGATAAAGCTTGGTTCAATGACGACTGTAAGCATGCATATAATAACAAGCAGGCTGCATATCACCGCTGGAGACGTAATCGAACCCAGTTGCTTTGGGATGACTATGTACATCTTCGGTCAGTTGCGCAGAGAGTAGTACAGCCGAGAGGGATTACAATTCCCATTTGCAGGAAGTTCTCGCAGGTGCTACTCAGCCACATAAATGGTGGGCCTCACTTAAGGCCTCACTATTTGGAATTGACTCCACCATGCCTCCACTTCGTGATTCTGATGGTTCTATCTCTTTTGATCCATCAACTAAGGGTAATATGCTTTCTAATATTTTCATAGGTAAGCAGAGTGATCAGGAATTGCAATTGCCCTTGACATGTTTCCCTAGTCCTAATCTAAAGTCGATAGCATTCAAATCAACTGAATTGAGACAATATTTATTGGATCTTGACACTTATGGTGGGATTGACCCAGATGGATTTTTCCCTCTCTTCTTTAAGAAGATTGCTGTTGTCTTAGCACCTAAATTGGCTATAGTATTTAGGTTGCTCTTGAAATCTGGTAGTTTTCCTCTTTGCTGGCGAAAAGCTAGCATCACTCCAATTCCGAAGGGAGCTACTGCTTCGTCATCCCCATCTGAGTATCGTCCTATATCCATAACGCCTATTCTCTCAAAGATCTTTGAGAGGCTTTTAGCTAGACGCCTTTCTTCATACTGTAATCGTCTTGATATAATACCCAATTCACAGTTTGGTTTTCGCAAAGGTTTGGGTACTTGCGATGCGCTTTTAACTTTATCTCATGATCTTCAGTCTTCGTTGGACAAAGGGTATGAATCTCGTGTTGTGGCTATTGATTTTAGTTCTGCTTTTGATCTTGTTAATCATAAAGCCCTTTTATATAAGCTGCAACTTTATGGTATTGGTGGTAGTCTTTTATCTATTTTTAAAGATTTTTTGACAGACAGGTCTCAGCATGTTGTCGTTGATGGGTGCACTTCTGTTTCTGTGCCTGTTGTTTCGGGTGTTCCACAGGGCAGTATGCTTGGGCCTCTGTTTTTCATTATTTTTATTGCTTGCTTGTGCTCTGAGCTTGAAAATAAACTAGTTTCTTATGCCGATGACATATCTTTATACTCATCAATACCATCTCCAGAGAGTAGAATCGAAGTTGCAGCATCTCTAAACAGGGACTTGGCTAAGATTACCTCTTGGTGTGAACTTTGGGGTATGAAGCTTAATGCTAAGAAAACTCACTCCATGATAATCAGTAGATCACGTACTTTGGCTCCTCCTCATCCTTGTTTGCATGTTTCTGGTGAACAAATTGAGGATATGTCAGGTTTGCGTTTGCTTGGAGTGACTCTCGATCCTAAGTTGACATTTGAGAAGCATATTCGTTCCTTGTCTTCTACAATTGCTCAAAAGATTGGTTTACTTCGCAAGTGTTACAAAACATTTGCTTGTGAAACCACAGTCATAAAAAAAAATTATGCTTTTATTTTGCCTCATTTTGAGTATTGCTCTCCTGTTTGGAACTCGGCTGCTGACTGTCATTTGAAATTGCTTGATAAAGCTCTTAATTCTATTAAATTTATTCTCCCTGCTCTATCTCTTGATCTTCATCATCGGCGTCGGGTTGGTGCCCTTAGTCTTTTATTTAAAATATTTAACAATAATCAGCATCCATTGCATAGTGTTTTACCAGAACCTTTTATTCCAATTCGCGCAACAAGATTTACGAGGAGTCTTAATGACCTTACCATTACTCCAATTAATGTTTCTACATCTCAGTTTTCTCGGTGTTTTATTCCTTCAATGATTTCCTTTTGGAATCATTTGCCAAACGAGGTTGTACAGTCAACCCATATCTCAGCTTTTAAGTCCAGAGTTAATGTTTTATTACAGCAGTAAAAACAATTTTTAATCATGATTTGCTTTTATTCTTTTTAGAATGGTGTTTTAATTGACAAACTGATCTTTTCTTCTGGGCTCTCTAACTACTGTAGCCCTTTTCCTTTTTCTTAGTTGTCTTAGTCTCTCTCCAGTACTTACGGGTATTTTGTGGGGATTCATCTTTTATAGGTGTATCTGCACCCTGTTGGGAGGCTTAGACAGCTTCTATAATAATAATAATAATAATAATATTCATCATCATGAATGCCGCTTGCCCTATCATCAACCACCACATATACTACCGTGGACTGGTGAAGTGGTATAATGTACAGAGAGGTTATGGCTTTATCACCAGTGGAGGTGATGATTTCTTTATTCACAGAGAAAACATCGACAAGCCCAACCCAGAACACAAACTAGCGTCACTGGGAGAAGGAGAGGATGTGATCTTCTACATCAAGATCGGGAAGAAGGGAACAGACGACGCAATGGGTGTACGAGCTCTTTATGACAAACCTGTAAAAGGCTCAACACACGCACCCAGCAACAAGAAGAAGCACGGAACAACAATCCCCAAAACAACATCTAGCAAGATCGACATCATCACTATTGTAGTACAAACTGCAATAGCGCTTGCTGGGGAGGACAGAAGCAGAATATCTGTGCTTCTACCTGCGCTTCTGAAGGCCAACAAACTCCCAACTATCATCATTCCTCAAGAGATCGTCGCCAAAACACCACCAAAGGACACCAAGGCCCCCAAAATCATCAAGCGCCAAGACCACAACCGACGAAGCCGAAAAATACTCCAAAGCTGCAGCTCAAGCTCCCACATCCACTGAGCCGGCACAGGAGTGAAATGGAGCCTGCAACAGCTCCACCAACATCAACTCCAACAACTCCAACAACACCTCAAGCTACTTCAGACCGCCAGCCCGACACCAACGCTGAGCCTCTGCCTTCAATGCCGGTCATCTTCGACGAGCCTGTGAACACCAGCCCTACAAAGTCAAGAAAATTCGCTCGTCTCCAAAAGCCAAGCCAGAAGGCAAAATTTAAGGACTAAGCAACGTGGTCAGCCCACCATCATTCATTTCTCCAACTCTTCGACTTTCATCACTTTACCTTGGACTTACAACTCTACTTTCTTCACTAGTGGGATCTCTACCTCACATCCAGTTTCCAGTTTCCTATTCACTTACCTTCCATTCCCTGAAGATGATAGTTGTCTATCGAAACGCGTCGGATCATCATGAATTTTGCTCACCTTTAGCACAATCTCCCAGAACACCTGAGAATTGCTGTTCGTTCTACTGAAAGTCTTAATAATAAAATAATTAATGCTGATACATGTATTTCCTTCAACCTCGCCTGCCTTAAAGAAAAAAAAAAAAAAAAAAAAAAAAAAAAAAATATATATATATATATATATATATATATTTTTTTTTTTTTTAATCTCGCAGTGGGGTTCGAACCGCCGACCGTCAAGACGATAGCCAACGCTTTAATCAACTACACCACGGCAGTCTAAAAGACACTCAACCCTCTACCACTCTACCCCTCTTATCTTAGGGAGAAGGGAAACCCACTAGGCGAATATATTTCAATTCATACCTAGTTGTAGGATCCATATTCCAGAATACCATACAAGAATTTCTGAGTGTCCCGACGCAACTCGGGCCGAAATTGATTTAATTTAATTCTAACCCACCAAGCATGAGAGTTACAAATATAGAGTATATATATATATATACAGTATATATAGTGTATATATATATACAATATATATATATATATATATATATATATATATATATATATATATAGTGTATATAATGTTCTTTCCGCGGGAATCTTCTCACGTTCCTGCTGTTTCGTTACCATCTTTACGTTCTACTTGTCTCGTTGTTCTTAATATTAATGGCTGCAGACTCCTCTACTCCCCACCAATTTATTTCGTTTTTCCTCATCTTTTTTCCCCCTGCCCTACCTTCTCTGTGTCTCTTGTTCATTATGGCCTTTGTCTCGGTTGGTGCTCTACTTCTCCTTTATGTATTTGTTCTTCTTTCATATTCTTTGACCATCAACGTTTATTCTATCTTCTTTTGTTTTCCTCATGTGTTCTCCCTTTTCCTATCTCCCTTCGTGTATATTATATTCTTTGTCGCGGTTTGTCTTTTACTTTATCTCGTCTTTCCTATTGAGGGGGTAGTGCTTGGTTTTTGGTCTACAGTATGTATATATAAATTAATTTATTTTTGAGTTCCCTCGCTAGACCTCCATCAATCTTAAACAAACACCCCAAGACCCCCTTTGAAGATAAATTTGTAAATTTTTCTGTAGAAAAATGTCCCGGCCGGAGGCCGATTCCTTCTAAACTTACAGGCTCGCTAGCGCTCGCCAGGATTTATTTTTACACCTAAATAACACGAAAGGTCTTAATATTGACAAAGAAATGAAGCGAAAGGTCTAAAAATGGCCAAACTAATGGAACGAGGGTCTTAGAATCTCAAAACTAATATGCTAAACATGAGGGAGAAGGGGGTCCAGAAAAAGCGACTACCTCCCCCTTAACCCCTACAATGTCGGTGACGTTCTTCTTATTACATTCTGGCAACTAGCAGACGATTCCATTCAGCTTAGGAAGTACGTCTAGCAGTATAAATGCTGTACAGACTTCCTTAACCCTTACAGTACCAGCGGCGTCTTATTGTTTGTATTTCAGCTGCATTTACACGATTATATGAAGCTTAGGAAGGATATATGGTAGCTAAAAGAATTAATTGAGATAGTCTGTAGCCTTTTCATTGGTAGACGTCATTCCTAAGCTGAATAAAACCGTCTAATAGTTGCCAGATTATGATGAAAAGGATGTGACCGGTACTGCATGGATTAAGGATGTGACCGGTACTGCATGGATTAAGGATGTGACCGGGACTGCATGGATTAAGGATGTGACCGGTACTGCATGGATTAAGGATGTGACCGGTACTGCATGGATTAAGCATTCCTGTTAGCTATCCCAGAGCCTTCCTAAGCTGCATAAAGTCATATGAATAAACCAATGCAAAAATATCGTCCCCGGTATTGAAAGGGTTATTGGCTGCATGCTCTTTTACCGTCGACGTAAACTTTAGGGGAGACGGGTCGTTTTTCTGGACCCCTCTTCTCCCTCATGTTTATCCCCATTAGTTTTCAGATACTAAATGTTTTACCCAATTAGTTTGTCAATTTTAAGACCTTTCGCCCAATTTCTTTGTCAATATTAAACAAAATCGTACTATTTAGGTGTCGGGTCTTTTCCTTGCGAACGATAGTGAACCTGTGGTGATGGTTGTTTTGTGAAGACATGAGTGGATGTTGATGGTTGTGGTGTGGAGACATGAGTGGAAGTTGATGGTTGTGGTGTGAAGACATGAGTGGATGTTGATGGTTGTGGTGTGAAGACATGAGTGGATGTTGCTGGTAGGAGGGGTGTGGGTAGGACGGGTGGGGATGGATGAGGTGGGGCAATGTGTAGTGATGTACAGGGTAGGGGGACGGGTGTTGATGAGCGGTGAGGTAGGGCGACGGGTGTTGATGAGCAGCGGCGAGGTAGGGCGGGTGTTGATGAGCAGCGGCGAGGTAGGGCGACGGGTGTTGATGAGCAGCGGCGAGGTAGGGCGACGGGTGTTGATGAGCAGCGGCGAGGTAGGGCGACGGGTGTTGATGAGCAGCGGCGAGGTAGGGCGACGGGTGTTGATGAGCAGCGGCGAGGTAGGGCGACGGGTGTTGATGAGCAGCGGCGAGGTAGGGCGACGGGTGTTGATGAGCAGCGGCGAGGTAGGGCGACGGGTGTTGATGAGCAGCGGCGAGGTTAGGGCGACGGGTGTTGATGAGCAGCGGCGAGGTAGGGCGACGGGTGTTGATGAGCAGCGGCGAGGTAGGGCGACGGGTGTTGATGAGCAGCGGCGAGGTAGGGCGACGGGTGTTGATGAGCAGCGGCGAGGTAGGGCGACGGGTGTTGATGAGCAGCGGCGAGGTAGGGCGACGGGTGTTGATGAGCAGCGGCGAGGTAGGGCGACGGGTGTTGATGAGTAGTGGCGAGGTACGGCGACGGGTGTTGATGAGCAGTGGCGAGGTAGGGTGACGGGTGTTGATGAGCAGTGGCGAGGTAGGGCGACGGGTGGAGTTTGTGGAGTTGGTGGAGGTGGAGTTGGTGGAGGGGGAGTTTGTGGAGGTGGTGAAGGGTCGCCCTCAATGAGAATACTCCTCCTCTTCTCCCTGGGCGGTGGAGAATGGGTCAAATCATCATCATCCGTCTCACCCGTCTCATCCGTCCACTCCTCCTGATCGCTTCCCATGTCGTCCTCGCTCTCACTCTCACTGCTGGACATGTCGAGGATGGTAGAGAGGACGGAGGCCAGCTGGTGCTCCCGGATGGGGCGTTTCCTACTCATGGCTAGTCGACTAGATGTGTAACTGATCTGTAATGGGAGGGGGGGGGGGGGGGGGGTATAAAAAAATACAAAACAGAACAAAACATATATATACTTATATATATATATATATATATATATATATATATATTATATATGTATATATATATATATATATATATATCAATCTACAATTAGAAAAAATAAAATAAAAAAATAAAATAAAATAAAAATATATATATATATATGGGGGGAGGGGGAGGAGGGAGGGGAGGATTATAATAATAATATATAATAAATAGATACTAGTCTAGTAATATTTATATGAGGGCCAGGGGGAAGAGGGGGAGGTGGGTGGGAGGGGGAGGGGGGTGAGGAGGGAGAGGAGTATAATAATAATATATAATAAATATATACTAGCCTAGTAATATTTATATGGGGGGCAGGGGGAAGAGGGGGAGGGGGGAGGGGGAGGGGCAGGAGAGGGGGAGGGGGAGGGGAGGGGGAGGAGTATAATAATATATATACATAGATACTAGCCTAGTAATATTTATATGGGGGGCAGGGGGAAGGGGGTATAATGGGGGAGGGGGAGGGGGAGAGGGGAATAAGGGGGAGGGGGGTATAATGGGGGAGGGAGGGGGAGGGGGTATAATGGGGGAGGGAGGGGGGGGGGTATAATGGGGGAGGGGGAGGGCATAACATACATAAATACATAAACACGAATTATAATATATATATGGGGGGGAGGGGGAGGGGGGAGTAGAATGATAATAATATATAATAAATAGATACTAGCCTAATAATAATATATATTGTATATGGGGGCAAGGGGAAGAGGGGAAGGGGTATAATGGGGGAGGGAAAAGGGA
>CM064492.1:58456193-58471193 GCA_032716605.1 Paralithodes platypus
AAACTAAAAAATAGATGAATAAATGAATTAATAGACCAAAAAAGCAGCCAGTGTCCCCTTAACCCACTCGTAGATATTCGTGGACTTTTACATATTTCCAATTATATATGCATATCTCTGGAAGCAAATATATGAATATTTCTCTCTATACATCAACTACAAAACTATATATATATATATATATATATATATATATATATATATATATATATATACCGGTATATATATATATATATATATATATATATATATATATATATATATACTACTTATTAAAAAGCTTCTATCCAAAAAGATATCCAAATAGTTATAATTGCTTAAAGGGAGATGGTTCAGTTTTTGGCCGATTTTTGCATGTATTCATTATTTTTCTAGTTTCCTCCCTAGACCTCCATCAAATTTAAAAAAAACATCCATTAGATCCCCCTTCTAGATTAATTTGGAAACTTTTCGGTAGAAAAATTTCCCGGCCGAAGGCCGGTTCTTCCAACATTACAAGCCCACTATCGTTCGCCAGGGAAAAAATCAACACCTAAATAGCACGAAAGTTCTAAATATTGATGAAGAAATGGGGCGAAAGGTCTTAAAATCGACTAACTAATGGGGCAAACATCTTAACATCTGAAAACTAATGGGGCTAAACATGAGGGAGAAAGTGGTCCAGAAAACCGGCCCATGTCCCCTTAAAGAGCAACATAGGGGGTCCACGGATTCTCATGAGTGGGCTATAGTATATTCGCTGTGAGTAGGCGAGAAATCATGATTCTATCCTCTGTAACTCAAAAAGGGCCAGAGCAAACTGGCTGTCAATTTTTGCATCTATTCCTTGACTGACTCTTCCCAAATGGTAAAAATGTTAGCTCGATTACTTTAGCTGTTTTTGAGTTACAGAGGTTAGAGGTCATGATTTATCGCCTACTTACAGCGAATAGACTATAGAGACTATGGAATCCGAGGGCACACAGGTGTGGTTAGTAGATGAGCTACGAACTGCTTTCCCATCCTGTGCTTTGCTGACTCCTCCCACCATTCCTCATTGTCATCTCCTTTCTTATCTTCCTTTTCCTCCGACCCGAAATTCTATATACTGTAAGTGTTTTCATAGTACTTGGTATTTTGTTTTCAACTGTTTCCACGCCATCGTAGCTGGAGGGAGTGGTGGGTGGGGAGGGATCTTCTGCTTTACTATTATTGTTCTCTACCTAATTATATATATATATACTATATATACTGTATAGGCTTGTGCAGCATTCTTTAACTGTCTTCGTGGTGCAATGCATAAGTGTGTTGATTTTCGATGTGAGCGTCCTGGGTTCGAATCCCCGGACTGTCACATGTGTTTGTTAATTTCATTAATCGAGTTTACGAGTAAAGTTGGTTAGTGGAGGGAACATAATAAATATATAACAATATTATTAATAAAAATTATAATAATATTAATAATAATAATATTAATGATTATTAGTATTATATTATTATAAGTAGGAATAGGAATAACAGACTGGAGTAAATTCATCATCGATTCTGGGATTTTGTATTTCAATCTGCCAACGTTCATTATCAAAATTAATTTGTGTTGCCGATTAAGATTGCAGAATGTCATTAACCTCTCTCTCTCTAACGTTCACACACACACACACACACACACACACACACAGCAACTATTATCCCTGATTACGTGCACACGCTTCATAAACCCCAGTTCATGCATGTGGATTCGCCTTACGTGTATACCCCCACACACTTACACACACATGCATTTACACACACACAGTCACTCACACACACATACATACGCACAAACCGACACACAAAGGAGTACAAAGGAAATCAAGCAACAACAGGTCTAGTGACCCTTCTAGGTTGCTTGTCCTCCAAAACACTGAGGATCAAGTGACCAAACAGTGGTTTAGAGTGGGTAAGGGAACATTGGAAAGGGAACTACTGCCCTGCCACTAACGTGGCAGGACTAGGAAGTTAGTAGGGGACATATGGGTTAGTAACTGAGGGGAGGATAAAGTTATTCATTTACAAACGCAGTCAGTCGCGGGTTTGATGCGAGATATTTGTCTAGGCGGAATTTAAATGAATCAACGGTGCTGCAGTCTATAACGTCTCGGGGAAGCCAATTCCACAAGTTGACAACTCGATTGAAGAAGAAATTCTTAGATTCGTGCGAGTTAAAAGATTTACCAATAATTTTGCAAACCGTTTCCCCGCGTGTAATTAGATTGGTCGATAGTGAAGTACTTACTACAGTTCATATTGTCGATGCCTTTGATGATTTTGAACACTTGAATTAAGTCGCCTCTTAATCTGCGCTGGGTTAAAGGAAATAGATTTAATTCTCTAAGACGCTCTTCGTATGGTTTGTTCTTTAGGCTAGGTATCATTTTGGTAACTCTACGTTGAACTCGTTCTAGCTTGTTTATATCTTTTTGGTAATAAGGGCACCAGGATTGAACGCAGTATTCCAGAAGAGGGCGGACTAAGGAATTGTAAAGGGTTAGGATAACTTCTTTGGATTTATGCTCAAATGACCTGCCTATAAAGCCAATTATTTTGTTTGCCTTCTTAACAACTTCTGAACATTGTTGACTCGGTTTTAGGTTACTCGATATTGTTACTCCCAGATCAGTTTCTCTGTTTACATTCTTAAGCTGAGTGCCATTCATCGAATAGTTTGCTTTCTCATTTAGGTATCCGACATGTAGTACTTTACATTTATCCGCATTGAAACTCATTTGCCAAATTTGGGCCCAACATGACAATTTATCTAGATTGTGTTGCATATCGTCAACTTGTTCTTTTGAGATTACGCTATTTGCAATTTTTGTATCGTCAGCAAATTTTGAGATTGTGCAGGTGAGACCCTCATCTATGTCGTTGATGTAAATTAGAAAGAGAATTGGTCCTAGTACCGATCCCTGGGGTACCCCGCTACTTACATTGGTCCATTTAGATGCCTTACCGTTTATGACTACCCTTTGCTTTCTGTTGCTGAGCCAATTTTCTATCCATTTCAACACACCGTCTTGTATTCCATGCGCTTTTAGTTTTAGCAGTAAACGTTTGTGGGGAACTTTGTCAAAGGCCTTTTGAAAACACACACACACATGCACAAGCTGACACATATACGCCCTCCCACACACACACACACACACACACACACACACACATGCACACACTGACATATATACACACACACACATGCACAAACTGACAGATAGCCACACACACACACACACACACACATATTGTAGCCTACATACTCAGGAAATGAAAAACAAAAATATGTATTTTGGATATTTCAGTTCGTGTCTTAAGTCTAATTGTGTTGTTTGATTAAGAAGTATTTTATAGTTATTAAGGGGACAGTGGCTGTTTGCTTGGTCAATTAATTAATGTTTTCATATATTTGTTTTAGTTTCATCACTAGAACTCCATCAAGCTTAGAAAAACAACACCTAGGCCCCCCTTCAAGATATATTTGTACATTTTTCGGTAGACAAATATCCCGGCCAAAGGCAGATTACTCCTAAATTTACAGGCTCGCTTTCGCTCGCCAGGAAAAAAATCGACACCTAAATGGCACGAAGGGTCCTAATATTGACAAAGAAATGTCAATAAATCGGCACCAATTATGTTTTGATCAATATTTGGTATCAGCAATATCTAAGCTTCATTTCTTCATATCGAGTGAAATATGCAAACATGTTCCTACGCTTACCCACCCTATTCAACATTTGGCAGACATTAATACAGCACAGAGCGAGCCAAACATAATGACAGCTGGGACATTACTTATTAGCGCGACCGTACCAGGCGTGAAACTCCCCAACCTACAGTAACAGCTTATATTATTTGACATTGCAATATATAAAGATATTCATAGCCTTCAGCTCCCTACTCTCGCAGTATGGACGAGATGCAAGGACTATTTTTTGCAACCCAGTTCACACTATTTTTGAGTTCCATATACATACTGTTGTGTTTTGTGTTGTCCCTATTCTGGCTCTGTCTTGAGTCACCCCTTCCCCCCAAAAAAAAATATATATATATAATTAAAATAAAAAAAGGAAAAGTGGGGATTGGGCCTGAGTAGATATATACAGTAGATAGATATATAGAAACACATACTTATATCAAGGTGTTCAGGATGGATATGAAAAGTATACACATTCATTAGGTTTAGTTATTTACATTTCTACCCTTTTATTCAATGGGTTTATTACCAACATTTAATTGCATAAATTCGCATGGACACTTAATGCTTTGAGATTATGACGCATTTTGAAAATGTATTATGGCTATCATTATACGATTTCAGACAGTTTATGTAAGGATCTGTGGGAATTAAAGGAAAAGACCATCTCAATTAACCCTCTGACTTCCATATACTCGTTCTATTTTTTTTTTTTTTTTTTTTTTTTTTTCTATGTGATTGAGGGAGGCAAAAGGCAGAACTGCCTATAGCGAGTGCCTCCCCCATAGTTGAAAGAGTGACAGGGCCAAAATCAAGGGACGTTCGAGCCAAAATCAAGGGACACACAGAGTTTGAAGCAATTTAAGTCATAGGAAGAGGGAAAGACTGATTCTTGGAGAGAGTTCCAGAGCTCAGCTGTTGAGTAGAAGAAAGACTGAGAGTAACGTGTCACTCTCGGGTTGGAGAGTTGCACAGAGTAGGGGTGGGATTGAGTTGCAAGACGGGTACCACGTGCCCTACGTAAAGGAGGTGTATACACTGGGAAAGCTCTGAGGAACACTGATTATTATAGTAGCGATAGAATAGCGAGAGAGATCTAACATTGCGGCGGAGAGAGAGAGATTGCAGAGTTGGTGAGTGGACGGGAGTTAATGATACGAAAGGCCTTCCTTTCAACTTTGTCTAGGAGAGCGGTGTAAGAGGAACCTCCCCACACATGTGAACAATACTCAATACAAGGATGCACTATGCCCCTGTACAGAGCAAGAAGCTGTGCAGGGGAAAAGAACCCCCTAAGGCAGTTGAGCACACCCAGCTTCTGGGAGGCTGCCTTAGCAAGACTGGTAATATGGTCCTTCCAACTGAGAGCAGAAGAAAAAGAGACACCAAGAATAATGAGAGACGATGAAGGATTGATTTTTGTATTGTTGAAGAATAAGGGATAGTCCGCTGGGAGTTCCTTAAGGGTAGATAGATGGAGAAATTGGGTTTTGGAAGCATTAAAGGTAACAAGGTCTCTGCCCCAATTGGAGATAGTATTTAGATCAGAATTTAAGATTTCTATGGCTTCATTACGTTTGTCGTTGAGGGATTGCTGGCTGGGGCATTCTGAAAAACTAATGGAGTAGTGTAAGGTTGAGTCGTTGCGTATTAATGAATGGGAATTGAGGTACAGTTGAGGAGATCATTTATACAAATTAGAAAAAGAATAGGAGATTGGACAGAGTCCTGAGGAACACCGGAGTTTATAGGGTGAGGAAGTGAACAATGGCCGTCCACAACCGCGGCTATGGAACGGCCGGAAAGGAAATTAGAGACAAATACACAGATGGAGGGATAGAAACCAAAGGAGGGTAGTTTAGAAATTAATGATTTGTGCCAAGACTCTATCGAAGGCCTTCGATATGTCTAGTGCAATAGAAAAAGTCTCACCGAAGTCCCGAAAGAGAGATGACCAAGAGTTAGTAAGATATGAAAGAAGATCACCATTCGTCTAATAATAGCCAGAAGAAACTGTCAAAATGCGTCATAATCTTCTAAAGATTAAGAGGACAGCGGTTATTTGTTGTCTCTCTCTCTCTCTCTATATATATATATATATATATATATATATAACTATATATATATATATACTGTATATATATAATTTTGTAGATGAAGAGTAGGACAAGAGCCACAACAGTATACATGTTGAGTTATTTATTTGAAAATTTTCGGACGTATCACACATCCATCATCAGACTATATTTCAACATACGATCCTAAAAAGAAAGTAACCTAGTGTAAACATATGTTAAGTACAAAGCTTGTGAGGATCTTTTAACTTTTTCCAAAAGTAACAATACAAAATATACAAAAGAACTTCATCCTTTTAAACAATTAATATGTTATTATTATGAAGCTTGGGAGGACTCTTTACTTATATCCAACTGTTTAATACAGAATATTACTGCACACTTGACAGTGGCTGTGAAAATAGTATGCAAAAAACACACTAATGATTTTTGCGATCATTTATTATGTTCCTTCCAACAACCAACCATACTCCTAAAATCGATTAATGAAATTTACAAACACATGTGGCAGTCCGTGGATTCGAACCCAGGATGCTCACACCGAAAATCAACACCTTATACATCGCACCACGAAGACAGTTAAAGGTTGGTGGACACTGCCTACGATTTATTATGCAACTTCGAATCCTGCATATCAATCTAAGCATGTACACACATCCCAACTGCAACTCACGTAGGCTATGCATATGTGAATGGAAAGAGCAATTAATGGGGCCTTAACCACTTAGGGAAGTCCTCTCGATAAATTACTCCTGAACCAATATAAATTATTATGTTCCTTCCAACAACCAACCATACTCCTAAAATCGATTAATGAAATTTACAAACACATGTGGCAGTCCGTGGATTCGAACCCAGGATGCTCACACCGAAAATCAACACCTTATACATCGCACCACGAAGACAGTTAAAGGTTGGTGGACACTGCCTACGATTTATTATGCAACTTCGAATCCTGCATATCAATCTAAGCATGTACACACATCCCAACTGCAACTCACGTAGGCTATGCATATGTGAATGGAAAGAGCAATTAATGGGGCCTTAACCACTTAGGGAAGTCCTCTCGATAAATTACTCCTGAACCAATATCAATTATTATGTTCCTTCCAACAACCAACCATACTCCTAAAATCGATTAATGAAATTTACAAACACATGTGGCAGTCCGTTGATTCGAACCCAGGATGCTCACACCGAAAATCAACACCTTATACATCGCACCACGAAGACAGTTAAAGGTTGGTGGACACTGCCTACGATTTATTATGCAACTTCGAATCCTGCATATCAATCTAAGCATGTACACACATCCCAACTGCAAGTCACGTAGGCTATGCATATGTGAATGGAAAGAGCAATTAATGGGGCCTTAACCACTTAGGGAAGTCCTCTCGATAAATTACTCCTGAACCAATATCAATTATTATGTTCCTTCCAACAACCAACCATACTCCTAAAATCGATTATTAGACAAATCTTTTATCATTAAAAGTAAAATTATGTTTACATTATTATGTTGACTAACACACCAACAAAGAAAAATATCTATTAGATATATATAAAATTCAAGGGCAAGCCTTATAAGTTTATATTTTACACTTAACCAACCGATTAAGGACATTCAAAAATGTATGTGAATAAAAAGATTAATCAAACCTTTCAATATAAATTTGAAAAGGTATATGAAGTACATACGCACATGTAGTTTACTATGCTGTTGAGAAACTGCTGTGTAGGTGGTGACTGACGTAAAAATACACAGTTAACTCCTAGTTTATATGCACACAAAATATGAGCTGCCAACTATGAATTTTCAAAAGTTACCGAAATGAACAGACTAAACAAAAAGAAAAAACACACCTAGACCTCGAGCAACTTAGTTCAACAAAAAACACTCACAGAAACAATACAGTGGAAAAAAAAAAAAAAAACAACTGAAGCTTCCTATAAATGAAGCTATGCATTTAATTCTGGTTTGAATTTATTTATATAGTATTTTTCAGCAATAAAGGTATCATTCTTGTTCCTAAATTTAGATATAATTTGTTTTTTCTGTTCACTGAATCTATGGTCTAAGTCACGAGAATGGTTTCTAATAGCAGACAATTGTTGCTTATTTATATAGTTGCCAGTTCTGATACTCTTCCCCATAATCATTATGCTCGAATATTCTGGATCGGAAAGCTCTAGAAGAGCAACCGATATACCTCACAGGACAGTGAAGACAATCAAGTTGATATACAATATTCGAACATATAGAATCGGGAATAGTATCCTTGAGGTTGAAAACAGATTTAATTTTTACTTCATTTGTGAAAATTATACGAAAATTTATAGCAGGGAAATTAATGCGAAAACTACTATTTAGTTGTTTTCTTAATTCAAAGCTAGGTTTACCGTAAAATGGCAGTTTTATATATTTGTTTAATTTAGGAACATCATAAACTATATCTCTACTGCTGAATTTTGATGCAAGGAAAGACTTTACAATTTTGTGAAACAGATTTGAACAATAATTATTATTAAGAAAGAACTTTTCTAATGTTTTGAATTATAAATCTAAGATAAAATAGTTAGAACAAATACTGTATGCTCTGTTTAAGAGAGTCTTTATTGAATTAACCTTATATAATAAGTCTCACAATGACTGAACCAATTCAATCCTAAGTTTGAGTGAGTTGGTTTTCTGTAAACCACTGGGATCTGTGATCCCACTATTAGTTTTGTTCAACATTACGTCTAAAAATGGTAGGCAATTATCCTTCTCAATCTCATGAGTGAATTTAATATTAGGGTGTTTGTTGTTTAAGTATTCTAAAAAAATATTGACATCTTCAAACTTTCTAAAAATTAGAAAGGAATCATCGACATACCTCCTATAATAAATTGGCTTAAAGTCATCGGGGCATTGGTCCAGTCATAAACACTCCTTGTTGCACATAAAGGCACCTGCATAAACTGGGCCTAAGCAAGATCCCATCGCTATACCATCGACTTGGTTATACATCCTATTATTGAACATAAAAACAGATTCTGAAGTAGCAAATCTAAGTAACTTTCCCACCATGGACTCATCTATGCCAAAAAATTCACCTGGATCGTAATTGTCGAGAATGATATCTGTTGTTTCTAGCAAGGGGACATTGGTTGTTGTTGTTGTTGTTGTTCCCCAAGCTGCCTGGCCGAACAGCCCCAAGGCCCCAAGCAATTCCAAGGCTATAACCGAGCGCCCCCACAGAACCCTCCCTGCCGACCACAATAAAGCCTGGGTGACCGAAGCCACTCCATGGCGGGGAGCTGAGGAGGGTGCGGAAACGCCCGGGAAACCAAAGCCCCACCCAGGGCCCTGTGCCCCTCAGCAATTATGAAGAGAAAGTTGAGGGGCAAGGGAAAAATGTGACGCTTTGGCTTCCAATCTTGGTAGATTGGGAGGTCAATCCACGGAAAAGACACCGTCACTTGAGATCTAGAAAATATATAAGTTAAAGGAACAGTCAGAGTAACCTATGGGTATGGCAGAGATCGCTCAGTTCTCACTCTGATAGACCAGCCCATCAACACATCACTTTACAGAGGAAAAAGTTAAAGAATGTCAAGAATAATTTTGATAGGGTTAAGGAACAGTTTAAGAACACTGTCAGCATTATTGATTTTTTGTTTTTCTTGAGTAAAATCGAATCGCACACACATAATTTAAGTATAAAAGTTCAAGACACTCATGCTAAAAAGTTAAGGGATTTAGGTATTTCTCCGATTAACTGGAATGTTGATTGTGTTCATAATTTTTCAGATAGTATTTTGTCGGCTCAAGAAAAGAGGGTGTTATCTTTGGGACTTGATTTTTGTATACCAAATGTTAAACCTAAGGAAGTCAATCACCATGTAGCTACAGAAAAGCTGTGTAAAAATTTAGTTGATAGTTATAACGCAGGTCTTTGTCATAATGTCACTGGTTTTCAATCCATAAATAAAAAGGTTAAAGATTTATATAATATCAACTTTGAACAAGCCAAAAAGTACCGTATTCAGTCTCCTGTCATCTGTGAAGAGGATTTAGATGTACTCAAGAGATTGGGTAAGGATGACTCTATTATTGTGTGTAGGCCTGACAAAGGAAGGGGGGTAGTAATCATGAAGAAGGTAGATTATTTGTCTAAGATGGATGATATATTAAAAGATCGAACTAAATTCAGAGAGGTAAGCGGGGATTTGCATACCAAAATATTTAGATTAGACGATAAACTGAATAGATTACTAAGAACTATTAAAGATAGCATTGGCATTAACATTTATGACAGCTTATTTGCATCTGGAACTTTCCCGGGTTTACTTAATGGACTTCCAAAGATTCACAAGGATGGTACACCCCTTAGGCCAATAATTTCGGCAATCAATACGGCTGGTTATAATTTGTCTAAATTTCTAATTCAACTTATAAATTCCCTTCCAAGAAATCAATTCACAATAGACAACTCCTCAAACTTTGTAAAAGAGATCCAATCCCTGGACTTACCAGGTCCTTATGTAATGGCGAGTTTTGATGTACAATCCTTGTTTACCAATGTCCCCTTGCTAGAAACAACAGATATCATTCTCAACAATTACGATCCAGGTGAATTTTTTTGCATAGATGAGTCCATGGTGGGAAAGTTACTTAGATTTGCTACTTCAGAATCTGTTTTTATGTTCAATAATAGGATGTATAACCAAGTCGATAGTATAGCGATGGGATCTTGCTTGGGCCCAGTTTATGCAGGTGCCTTTATGTGCAACAAGGAGTGTTTACGACTGGTCCATTGCCCCGATGACTTTAAGCCAATTTATTATAGGAAGTATGTCGATGATTCCTTTTTAATTTTTAGAAAGTTTGAAGATTTCAATATTTTTTTAGAATACTTAAACAACAAACACCCTAATATTAAATTCACTCATGAGATTGAGAAGGATAATTGCCTACCATTTTTAGACGTAATGTTGAACAAAACTAATAATGGGATCACAACGGAGGTTTACAGAAAACCAACTCACTCAAACTTAGGATTGAATTGGTTCAGTCATTGTGAGACTATATATAAGGTTAATTCAATAAAGACTCTCTTAAACAGAGCATACAGTATTTGTACTAACTATTTTATCTTAGATTTAAAATTCAAAACATTAGAAAAGTTCTTTCTTAATAATAATTATTGTTCAAATCTGTTTCACAAAATTGTAAAGTCTTTCCTTGCATCAAAATTCAGCAGTAGATATATAGTTTATGATGTTCCTAAATTAAACACATATATAAAACTGCCATTTTACGGTAAACCTAGCTTTGAATTAAGAAAACAAATAAATAGTATTTTTCGCATTAATTTCCCTGCTATAAATTTTCGTATAATTTTCACAAATGAAGTAAAAATTAAATCTGTTTTCAAGCTCAAGGATACTATTCCCGATTCTATATGTTCGAATATTGTATATCAATTTGATTGTCCTCACTGTCCTGTAAGGTATATTGGTTGCTCTTCTAGAGCTTTCCGATCCAGAATATTCGAGTATAATAATTATGGGGAAGAGTATCAGAACTGGTAACTATATAAATAAGCAACAATTGTCTGCTATTAGAAACCATTCTCGTGACTTAGACCATAGATTCAGTGAAAAAAAAAAAAAATTATATCTAAATTTAGGAACAAGAATGATACCTTTATTGCTGAAAAATACTATATAAATAAATTCAAACCAGAATTAAATGCATAGCTTCATTTATAGGAAGCTTCATTTTTTTGTTTTTTTGTTTTCCACTGTATTGTTTCTGTGAGTGTTTTTTGTTGAACTAAGTTTCTTGAGGTCTAGGTGTGTTTTTTTCTTTTTGTTTAGTCTGTTCATTTCGGTAACTTTTGAAAATTCATAGTTGGCAGCTCATATTTTGTGTGCATATAAACTAGGAGTTAACTGTGTATGTTTACGTCAGTCATCATCTACACAGCAGTTTCTCAACATCATTGTAAGCTACATGTGTGTATGTACTTCATATACCTTTTCAAATTTATATTGATTGGATTGATTAATCTTTTTTGTTCACATACATTTTTGAATGTCCTTAATCGGTTGGTTAAGTGTAAAATATAAACTTAGAAGGCTTGCCTTTGAATTTTATATATATCTAATAGATATTTTTTTTTTGGTGTGTTAGTCAACATAATAATGTAAACATAATTTTACTTTTAATGATAAAAGATTTGTCTAATAATTTTCGCAAAAATCAATAGTGTTTTTTTCATAATATTTTCGCAGTCACTGTCAAGTGTGCAGTAATATTCTTTATTACACAGTTGGATATAAGTAAAGAGATCACAGAAGATACAACCAGCATGTTTCTCCAACATGATTGAATACGCCGAATACCTCGAACAAATTCAAGCTGAAATATTGAAGCAATAATACCCTTTAACAGATATAGATTTTGCATTAACTCACAAGATAAACAACTAGCTCAACTATGTACGACTATTAGACCATGAATAGACAAATACAAATAAAGTAATAAACATCCCTAACAATAGCAAGGTGGTCTGCCCACTAACTTTTCTCTCTCACTGTATTTCATCTTTCCTACTTCCTCTTCCCCCCACCCACTCTGTGGTGCCTCTCTCCCCCCTTACAAAAAAAAAAAAAAAAAAAAAAAAAAAAAAAAAAAAAAAAAAAAAAAAAAAAAAAAAAAAGAGATCCTCCCAAGCTTTATAATAATAACATATTAATTGGTTAACCCGTGGAGCCCCGCCTAGTTTTTTATTTTTTGTTCACCAGAACCCGGCCAGTTTTCAAAAAATGGTTTTATTCCAGAAACAATAGCGAATTGGTTAGGAATGAAGGAAAAACCACGAAAAACCGCTCAAAAAGCTTAAAAAATGGTCCTACAGAGCCCCCGAAAATGTATTTTACAAGAGTAAACAATTTAAGGCAATTTCCCCCAAAAAACAGGTTATTGCGCGCTCACGCGCACGCACGTGGACTTTGAGAGTTTTCAACCATCGGCACGGTTGCGTGGGATACGTACACAGTTCCCATACAAATCTGAGCCCTCTCGAGTGGCTACACCTGAGGTTACGGTCGGAGCAATTAGGGTGACTCGTCAGACGCGTCGCTGGGGCTGTGCGTTACATACATAGGCGACGCGCCAGACGCGTCGCTGGGGCGGGCGGGTTAAAAGGATGAAGTTTTTCTTTGTATATTTTGTATTGTTACTTTTGAAAAAAGTTAAAAGATCCTCACAAGCTTTGTACTTAACATAATGTTTACACTAGGTTACTTTCTTTTTAGGATCGTATGTTGAAATATAGCCTGATGATGGATGTGTGATACGTCCGAAAATTTGCAAATAAATAACTCAACATGTATACTGTTGTGGCTCTTGTCCTACTCTTCATCTACAAAATTAGATATCCTGGAAATGTACCTAACACTGAGATATTATATATATATATACTGTATATATATACGGTATATATATATATATATATATATATATATTCATATATTTTTTTACATTTGTACATTTTTCGGTATGAAAATGTCACGGTCAAATACCCGTTCCTCCAAAACTACAGGCTCGCTATCGCTCGCCAGGAAAATATCGACACCTAAAGGGCACAACTGATCTAAATATTGACAACGAAATGGGTCGAAAAAACTTAAAATCGATAAACACAATGGGGCAAACGTCGTAAAATCTAAAATCTAATTGGGATAAGCATGAGGAAGAAAGGGGACCAGCGAAACGACCCATCAACCCCTTAAGTATAGAGTAAAACCCCTGAGACCCAGCGTTGTCAGATGCACGAAGGGGCAGAAAGGGGTTGCATAGGAAAACCTAGCTCGCCGCTGAGATGGGTCAGTGCCTCCCCTGATAGATATGCAAATGTGTATATGGATGGCTGAAATACGGATCTCTCGTGTTTTCTGTAGCGGGCAAGGTATCTATCTGCCTCGCTAGCTCCTTTAGGGTTATATATATATGGGAGCGATTAAATATATTGCAAATCCTCATCGGGATACAAGTCTTTTTAAAGATATAATACGCTTTATATATATATATATATATATATATATATATATATATATATATATATATATGTATATATGTATGTATATATATATATATATATATATATATATATATATATATATATATATATATATATATATATATATATAATATGCATACCGTATTTTACATGTGCATTGCTAATCTCCAGACCAATAATACTATATTATTTGTCTTGGCTAAACTAACCTTCCCTATTATTGTGACTGCGATATAAAGTTATGTTCTTGTAAATATTAAATATAAATTTCTTTAGTTAAGTAAACCTAGGTTATGAAATATAATCCACTCATATAGCGAGCAATGCAAAGTTAGCCATAACATGTTCTTCATATTGCTTGACCTAAAAACAAACCTTTTACCAAACGCAAGAGTTGTTCATGCATGATGTTAAAATAGTGCATGTCAAAAATTCTTCGCACTTCATAATTATATTCTTTTGCTTTATACGTTTCAATTATAAAAATAGAAGAATAAAAGAAATACACTCATATATTGTTGCTTTAAATATTCGTGCAGTTTCAGACTGTTTTCCATGTCGATACTTCTTTTTATTTATTTATTTTTGTATGCGGATGGTCTATCAATTATTACCTGCGTCGAATACGAAGACCTTTGAATGATCGAATACGTTGTTGCTACTGTTGTTGTTGGGGCTGGGGCTTCTCTGTTCACATTCAGTTGGGAAGAGAAAAATACGAACATAACTGACTTAGTTTCTCTGATGTTTGAGAATTTTAATATTACACTACAAAGGTACATATTCTACATTTGTCTTAATGTTGTCTGCTAGTACATACAGACACACACACACACACACACATTATATATATATATATATATATATATATATATATATATATATATATATATATATATATATATCGTATTCGCTAGGAAAATGAAACTCGGAGCTGTTACCTATCTGCCGGAAGATGTCTTGGAATATATATATATACATATATATACATGGTGTGGATTAAGATGCGTTGTTCCATATATTTTGGCTATCATTAGACGATTATATTTAGACTAGGGAAGTTATATGGAAGTCAGAGGGTTTATTGAAACAGTCTTTTTCTTTTACATTCCCACTGATCCTTCCTAAGCTGTATAACATCGTTTAA
>CM064492.1:58476193-58546193 GCA_032716605.1 Paralithodes platypus
TCTCTCTCTCTCTCTCTCTCTCTCTCTCTCTCTCTCTCTCTCCTCCGCCTTCTTCGTATTCATTTGCTTCTCCTCCATATTCATCTTTCTCATTCTCCTCTCCTTTCTTCTTTTGCAGCCAAGCATTTGTCCTCTTCGCTATATCACGCTTATTCTTTTCTTTTACACTTTTTGCTTCTCTTTTACGGGAGCTCGGCCGGTATTGGTGCAGCATAATTTACTGGTTAGGCTCAATGGTTTAACCCTTAACCAACGGTGCACGACATCTGTCGAGTTAAATAAATTTGGACTATGTGGCGGTGCACGACAGCTGTCGAGTGCCATTTTCAGCACGTAATGTTGCTGAGAGAGAGATTTGAGCGGTGGGACGAGCGTAGTAACCTTATGACCGCTCCCCACGACCACCGTGGACGTACTGAACTGTATACCACCTTCCTCCCCCATCTCTCACTCGCTACACAGGGAATTATGTACGGAAATTACCTTATTTTAGGTTTTTTGCACTCGTGTTGCACGATCGTTGCAAGAGAACCAGTGGTCGTACAAGGATGGTTCGGGTGTCATTGGAAAGCTCTGTTTACGCCCTTTCAGGGATAGATACTTGTTTTACGCTCTGGGTCTTGTTTATTCATGAAAATGAGCACGGAAACAACCCTATTTAGGGTAAAAAAAAAACGCTGGGCGGCACAGTTTTAAGGAGGGGGTTTAGTTTGCTCTCTAAACCTCTATCAAACCTAAAAAAAACACCCACAGGATCCCCCTTCGATATAAATTTGTACATTTTTCGGTAGAAAAATGTCCCGGCCGAAGACCGATTCCTCTTTAAATACAGGCTCGCTATCGCTCGGCAGGAAAAAATCGACACCTAAATGGCACGAAAGGTCTTAATATTGGCAAAGAAATAGGGAAAAAGGTCTGAAAATCGCGAAACTAATGGGGTGTATGTCTTGAAATCTCATAACTAATAGGGCTAAACTTGAGGGAGGAGGAGGACTCGAAAAAACAACTGCCTCCCCTTAATACCACGTCCTCTCTCAAGCAATATACATGCTAAAGAATAACGTAATCAATAACATACTAAAAAAACACAAGAACTTTGCCCCTCCACAATAATATGTACTGTAAACATGAACATGAACCTTATAAGTATGCACCCCTTGCCCTCCACACATCTCTTCTTTCTTACAAGGTCACACTTAAACCCTTTGTAACGCCCTCTACACGATTTCATATTTTCATTGATCATGTCACACTTATAATACCAGTCAGTATTTCTTTACTTATCACTGCTATTCTCATTTAATAGATTGACAATGTACAGTATATACATATCCCTCTGAGCCTCTAACACAGTATTTATTTAAATAATCTGTTAAGTGCCAATTCATATCCTTTTGCAAGCCAATATACATGACCCTTGCATATGTAAGCAACATAATTGTCCTCAATATTCTCGGCTAAAGGTTTGACCTACAATTAAGTACCTTCGGATATGCGGCATATCCCTCCCGGAGGACTATTAGTATCTTCCTTCTGAATATTGTTTTGCTACTAAACATAATTGAATCTTGATCTTTGCATGTATACAGTTTCCTTCTTTACTTATTGATATGTTGTGTCAGGTACGATGAAGCGATACTGCTGATATCTGTAGACTTGCGTTGAAATACAAACTACCATATTTATTTTTATTTTTATTTTTTTTTTTATCTTCAGTACTATGGCTGGCCTTAAACAACTTATTTATATGTAGTATGTCCCACCCTCCCCAACACATACACACACACACACCTCCCCTTTCACACTTTCCTCCTCCCTGGAGTACCTTACCTCCTCCTCCTCCCCCTCCCCCCTACCCCTCCTCCTCTCCCACCCATTCCTCTACCTCCTACAACCCCCCTCCCTCTCTCCCATAACCACACACCCTACTAAATATTATATTACTATCGGCATGTAAACTTCTCCACTGGTCATATTGCGCCAACTATCCCCTCAATAACCATTATTGTAATAAGAATTTGAACCATGTAACTCATGTTTGTAAAATATTTGTATTACTATAATTCCATTATAACTTCGGTAGTTGGTAATATTAGTCACATATGTATGTGACTCTTGTATTCAGCTAACTATGGCCTCAATAACCGTTGATGTAATGAAGAATGTGAAGTGTCCCTCATATGATTGTAATATATTTGTGGTACTATTATTGCATAATAATTTATGTAGTTCGAAATATTAGTCACATCATGTATGTAATATTTGTATTCAGCTAACTATGATCTCAATAACCATTGATGTAAGAAAACATGAATGGCCTCCTCATATGATTGCACTAGTTTTGTAGTGCTATTATTTACCTGTCAATTAATAATTCAGTCATTTTTTTTTATTTTTTTTTATTTTTTTTTTTTTTTTCATGAGCACGTTGGCCTATATACTGTACAGCACATGTGGCAATCAAATGAGGAAACTATAATAACACCAGACGACGATACTGTTATTACAATAGAATAATGGTTCTTTGAGCAGTATGTATTGCCTTACCAGTGGTTGTCCCCTTATTATTATTATTTTATTATTATTATTGAAATACCACAGGAACAAAAATTCCTGGGAGCGAAACTTCCACCCCCAACGAGATCCCTCTCTTTCTACCACCTCCCTCCACATGTTACACGTCTCGTTAATCACAGTCTTCTAATATACAAATCACATTTCCTTACCCCCTGACATTCTTGAAATACCCACTAAGTATATTCAATCTCACAATCACACGCTTAAAAAAAAAAAATACAAAAAAAAAAAAAAAAAATACAAAACAAAGCCCTAAGATTCGACACAAACCAAAGATACCCCTATACAATGACGACACAACAAATACACGAATACACAAACACACTACCATTAAATGTCCGACTCCATAGACAAGCAACACAAATATGGCACAAACTAGAACTATCACAAGACCCAACTCTAGAGAAAATTAAGGAATATTATGCACAACAACCAAATTTAAGATTCAACAACTGGTTTAAAAGCAGTCTAAATAAAATAAACACAGAAGATGAACCACAGCCAATTTATTAAAGGAAAAAAAGAGGAAAAAAGAACAGGGAGGGAAAAAAGAAAATAAACAAACAAACACACAGTTTATGTTCAGCATATTAAGTGTTGGTTGACGACCGTTTGACTTCAATGTTCTCTCCGAGTGGTAGTCCCTGGAAACGAGTGCATTATTTTGAAGCTTCATTCGGTGTTTAATCAATTCTTGACAATAATTGTATTCAGCTAACTATGATCTCAATAACCATTGATGTAATGAAAATATGAATAGTCTCCTCATACGATTGCACTAGTTCTGTAGTGCTATTATTTACAACCTGTCAATTAATAATTCAGTCACTAGAAGCTTGCTTTTTTTTTTTTTTTTTTTTTTTTTTTTTTTTTTTTTTTTTTTTAGAGATACGTATATACAGACCATGTGACAATTAAATGAGGAAACTATAATAACACATCTGAATAATGCCAACCTGATTTATAAACACAAATATGAATGTAACCAGACGACGATGCTGATGTTTCAGTGGAATAATGGCTCTTTGAGCAGTATGTATCGCCTTACTAGTGGTTGTCCCCTCACAGGATGGGGGGCGCTGCTCAATAAACTCGCCCCTCGGGGCAAAATCAAATCTCCCTCCTTGGCATTTCCTTCAGTGCCCCCTTAACCCCTTCTGTACCGGCGACGTAATTTTCACCTTATTCTGGCTACTATGTGACGATTGTATTCAGTTCCGAAAGAGCCTCCAGCAATCAAATGGTATCGAACTATCTCGCTTAACCCTTTTTGAAACCACAGATCCTTCTTAAACTGCACAAAAAACTCTAAATACAGCTAGAATATAATGTAAGAAACGTCGCCCGTTACAAAAAGGGTTAAGGGGGGGATGGTTCACTTTTTGGGTGATTTTTGCATGTATGCATTATTTTTTCTAGTTTCCTCCCTAGATCTCCATCAAATTAAAAAAGAAGCATCCATTAGTTCCCCCTTCTAGATTAATTTGTACATTTTTCGGTAGAAAAATGTCCCGGCCGAAGGCCGGTTCTTCCAACACCACACGCTCACTATCGTTAGCCAGGTAAAAAATCGACACCTAAATAGCACGAAAGGTCTAAATATTGACGAAGAAATGGGGCGAAAGGTCTTAAAATTGACTAACTAATGGCGCAAACATCTTAACATCTGAAAACTAATGGGGCTAAACATGAGGGAGAAAGTGGTCCAGAAAACCGGCCCATCCCCCTATCCCCCTAAGCTATACATTTGTTTCATTTGTTTACTTATTCTCCTGTTCCTTGTTTACCTGTCTTCTTCCTTATCTCTATTCCTTATTCTCCACCTCCTTCTCCTCCTCCTCCTCCTCCTTGGTAGTGTAGTGGAGATAGTCTCGGTCTCCCATCTGGCAGACCCGAGTTCAATCCCCCGCAAGGTCATGAAGGCTTTCTCATACACTGGTAACCGGTTCCCTCGCACTTGAGCAAGGCAAATGGGTAATAGTCTCCGTTGGCTTTTACAGCGCTGCATTGCATCGCGAAAGAGAGAAATTGCGCTCAATAAAAGACCGACTTCTTCTTCTTCTTCTTATTATTATTATTATTATTATTATTATTATTATTATAACTGCCTTGATGGTGTGATGGTTAGAGTGTTTAAATGATGTATGTAATAACCCAGATTCGAATCCTGGTGGATCGCATGCTTTCTTTCATTAATTTCTTTGGAAGGTGTTTGGTGTTGGAGTGAAATTAATACAAAAATATATTATTATTATTATTATTATTATTATTATTATTAGTACCTTGATTTCATCGTCCACTTTCTATTACTAGCTTTATTCAATCCCCTTTATTTTTCCTCTTGTATCTTCTTCCTCATGAATCCTCTTTCAGTCCCCTCGTTCCTCTTCCTCTTCCTTCCTTATTGGTCTCTCTCTATACTCTCTCTCTCTCTCTCTCTCTCTTTCTCAATCTCTTGCTTCGTTTGTGTCTTTCCTCCTATTTACTTATTTCAACCTCTCTCTTCCTCCTAGCTATTCTTTTTTCTCTCTCTCTCTCCTCTTTATTTGTCTTCTCTTTTACTGTCGCCTTGTTGCTTCCTCCTTCATCCTTTCTCTCTTGCTTACCTGTCTCCTTCCACGTCTCTCCTCCTCTTTATCGTTTTATTACAAATCTCTCCTCTGTATACCTCCTCATATTTGTATGTACTGTTCTTCTTCTTCTCCTCCTCCTTTTCTTCCATCTTGCATATCTCCTGCTCGTCCCCTTCCTCCTCCTCCTCCTCCTGATTTACTATCCTGTTCTTTACCTAGTAGTTAATAGCTTAGCAGTGTAGATATCCAAACTGCTCCGTAAGGACCAATAGGTCTGTTACAGTTTATAAGTCCGTTGTATTCCTCCTCCTCCTCATTCTCTTCCTCTTCCTCCTTTTCTTCCTTTTTGTTTGCTTCCACTCCTCTTTCCCCTGGAGTGAATCAGAGAAGGTATTGAACACTGGGAGGAGGGTGCCTGTCTGTGTGTGTGAGTAGTTATGCTTGTGTGTGTGTGTATGTATGTATGTGTGTGTATGTGTGTGTGTGTGTAAATATGCGTGTATACGTCTGACTTTGTCTACGTGTATATGTGTGTGTGTGTGTGTGTGTGTGTGTGTGTGTGTGATATATACCGTGTTACGCTGGCCAGCTTGCCAGAATGCACTCATAACTCGCTAGCGCTCGCCAGGGCAGTGATATGGGCTACAATAATCGTAGAACGATGTTATTTCTTTCATAGAGTTCATGTTGTCACAGACAGATCAGTGGTGGTCTTTATTCTTGTCTGTGACACTTAGGTAGCTATAACATAGATGTAGTGTAGGGGATATAGGTTGTAGTGAGAGATGTTCTTAGGTAGCTATAACATAGATGTAGTGTAGGGGATATAGGTTGTAGTGAGAGATGTTCTTAGGTAGCTATAACATAGATGTAGTGTAGGGGATATAGGTTGTAGTCTGTATAGGTTGTAGTCGAGGGTAGTCTGTTCCAATTATTCACAACACGGTTGAAAAAGAAATGTTTCGCCTCATGAGAATGAAAACGCTTGCCTATAATCTTATTAACATTCTTTCTCGTGTTTGCTTGATTGATTGTAAATAATTTGCTTACATTTAGGTTGCTGAAACCCTTTAAGAATTTGAATACCTCTATTAGGTCACCTCTCATTCTGCACTTTGCTTTGTTAAGCTAAACAAATGTAGTTATTTTAACCCGGGAACTGCGGGGAGACTCTTAAGAGTTCCCCCGGCGGACTACGGGAAGACTCTTAAGAGTCAGAGAAAAAAAAAATCAACTTTTGACATCGGGGAAAAAAAAGAAAAAAAAAAAAAATTGGGGCCCCTGGGCCATGCAATATATCAGTCCTCTAGCTCCCCTCCTTCCCCACTTTCCTCCCCTCCTTCAGTTATCACCTATTTTCCCTGTTATTCCCTTATTCTGAGGTATATTTTCGTGCTAACATTAGAAAGCCGGTTGCAGGGTGTGGTCATCACTGATAGAAAGCGAGTGCAAGAGAGAGAGAGAGAGTATCGATCGACTGTGTCTCAGTGGCCTTGGGGGAAATTGGCAGGAAAGCAGCTTGCCTCACCCTTACATTATACAACTCGCGGGCTATATCTCCGATTTTGACCATCCAAACGCTGTTTTCACTCGTTTTATTGTTGTTTCAGGTTAATACCTTTATAATCAACCCATAATAGGCACGTATGGATAAGTATTAATGCTATTAATGGTACAATTAATATTTTAGTGACGGAAACACCTCTAATACATGCGCACAGGGAGAGGTGTCTAATTACCCCCATGCACACTTGTTAGGTTAAGCGCTCTTCTTACGGTTTATTACGCAATCTAGGTATAATTTTAGTGACTCTGCGTTGCACCTTTTCAAGTTTATTTATGTCCTTTCTGTAGTACGGTGACCAGAATTGCACGCAGTACTCGAGATGGGGACGCACCAATGAGTTGAATAGAGTAAGTATGATTTTTTCTTATTTGAATTTGAATGTTCTGCCAATGAAACCCACCAATATATTAGCAGTTTGTATTACCTCTGTACACTGTTTACTCGGCTTCAGGTTACTTGATATTATAACTCCCAGATCCTTTTAATTATTTGAATTTGATAGTTGAATGTTGTTCATTGAGTATTTTTTTTTAGCGTTGTTACTACCGATGTGTAATACTTTGCATTTTGTAGACACTAAAGTGTCTCGGTCACCTTGCAGTTTTGGCAATGTACGGTTGAGGTTACTTTATTAGTAATTTTTGTATTGTCAGCAAATTTCGAAATTTTGCATTCTATTCCTTCGTCTAAGTCGTTTATGTAAATTATAAAAGGAATAGGACCCAATACCAAACCCTGGGGAATGCCACAATTTACTTTGTACCAATCAGATTCTTCACCATTTATTACAACTCGCTGTTTACGGTCTGAGAGCCAATTTTCGAGCCATTTCAGAGTTTTTACTCTTATGCCATGAGCTTTTATTTTGTCAATTAGTCGCTTATGAGGTACGGTATCGAAAGCTTTCTGAAAATCGAGATATATTATATCAACTGCTCTATCCTCATCATATGATTTGTAAACCTCATTGAAGAAATCAAGTAAGTTTGTTAAGCATGAACGTTTATTTCAAAAACCGTGCTGGGAATCTTTTATTACAATATTTTCTTCCAAATATTTTACTATTTTGTCCCTGAAAATGGTTTCCATTAATTTGCCAGTTACTGATGGTAAGCTAATTGGTCGATAATTGCCTGGAGAGGACTTATTTCCTTTTTTGTATATGGGCGTCACTTAGCTAGTTTACATTCGTTTGGAACTTTCCCAACATTTCCAACATTCGGAGGAGGAGGATGAGGAGGAGAAGGAAAGAAGAGGAAAGAGGGGGACATGTGATGAGGAGAAAAAGGAAGGAGGGAGGAAAAATATTCATGGAAGAGGAGTGTGGGGAAGAAGAAGAAGACAAAGAAGCAGAAGAAGATGAACAAGAGCAAGAACAATACAAATGTAAATATATGAAAATAATATGGTGCAAATTTTGGTGCCCGTTTGGTGACGGGGATCACTGGGAAGGGGTTAAGTTGTATGATGAAGGAAAGGTAGCTTGAAGGAGAGAATTCCACAGTATACTTATCGAATGGAGAACAAAAACTGGGAAAATCGGTTCACTCTTGGGTTAGAGAGTTAGACAGAATAGGGGTGGAAATGTATTGAAAAGCGGGTGCCACCTACTCGCTGTATGGGAGGAGGCTTACTGGACACTGGAAAACAGCTCAGAAAAGCATTGATTAGAATCGTGGTGTTAGAAGAGAGAGAGAGAGAGATGGATCATTGCGGCGTGTAGAGAGATATTGCAGAGAATTGGTAGGAGTAGATGAGTTGATGAAACAAAATGCTTTTGACTCTACCTTTTCGAGAAGTCCGGTATAGGTGGAACCTACCCACACATGTGAATAGTATTCAATACATGGGTGGTCTGTACCCCTGTACAGAGCAGGAAGCTATGTGGGGGTGAAGAGCCTACGGAGATGGCTGAGCACCTAACTTCTGTTTAAGTGACTGTGAGTGTGTGTTCGTTTCTTTGTGTGTGTGTATGTGTGAGGGCGAGTCTGTGCTTTCTTGTGTGTGTGTGTATCAGCGTGTGTGTGTATCAGCGTGTGTGTGTGTGTGTGTATGTGTAATATAGCACAGCACTGCGTTTCATTACTCACCGTTAAATAAAGCACCGGTAGCATTGTGTGGCATTGTATTACAATGCGTACAGCAGTTCTATATTACGTTGCCTAGAAACGAATTACTCTACCAATGCTCTATGCTATTAAGATTGTTGTATATTTACAATTTGTGTTTATTATTAATTTGTAAATGCCTTTTTGGAAACCTCTGAAGTGGCATCGGAAACAAGATAGATTATAGAGTATTTTTTGTGACGTAACTCTAAGTAGCCCGTTGAGGATTATGACGCACTTTTGACAGTTTGGTCTGGCTACCATTAGACGATTTTATACAACTTGGGAACGATGTGTGGGCATGAGATGGGTAAATATACTATCTCACTTAACCCTCTGACTTCTATACAGTATACCCTTCCTAATCTGAATAAAACCGCCTAATAAAAGATAGAAAGCAGTAAAGATATTTTGTATTTGTATCTTGAAAGGGTTAATAATGTTATAGTTGTTAGTTTTATTGTATTATTTATTTATGTCTTCCTTTTATTTATTTATTTATTTATTATTATTTTTGTTTTTGCTCCTGCAGGTTTATTAGAGTGAGTGTGAAGGGTGGGAGATTTATTCCATGTTGATTAGTAGTCAATCAGATTTGTTCTGGGACTAAATAAAGATTTTGAAAAAACAAACAAACAATGCGTCAAAGTGTGTGTGTGTGTGTGTGTGTGTGTGAGTGAATTTTCATAAGAGCAAAGAGAGATAGAAAAACATGAACCGATATGGGTAGTACCCATAGGAAAAGTTAAATATATATTGATATACACATACAGTGTATATATATATATATATATATATATATATATATATATATATATATATATATATATATATATATATATAACTTAATTCCTAACTTTCTTTATAATCGGATATGCATAAGTTTTACACTATACGATAATATATGATTAAAATACACCTACTAGGTGTATGTTGCGAATGACTAGTTGTGATGTTTTCCTCGATTTGTAGTATATGGTGAGTTTAAGGTGTTGGTCAGGGTTCGTAGTTTTAACGTCCTCGTAAACAACAACAACACCTCAGGCTTTACCACCACTGTCTACACCAAACCCACCAACAACGGATTATGTCTCAACGGCGAAAGTGAATGCCCCCAGCGATATTTACGATCCACCATCGCCGCCTACGGCAGGAGAGCCCTATCACACTGCACCTCCTGGCGAGACACTCACAAGGAACTCGAGAGGCTCACCCAGGTGCTTGTAAACAATGGGTACAGTAACTCGGACATCGCCCACACCATCAACAAACACCTTGAACCATGGTACAAAAACGACATGCCTACTAATACAAACACTGAATACATAAAAATTTACTATAAAAACCACATGTCCTCAGATCACAAAACAGAAGAAAACATAATGAGAGACATTATCAGCAACAACGTTAAAACTACGAACCCTGACCAACACCTTAAACTCACCATATACTACAAATCAAGGAAAACATCACAACTAGTCATTCGCAACAGCCCGGCTACCGCTAAGAAACCGTCACAAGAGGACCATGTCATATACCGACACACCTGTAACAGTGAGGACTGTGGACCTCACACTTATGTCGGTTTGACAAGGACTCGTCTGTCACGTCGCCTTACCTTCCACCTTCAAGCCGGAGCTATCAAGGACCACTACCACACATCCCCACACCATCAGGAACTCACCAGACCCGACTTAGATAAACACACCTCTATTCTTGATAAAGAAATAGACTCACGCCGCCTATTCATTCTTGAAGCTATATATATATACAAACATACCAACCTACTTTAAACACACAAGCGGAATACAGCCAGATCCTACCATCGGCACGCCCTTCCACATCGAGGCCCCCCATGATGCCCCCAGGAATGCCCCCTCCACACACGCAGATGAACGATGCAGAGGCCCCGCCCACTCCTGCGTCCGGCCAGCCTACCAGAGCTAGTCTTAGGTTAGCCAACCAGCGTGCAGCTAGCACACAATAATCCCTTTCTTGATCTTGTATCGCCTATATAAACTCGACTTATTACCTTCTAACTTCACTTCTTGATAATGATGGCTGCGCCCATTGAAACGTCGGAACCATTTGCAAACCTCCTTTACCAACTTCCTGAAAATACCAGAAAAACTATACGAAAAATTGAGAGTATCAATAAAAAACTCAATAATGCAAACTGTGCCTATTATTTTAATCTCACCTGCCTGAAAGAAAATATCCTCCCTGGCTACACTAATATATATATATATATATATATATATATATATATATATATATATATATATATATATATATATATATATCTATTTATTTATTTATGTATTCGTTATTTTACACGTTCATTTTTTATCCATTTAATTAATAGTATTCGCTTTAAGTAATTTGAAAATGGGTTAAGCATTTCCTACGCTGTTTTGAGTGAGTCTAATAGGAATGTTATGATGTTAGATGTAGTTTTTTTCAATGCCATTAATTAATTATTCCCCCATTTTAATGAGGTATATTAAGGTGAGGCTGATGGACTCTTGAGGTTAAGGGGACATGGGTCGTTTTTCTGGTCCCCTTTCTCCCTCGTGTTAAGTCACAATTGTTTTGAGATTATAAGACGTTCGGCCCATTAGTTTGGCGATTTTAACACCTTTCGCCCCATTTTGTTGTCAATTTTAAGACCTATCGTGCCATTTAGGTGTCGATTTGCTCTGAAATTTTAAGAGGAATCGGCCTTGGGCCGGGAAATTTTTCTCCCGAAAAAATGTACTAATTTATCTTGAAGGGGGGTCAGGGGTTGTTTTTCTAAGCTTAAGGGGAGATTTCCACTTGAGGGATTTTTTTAATTACCCCTTTCTCCCTCATGTTTAGCCGCATTGCTTTTGAGATTTTAAGACGTTCGCCCCATTAGTTAGGTGATTTTAAGAACTTTCGCCCTATTTATGTCACTTTTAAGACCTTTCGTGCCATTTAGGTGTCGATTTTTTACTGGCGAGCGATAGCGAGCCTGTAATTTAAGAGGAACCGGCCTCCGGCCTGGACATTTTTCTATCGAAAAATGTACAAATTTATCTTGAAAGGGGATCAAGGGGGTGTAATTTCAAGCTTGGTGGAATTCTAGGAAACAAACTAAAAACCACCCCTTAATGGAGGTCTAGAAAAAACACAAAAACACTGTCCGTCTCCCCTTAAACGTTAAAATGGAATAATAGATACAATAGCAATATATACAAAGGAGTACAAAGGAGTACAAAGGAAATCAAGCAACAACAGATATAGTGACCCTTCTAGGCTGCTTGTCCTCCAAAACACTGAGGATCAAGTGTCCAAACAGTGGTTTAGAGTGGGTAAGGGAACATTAGAAAGGGAACTACTGCCCTGGAACTAATGTCCATGGCAGGATTAGGAAGTTAGTAGGGACAGATGGGTTAGTAACTGAGGGGAGGATAAAATAAAGTTATTCATTTACAAACGCAGTCAGTCGCGGGTTTGATGCGAGATATTTGTCTAGGCGAAGTTTAAATGAATCAACGGTGCTGCAGTCTATAACATCTCGGGGAAGCCCATTCCATAAGTTGACAACTCGATCGAAGAAGATATTTTTAGCTTCGTGTGAGTTAAAAGATTTACCAATAATTTTACACCCGTTTCCCCGCGTGTAATTAGATTGGTCGATAGTGAAGTACTTACTACAGTTCATATTGTCGATGCCTTTGATGATTTTGAACACTTGAATTAAGTCGCCTCTTAATCTGCGCTGGGTTAAAGGAAATAGATTTAATTCTCTAAGACGCTCCTCGTATGGTTTCTTCTTTAGGCTAGGTATAATTTTGCTAACTCTACGTTGAACTCGTTCTAGCCTGTCTATATCTTTTTGGTAATAAGGGCACCAGGATTGAACGCAGTACTCAATGTCAAAATATGATGTATAATTTCATTTAAGTTGGCTATCTCATTAATCTATATACCTAATCGCTTAATGAAAGAATCCAAGTGATAAACTCTGATGTCAATGTACCTTTCAGGGGACAGTGGCTGTTTATTTGGTTTATTAATTCATTTATTCATTTATTTTTTTAGTTTCCTCCCTAGACCTCCATCAAACTTAGAAAAAAAAACCCTAGACCCCCCTTTAAGATAGATTTGTACATTTTTCGGTAGAAAAATGTCCTGGCCAAAGGCCGATTCCTCCTAAAATTACAGGCTCGCTATCGCTCGCCAGGAAAAAATCGACAACTAAATGGCACGAAGGGTCCTAATATTGACAAAGAAATGGGATGAAAAGTCATAAAATCCCCAAACTAATGGAACCAACGTCTTAAAATCTCAAAACTAGTGGAGCTAAACATCAGGAGAAGAGGGTCCAGAAAAACGGTCTGTCTCCCCTTAAGGGTCTTCTCTCAAAGGAAAAGTTACAGGCCATCATACGTTCTCTATCGGGAGCCCACCTCGCGTTTTTTCTCTTTCTCTCCCTCTCTCTTTGACTTGTATCCATTCAGCCTACTGTTTTAAGACGTTTACCCCATTTAGGTGTCAATATTTTCATGGCGAGCGGTAGCGAGCCAGCATATATATATTTTTGTTTTGACAGCAAGCTAAATTATAGGTTTGATTCCCAAAGGGAAGTAGAGAAAACCTAATATTTAGTAGGGCCCCGTAATCATTGACCACTTCGCCTATTAATAATAATAGTCTCCATTCCACATCCTGCGCCAGCAATTTGAATTGCCCGCGCGGAAGTATCGCCGAGTACTCATCAGGGACGTTCTTGCCTTACTAATTTGCTTAGTTTTTTCTCAGAGGTATATGAAGCAGTAGATAATGACAAGTCATATGATATAATATATTTAGATTTCAGTAAAGCTTTCGACAGAGTCCCCCATGAGAGATTGATGAGAATGGTTGAGGCGCATGGAATAGGTGGGGCGTTGTTGGGATGGATTAGGTCATGGCTAATTGGTAGGAAGCAGAGAGTCAGCATAAATGGTACGAAGTCAGAATGGGGAGCAGTCAAAAGTGGTGTTCCCCAGGGATCTGTATTAGGTCCTCTGTTGTTTGTTATATACATAAATGACCTTGATTTAGGTATAACTAGTAGGATAAGTCAATTTGCAGACGATACCAAAATGGGGAGAACAATTGATTCAGATAGAGATATAGAGTGCCTCCAAAGGGATCTAGATACCTTACACGAATGGTCAGTAAATTGGCAGATGAAGTTTAACATTGACAAATGCAAGGTATTAAAGATAGGGAAGATGCATACAAATGTTAAATATAAACTAGCTAATATGGAATTAGAAAACTCGAATTGTGAGAAAGATCTAGGTGTGTTTGTTAGCAATGATTTGAAGCCTAGACAACAGTGTATAAGCGTTCGAAACAAGGCAAACAGGTTTCTCGGGTTCATCTCTAGGAGTGTGAGTAACAGAACTGCTGATGTTATCTTAAAACTTTACTTGTCATTAGTGAGACCCCATATGGATTATGCTGTTCAATTTTGGTGTCCTTATTACAGAATGGACATAGATTCATTGGAGAAAGTACAACGTAGAATGACAAAAATGATCCATAATATTATAAATCTTCCGTATAAAGAAAGGTTGAAGAAATTAGGCTTACATTCGTTAGAGAGACGCAGAGTTAGAGGGGATATGATAGAGGTGTTCAAGTGGGTTAGTGGGATTAACAAAGGGGACATGAGAAATGTACTAAAGCTCAGTGATGGCGAAAGAACTCGTACCAATGGTTTCAAATTAGATAAATTTCGTTTCAGAAAAGATATAGGCAAATATTGGTTTGGTAACAGAGTTGTAGATGGGTGGAATGGACTACCAAGTGCTATAGTGGGATTAAAAACGATAGGGAGCTTTAAGATAAAATTGGATAAGCATATGGACGAGAAGGGTTGGGTGTGAAGGGGGATCAGCAGGATTGGGCCAATCAGCGCTCTGCAGACCCCGTAATCCTGCGTTAAATCTCTAACCGTTTTGGTAAGATGATCCTCAGGGTATTAGAGTGTCCAGCCTATAATTGGGCTTTGTATTTGGGGTTGTGTGGGACAGGGATCTGCCTTGCTTAGGCCAATCGGCTTTCTGCAGACTCCCATTTTCTTATGTTCTTATGGTCTTATAAGTGCATGCTTAATTCCCTCATGGGATCGTCATTTTGATTGGGTACCCTACAGAAAAAACTCCGTAAAAAATTAAAAGGAAAAAATAACTTAATATCTGTTATCATATGACTTTCATATTCGTGGATTTCTCATGCTTTGTTTCCCCGACACCAGGCCCTCTAGCAGCCATCTTCGTCCTTTTAGTCAATCAGCCTGGGGGGTTGCTCGGTATCAAATCGGGGGGGAGAATGCTAATAGTGTTTTTTGTGAAGGTGTAGACCCCTAGAGTTAGAAAATATGTGATAGCATTGTGGCAGTGTCAGCTTTATGGGTGTTAGCCCTCTTTTTCCAAAATGGCCGCCTAAATGCTCATTACGCTATATATCATATTCTAGAGCAGCTAGGACACTGATTTTGGTTTCTATGACCAGGCTGATCGGCTATATGTATGTATGTATGTATATATATATATATATATATATATATATATATATATATATAAGAAATTAAATATTAATTATATTTATACATATTATGTATAAATATAATTAATATTTTTTTTTTTTTTCAGGTATCGTGGTAGCTGTGGAACTTCTACGTAAGGGGCCTGGAATGTCCGTCAACATGGAGACGCCACAGGGACCCACCAAAAAACTGTGCATCATACACCAGGCAGTATCCGACGGAGATGAACATTTAGTCAGTCCTCAAAGCCATGCCTCCTGGTTAACCTTACTTGAAGCCGCCAAAGTTAGGAACCATGTCCCCATTCTAGACGTTGCAAAAACGCTTCAGGATAAAGAAGTTCCAATTCTGTTCTATCATCGAAAATGTAGAAGCATGTTCACCATGAAAAGAGACTTGGAGACTCTGAAAAGGAAAGCAGGTGAATGTAGTAGTGATCTATCTGGTAGTAGTGGCTGTCCTCCAAAAAAGTCTTCCAGAACATCAATACCTGAATCAAGAGTAGTTTATGCTCCGATCTGCATATTCTGTAGCAAGGTCAAGTACAAAAAGCACTCCAATACACGTGAAACTCTTACGCTAGCTGCACAACTGAGAGTAGATCAAACACTAAGAGAGAGTGCCGTCAGAAAGGGAGACGGAAGGATGATAGCACTGGCCAGTAAAGACATTGTTGCCGCAGAGGCACACTATCACACTTCATGCTATAGGAATTACACTAGAAACAAAGAGGACAGCAATGAGAATGAAGAAGAGAAAGTGGCAGATGAATTTATACTGTATCACAAGGTTGAAGGAGAAGCTTACAAAGAACTTTTCGAATACATCAGAGCAGATATTATTCCCAACAAAAGGATTATACCAGTCACCTCCTTGACCACAAAATTGGAATCATTAATGTTGTCTGGTGGAGTTAATCTTCTGAAGGATTCAACAAAGAAGAATATGCACAGAAGACTGAAATCCGAGCTTGGAGGTGCAGTGGAAATATTTTCCGACGACAAGGGAAAGTTGTTGATGGTTCCATGCTGTGTATCAGTAAAGGATGTTGTCTTAGAAAATCAAACTCTGCATAGGGAGCTCGAGCTTTGGAAGGCCAAGTCTACAGATGTCAACAAGATCATAGATCAGACTTCGTCACATATCCGAAAGGCCATCAAGAAGGACATGATTTCCACCCCGTGGCCATATCATCCGTCTGATGTAGCTACTCATATCGCCATACCAAATGAGTTAGAGCGATTTCTGGTCGGGCTCCTCACTGGAGATCCAACTAGTACTATGAATAAATCCCAAAGGACTGCTATTCTTGCCGAGTCATTTAGCCAGGACATGATATACGCTGTGACACGTGGGCAGTATAAACCACCAAAACATTTCCTGCTTCCTTACGCGGTAAAAGCACTCACTGGAAACACCGAGGTCATTCGGACACTGAATAAGTTTGGACATGGGGTGTCTTATGACCAGCTGGAAGAGAATGATACCGCTCTGTGTCTGCAGAAGTTAGCAATGGGCTTCAACCAGAGAGCTGTTCTACCAGTCTCCATCAAGCCCCATGTCTTCACAAATCTTGCATGGGATAACATAGACAGACTGGAGGAGACACTTACTGGAAAAGGTACGTCACATCGAGTCAACGGAATAGCGGTCCAGACTAAGGTCTATGGACCTCATCTACCCACGCCTGAAGTTCCAAGCATTGACAAACTGAAACAAAGATCAGTCAACATTGAACACGAAGAGCTGGAAGTCTATTTAGCCTGTGCACGTGTAGGTCCACAGCCTCTACCAACAAGTGAGAGCCACATCCAAGAAGCACAAGAGTCTGCTCAGGTCGCCAGTAAGAAGAACCTGGCATGGGTCCTTGCAAGACAAACAAACTCCGACTGTCAGACAATCCAAAGTTGGACTGGGTTTAATATCAAAACAAGAGACCAAGAGTCAATCTCAGAAGATGTTGTTGGGTACCTGCCCACCATCAATGCACCAGCTACAGAGGTGACTACAGTTTATGAAATTCTTAAATAGTCAGATCTAATCAGAAAAGAACTATCTCTGGACACAATTGTCATAGTCATGGATCAAGCACTCTATGCAAAAGCTGTTGAAATTACCTGGAAGCACAAAGAGCGTTTTTCCCATGTACTTTTGAGGATGGGAACTTTCCACACAATCATGAATGCCCTGAGTATCATAGGAAAGTGATTCTGTGATAATGGTTTGAAGGACATATGCATAGAAGCCGGGCTAGTCATGACGGGGTCCATTAATGGGGTAATTGACGGTAAACAGGACAATCGTGCTATCAGAGTGCACAAGTGCATCTATGAAGCTTTGATGAGACTGGCATGGGCAGAGTTCACACTATGGGTAGACAGCAAAGAGGAGATGAGCGCTGTGATCAAATCATGTGTAGACAAAGTGAACGACATAGCTGATGATCTCAACCATCAGAACTTCAGTGATCTCCTCGACAGTCCACAATTACTAGAGTTGATGATCCTGTGGAGAGACTTCCTGGAACACCTCCGCCACAACAATGGGGAGCTATCGGGATTTTGGATGTCATACATAGACATGGTAGAGCACGTGATACTTGTCCTTCTACGTGCTTCTCGTGAGGGAAACTGGGATTTGCACATCAATGGCATTAGAACTTTGATCCCATGGTGTTTTGCCTACGATAAGGTCAACTATGCCAGGTACCTGTCTGCATACTTTGCTCAAATGACAAATTTTCCGGAAACAAATCCTGATGTACACAGAGCCTTCCAGCAAGGTCAGTTCTCGGTGCAGAGGTCCAGCAACAATCCCTTTGGGCGGATACCTGTGGATCAGACAATTGAGGTTACTGTTAACAAGGACACTCAGACTCCTGGAGGCACGTCAGGGTTCAGCCTAAAAGCAGGATCCATCAAAAGGTACTACATAACAGCAGAGTACCGCAGTGAATTTATTGGACACTTAAGAGACATGGTGCATGGTAATCAATCAAAACTCAACCATGCTGATCTACAGCAGCCAAGAATAAAAAAAGATGAGGAAACAGTGTCGGCAGTCTTCAGCCTCATTCAAGCCTGGGCCAACCCATTCTCAGAGAAGCAAGACCTCATAAGAATTTCTACTGCAAAATCGGCACCCAGAGACATTGCCTCTGATCTGATTAAGGCATGTGATATTCGAGAGAAGAGTTATGCCACTTTCAAGAATGATAGACTGGAGAACGACCCACCAGCAAAACCATTTCACGATCCGATGAAAACTAACAAACTGAAGACATTCACAAATATGTGTAAGAAGAAGGTATTGAAAACAAGTGGGAAGGACATAATCTTGAAAGCTGACCGGTCTCTGTTTGGTCGCATCATAGTGATGGCACAGAGGCGCAATCTCAAGATGGAGGACATCCTCTCTCACCCCCTGGGACCACTACGGTGGGCTCTCTCTACTCCAGACGGATTACTCAGGAAAACAAACAAAGCTTCCTTAGCCACAACTTTGCAGTAGAATGTGACAGTAGCAGACCAACTCCCACCAAATCCGGCTTCTGTGGTCGATGGAATGAACATGGTTCAAAGAGTAAAGGGTGACCAAGTTACGTTTGGAGACATTGCCACTACAATACTGTCTATGACATTGTGTGAAGGAAGACAAAGTACCTGAATAGATGTTGTGTTCGACACGTATCGAAATAATTCTATCAAGAACAGTGAGAGATCGGCACGAGGTGAAGAGACCGGACAGCAGCTGCAGGGTATCACAAGCACACAAATCGTGAGGCAATGGAGAAGTTTCCTGACAGGAATAACCAACAAAACCAGTCTGATTAGGTTCATTGTCAGTGAATGGAGGAAGCCAGTGTACAGAGAGAAACTACATGAGAAGATTCTGTATACAACTGTAGATGACAAATTCTACAGAATCACATCACAGGGCAGTGAAGAGGTACCAGATCTCCAGTGCCAGCAGGAAGAAGCAGATGGGCGCCTACTTTTCCATGCTGTCCATGCTGCTAGACAGGGATATCAGGCTGTAGTGATATGTGCAGAGGATACAGATGTCTTTATCATGTGTTTAGTATTCCATGACAAGATAGGAGCCCCGTTATTCCAGAAATGTGGAACTAGAACCAGAACTAGATTAGTTGACATCAGGAAAGTTGCTGTCACTGTCGGCATAGATGTCTGCAGAGCTGTTATTGGTATACATGCATACACGGGATGTGACACTACCAGTGCTTTCGCAGGTAAAGGGAAGGCAAGTGATCTAAAATCTGTGATCAACAACAGGGAAATCAGGAACACATTTACACAGTTGGGCCAGGAATGGGACCTCTCCTCAGAACTGATGGACAGACTAGAGTGTTTCATATGTCTCCTCTATGGCCCCAAAGCAGCATTCACCAAGGTCAATAGTCTCAGGTACCACTTGTTCTGTGTTAAGAAAGGTGAGATAGAGAGTCATCAGCTTCCACCCTGCAGGGACTGCTTAGTCAAACATGCACAAAGGGCAAACTACCAGGCTGGAATATGGAGAAGATGTCTTGAGCAAGACCCAGGTGTACCAAGTCCCATTGGCAGAGGATAGAAAATTGACATGGATGTAGCTGAGGAATTAATGGTAGTGGATTGGATGGATGGTCGGCCAGCACCTGAGGCTATTTTGACCCTCCTGGCCTGCAAATGTTCAAGGACGTGTACACTGCCAAATTGTGACTGTCTGGCAAATGGACTCAAGTGCACTGATATGTGCAAACTGTCAGACTGTGAGAATCATTCATCAGATGATGTTGAGAGCACGGACGAGGATGACGATGTTGATGATTAATTTCATAAAAGGTGTGTTCAATGTTTTAAGTAAAGACAGACATGAAATGTAGGACTCCTAATACCTGGTCATAGACACCAAAATCACTGTCTTAGCTGCTCTAGAACATTATTTATATATAGCTTAATGAGCATTTCGGCGGCCATTTTGGAAAAAGGGAGATAACTCATATAAAGCTGCCAACCCCACAATGGTATCACATGTTTTCTAACTCTAGACATTTTTACCTTCTCAAAAAACACTATTAGCATTCCTGCCCTAATTTGATACCGGTGAGCAAAAATTCGGACCGGTGCTGATGGACTATTTACTGATATACCAAGAATAAACTATAGAAATCAGCGAATGGGAAGTGGGATGGTTGGGAGGGCCCGAGTCGTCAATGATTACGGGGCCCTACTAAATATTAGGTTTTCTCTACTTCCCTTTGGGAATCAAACCTATAATTTAATAGGGCCCCTCCATCATTGACGACTTCGCCTGAATATCAAGACTGGAGGCGGGACATTCGTAAAATATCCTAACCTTAGGGAAGAAGAATCCGGATAACATTTTCTTATGATTTATTGTATGCAATACAAAAATATATAAAGGTATACAAGATTTGCTAGCAGTGCGTGGCATTAAGAAACTGCTTGCTCATGGTCAGACCGTTGCAATCGATCGTATGCATGAACAAAAGTGACACACATGTGTCCTGTAGAACGATAACTCTGCAGTAGGTCTTCGTTCTGTCCTTAAATTAATTGTACAGTAATATTTTTATACACTTTGGTAAAACAGACATAGTTGCAACTATGCGATATATTTCTTAGAATTTAAAAACAAGTAAACTAATACTGGACTGTAGAACCCGTCCTATCACAGCTTGTGATGTATCACAATCTCCAAGGGTACAGGGGGGATATGGACTATTCCGCACCCCTCCCCCCCCTTTTTAAAACAACACAACTTATAATATAACATGACCTACTGTACCCGTTGCCGTAAAGCTACACAGGTACGCTTTGGTTTATCTAGACCAACAGACAGGTAGCGTGTAAGGAACGTATGATTGGAAGCCCAAAGTTGGGTTTCAGCAATATCATCAATTGAAAAAATTTGCAAAAATCTGAGGGACACTGCCCATTTCCTAATGCCCTGCCTATCACGCCGGGATTGCTTTCCCTGATAACGTCGACAAGCAAGGAAGCTAACTTCTGTTTTGTAACACGCTAACCTGTTCGGTTAACCAATAAAGCACCTGGTTGGCGAGGTTGCGCAGCCCTCATAAACTTTGTGAGTGCTTGCACAGGACATAAAATGTGATGAATGAGGCCTCTCTTTAAGGCCGGGACGGAAAATTCAGAAAACACATGGTCCGAATGTTCGTTCTTAGCAATAAAGGAGGGAGACGGCACAATTTGAACATGGTCGTGCACGTGCAGTCTCCCAAACCTGAGACTGTTTGGTTCGTTGCTCATCGCCGCCAGCTCAGATACCCGGTTTCCGGTGGCAAGTGCCATGAGAAAAACAGCTTTCTTTAAAAGTGAGTCAAAGTCCGGCGCATTATTATACTTGTGCGATTGAAGCAATTCTAAGGCTTTATCAAGGGACCAGGTGGCCATGAGCTGGCGGGGAGGTGGACGAAGCTTGAAACACGCCCTCATAAAACCTTTCTCCTCCGCCTGCGGCATGGAAAGGCCGGTGAGATCAAGGAAGGGGGTCCTAATGTCAGACAGGTGATTTTTTAACGTTATGACCGAAAAATGCTTCTGCTCAAATAGATAGTCTAAGTACTTGAAGATTAAGGCTGCCAAGGCAGTCGTTTGCCCTGACTCAACAATCCATGTTGTAAAGGTTTTCCAATGTGATTGATATTGTCTCCTGGTAGACGGTGTGTACTGATTCATTAGGTTCTGAGTGACACTTGGTCCAAATTGATTTAACCATTTGGCATAGTAAATATCCATAAGGCAAAACTGAGCGAGGTCCGAAGGTTGCCAATCGTTTCCAAGTGGAAGACGGAGACCGGGAGGGATACCGGGGTCCTTCACCACTGTTGCAATTGGTGGTACCATACCTGGGCCGGCCAAAGCGGCGCGATCAGCGCTACCCGGCCCCGGTAATCCCTCAGTTTGTGAATGACCTTGCACATTAACACAGAGTCTGGTGGCAGAAACAGATAGATTGAGGTCCACCTGTTCCATTCCACCAGCAATGCATCGGGTCCCCCCTGCCGGGGTTACCCCGTGCTGGGTCAGAAAGAGTGGAAGTCTGTGGTTCTCTGCTGACGCAAACAAGTCCACCTGTGGACGGGCTGGCTTTGCAATCATCTTATTGAAGATAGCCTGTTTGATTGTCCATTCGACTAGAGTGCTCCGCTGGCGAGAGAGCACGTCTGCCCAGACGTTCGCCAGGGGAGGTAGGTGGCATGCAGGGAAATCCCTAGCGAGTCGGCTAAGGTAAAAATTTGTTCTGAAATGTTCAACAACTCTCGTGACCTCACTGAGCCTTGCTTCTGAATGCAAAAAACTGCGGTTTGATTGTCCATTCTGAATGCTATTGATTTGTTCTTCAATGTCCTGCCGTGAGTTTGGAGAAAGAACAGGGGAACTAAAAGCTCTTGCTTGTTGATATGGGCTTGGTTGTCTGCCACCCAAATGCCCTGTCCCTAGGCTTGACTGGTACCCCCAACCCAGGTTCCCTGAGGCGTCCGTGTCTACCCATACCGTAGGTGGGGGAGAAACCCATGACATGACTGAGTAGAGGTCTTCGTGCTTGGTCCAGGCCGATAGTAAGGTGTGGATTAATGGAGGAATTGGCCATAATTTCTTCTCCGGCAAGAGAGGGAACACTTTGTTGCCTTCCAGGATTAATCGCTTGGCTTTCAACCCGCCCAACTTGACAGTTAATTGTACCCAGTTGAGGGAACCGATCAGGGAATCCCACGTTTTCCTGGTCGTATCCAGACTGTGGAGGAACCGGAACAGTTTCCTTCGAAATCTGCTGCGGTTGTCCGCACTCTGAGTAAGAGTCAGAGCGGCGGTATCCCAGACCAGCCCTATCCACTGAATCGTCCTTGAGGGGACAAGGTGCGACTTTGCCAAGTTCACCTTGAACCCTAGCTTGTACATGAGCTAACACTTGGTTGACATGGTCTTGACATAATTCTACAGAGTTCGCCACTACTAGCCAATCGTCCAGATACCAAAACACCTGTATGCCTCGAACTAACAGGGGTAAAAGAGCTTGCCGGGCGAGTTTGGTAAATACTCTCGGTGCTAGGTTCAACCCTAACGGCATCCTTTGAAAGACATAAGTCTCGTGCCGAATTCTCAGAGCGAGAAACTTTTGGAACCTCTTGTTTATAGGCACATGCCAATAGGCATCTTTGAGATCGATCGAACACATCCAACCTTGCGGCGGGAGTGCGAGTCTGAGTTGCTGTACAGTCAGCATCCTGAAGGGTGAATTCTCTATAAAGGTGTTCAGGGGCGAGAGATCAAGAACTGGTTGCATCTGCACACTGTCCCTTTTTGGCACTAAGAAGAGTCTTGAACGTGAACACTGGCTGAAAGGTATTGACCTGTATAAGGACCTGTTTGGCAATCATTTCCTGTAACATGACCTCCTCCTCCTGAGACACTGGGGTATACTCTTGCGGCTGACGCAGTCGAGGCCGCCGGTGCCACCGCCAGGTGATTCCTTTGCTCACTATCTTCCTGGCCCAGGTATGTTTGGGCCAGGCTGAGCGGAATGCACGGAACGAACCCAGGTGCAGCCGGGGTTCGTCCTTCAAGGCAACTCCCCAATCTTAGCCCTTTGAGCTCGGCCCTGGGATGTGGAGAGTGTGAGTGGCTAGTTTTTTGGAGGTGGGGGTAGGTTGGCATCGGACGCTTGACTAGTTTTGGCTGGTGCAGTGCCCTGATGACCTTTATATGGGGTCTTACCCTTATACCCGTGCTGTTTACCGTGTTTGGGTTTGTACTGATTACCTCCCTGCTGAGGAGGTGGTCTGTGGTCTCGTGGTGCCTGTTTAGATTGGGGATGGAACGATTTGTTACCGCCCTTTGATTTATGAAAGGGTTTCTTAGGTGGGTCCTTCCTAGCTTGGGAGGTAACCTGCTTCCACCCACTTACCATATTAAAAACTAAACTCCAAGTTTCAGAGTTAAGCAGGGTGGCAGTAAGAACCGGTGAGAGAGTTACCTGGCGACCTATGTCTGCCGGCAACTTCCTCATCAGATGGACTCTCAGATCTTGGCGAGCTCGAACCGCCACCAAGATTGCAATTCTAATGTCTCCTAGGGACTGAATGGCATTTTGTAGCAAAGTCTACGCGACAGCTCAATAGCTTTTCTAATTTGGGGGTCAGTGATGGCCGAGATCGTGCGTGCAAGAGAGGCGGCTACTTGATGACTCACCAAGTACTGAGAGAACATCCGGTAGGGTTTATTGCGTAACTTAAAATCTCGCTCCAAGTGAGCAGCCGGGGGAGGGAGAGAAAGGTTCATCCAGGGCATGTTATGACACTTTAGGGGCCGCCAGAAATGTTAGTAAGGCTGGGGACACCCCTTCTGCTTTGGATACTGGTAGGGAAAAGTAAGTATGATTCTCTGGGGGAATTTGATGTGAAGATTTGGAGGTGATAGTGGCAAATACTTGGCATTCTATCTCCCAATCTACCCAAGGGCCTACTCCCAGCTGCCGCATCTGCAGTACCGGAGTCTGAGCTTGGTCCAGAGCCGGAGTTGTAGTCAACTCCGGCATAAGAGCATTTAAGGCTTTGACATCATTGATGCCATCAGTCTTCGACCAGTCAGCAAATAGTTGTGCAGATACGGCGGAAGGAACGGCCGGTGCGGCTGAATACACAAAATATGCCGGGTTAAGGGAACTTTGGACTCCCTTAACCCTTAAAAAGCGGCTCACCACTTAAGTCGAGTTAAATAAAGCTGGACTATGTGGCGGCGCTCGACATAACTCGAGTGGCAATTTCAGCACGTAATGTGGCTGAGAGAGAGAGACAAGTGGTGGCAGGAGACTAGCGAGCGTATGACTGCTCCAGACCACCGCGGCGAACCTACTGACACAAATCTCAGCTCCCTCCTCCCTCTCTCACTCGCTACATACTCAATTATGTACCGAAAGTACCGAATTACCTGCTTTTTGCACTCGCGTTGCACGGTTATTGCAAGAAAACTATCCATCATACAAGGATCGTTATGGTGTCATTCGAAAGCTCTGTTTATGCCCTTTCAGGGATAGATACTTGTTTTACGTTCTGGGTCTTATTTAGGCATGAAAATGGTCACGTAAACAGCCCTATTTTGGCTAAAAACACCCCGCTGGGCGCTACACATAAATAAACCGCATAGGCCGCTCGTAAGGTGTTAATCAGTACATCTAATACCCTCCCTGTCTCGTCTTTGGCCCGAAATTTACGGTTCTTATTGATCTCGATGGACCACTCGCCGGGAACTAGTGGGTACCCTGATACCGAAGGTTGAGCTATAAGGGGATTCTCTGGTACCACAGGTACCCAAGAGCAATCAGTACCATAGAGGAGGGGCATGGGGCCCTTCTTCAGAGGCGCTTTATCTAAAGGAGGAGGTTGGACATCAGTAATAACCGTGAGGTTGGACATTGCTAGTGCCGCCGGCACTGTAGGGCCTGGGGTAGCTGCCACCAACGGGGTTGGGCAAGAAGTAGTGAATGTCAGGAGTTCTAAAAGTTTAATCACAGAAGTGCTAGGAGGTGCAGCTGAGAGAGTAACCGGGGGATCCGACGAGGCAGGGATTTGATAATGCTGTATTACTTTATGTAATAATTCATTTACCTGACCAGAAGTCATCCATTTCCTAGAGGGATCTTTGGATGAATGTGAACTAGCCTCAGAATAATTACTAGGGAGAGACTGAGGAGCCGGGGAGAACATTCCATCCTCTGGCTCCTCATTCTGCTCCAAGATCTCTTGTGATGCTATCTCTTGTGAGTCTATCTCATTATCCGCCGGGGGCCAAGACAAATCTGGCACTGACGATGGCAATACGTTGATGTTGCCGTCCTCAGTCCGGTCTGGAATGACATTAAGAGGTGGATCTGAATGGCACCAGTACCCCCCTTCCGCTATGGGCTGGGAGGCAAGTCACCTGTGAGCTGAATTGGGCCCCCGCCGGATAACCCCTAAATTGGTCGGCTAGCACCCTACTCGGGCCGGTCGACCTCACATCCCGTGGAACTACAGTTAATTTTGGTATGGCAAAAGTCACATTAGGAGGTACATGCACAGAATGTTCCTGACTAGGTGTAGATGCTAATAACTCAGATCCTATTTCCGACTCCCCTGAATCACGTGTATGGGTGCCAGAGGGAGGTGTGGGAGGGGGCGGCTGAGGAGTGTCTCGCCGGCTGCTCGATGTGCCATACTCTCCTCTCCGGCGCTTGTGAGACCGGGAAGAGTCCGAGGTGGAGTGGTGAGAGTGTTTCCGGGGAGACTTCGACCTGGACCTCGACTTCCGCTGCGTGGAACGGTCAGAGGAGGGGACATCAGAGATGTCACTCTCACTACTGCTACTGAAAACCTCCTTGCTGATGGCTTTAGCTTTGACCTTGGGTCTGACCGATTTGGAGGATCCAGGTTTTACTAAAGGTGACTTGATAATTAGCTTTTCCCACAGGACTTGGTCGTCACATTGGAGTGCCTTATGAGCTGTGTCCTTAGCATAAGAATTGAACGCCGCTTTAATCTCATGCAAGGCTGCTAAACATGACAGGTCTTTCTTCGCCAGCAAGGCGGATTTTAATTCAGAGCAGATGGCGCACCTTTTAGACAACCACACGCCTCGGGAGCAATCTAAACACTTCACACATTTAATGCAAAGAGTATGAGCAAAAACGGGTAAAAGGGAACAAGTGGGCATAGCGCAAAGTTCAAACCTAGGCATGGTGCCGTAATTGAGAGGGTCCCCCCCTCCTCCGGGATTAGATGTCCAACTCCGCCGGAGAAGTAGTCTGGGGCCTGGAAAGAAAATTTCCAGGAATCAATGCTCATAAGAATAACCTGCGAGGTATTAAACATCCTAACCCAAATCCGCCGGAAAATTAGCGAGAGTTCACCACCTTGCTAACCTTCTGCCGGATCTGTCTAGCTGACTTTCAATAACTTACCTGTGACAAGAGCCACAGGTCCCATGACCTTTTAAGTTGTGATTATACTGAACAAGTTTGCAAAACTAATCTTATCGCTCGTGTACACTTGACTGGTGGTGCCGCAAGCGATAAAGTCTTAACGTGTCACTAGGCCAGTCAGGGCGAGTTAACTCGGCGGGCCGAGTTTGTAGCCCTGCTAGGAATGCAATTCCGCTGGGAGAGTGTGGTTCAGCCAAACCACGTCGGGATCTTTTGAATGTTCCTACCTGTCAGAGGCGGATAATCTGGACCCACCGCACGGGGCCGCCGGAACAGACAAAAACTGCCGGAAACGGGGTTGGCACAGCCCCTTTCCTGCAGTCCCACACATATATATAATATACATAATGACATATAGGGACGTCTCCCCTACCCCCAAAGGAACAAGCCCGCATGCATGAACCAAAAAAGGGGGCATACATAGGCAAAAATAACAAGAGAAAAATTTAGAAACCTAAATTACCTGAAGCCTACGCCGGAGACCCCTAACTAGGCCGACCACGTGGACCGAAGAACATCCCAGCAGACGATGCTCCGGCACCCAGCAGCCGCATCATGAAGAGGGAGGCCCACCCAAGGGGCCTAAGCAAAACACGAACCCTGGAAGGTGGAGCACCATGTGCAGACACCCTTAAACCAGAGCTTTTGCTGATATCTGAAGACAATGGCATGTACTTTCCTCAATATTGACAGTCTGTATCATGCCTCGTAGAGTGGTCGCCTTCTAGCTAAGTAAATATAACAGCTGAGGCGTATCACAAAAACAACACACGCGGTAGACCCATCTGGGACTCATAGAGGCCTGTGACAATGGTACCCTATTTTAACACACACTTCCTGCGGACCTACCAATCTGGCAGCCGTGCTAGCTAATCTAAACCTTGTTACTACAACACAGATGTATACAAATGAGTAAGGACTCACTAGAAGCTCTGCGAACGTCGAATGAAGCGGACACGGCGCGAGCCCTGTTGTCGGGAGGGACGCGGAAGTAGGAAGGAAGGACGAAGATGGCCGCTAGAGGGCCTGGTATCGGGGAAACAAAGCATGAGAAATCCACGAATATGAAAGTCATATGATAATAGATATTAAGTTCTTTTTTCTTTTTTAATTTTTACGGAGTTTTTTCTGTAGGGTACCCAATCAAAATGACAATCCCATGAGGGAATTAAGCGTGCCCTTATGATGAGTACTCCACGATACTTCCGCGCGGGCTATTCAAAATGCTGGCGCAGGATGTTGAATGGAGACTATTATTATTGATAGGCGAAGTCGTCAATGATGGAGGGGCCCTATTATATTAGTACATTTTTCGATAGAAAAATTTCTCCGGCAAAGCCGGATTTTTCCATACAATACTGGCTCACTATCGCTCGCCAGGAAGAAATCGACACCTGGATGGGGATAAACGTCTTAAAACAGTTGGCTGAATGGGGCCGAATGAATACAAGCCAGGGAAAGAGAGAAAAGGAGAGAAAGATAAGAAAAGCCGGTGATCCCCCTTAAGCCCGTGTCACACGAGCGCTTTTCCTGGCAATTCTTGATGAGCACAGTTTTTTCTCGTAATATCTTGGGGTTCTTTCACATTGGAATCTGAAACTAAACTGAAGGTAGATTATTTTAGGTAGCTGGTTTCTGATAACACTTAAATTTTGAAGATGCCAGACTACGATTGCCCGTAGAAATTGACGGAAAAATAGCTCGTCGGACACCATCTTTTCTTCCGAACCCAACATATTTCCGGGTCGTAGAGTATGTCGTGCGAGGGGCCGCTGGGGTGAGGCGACAGTCACATCACCGAGTTTACCGGCAATTATTATTCGGCAACTCGGGTGTCAAAGCTGCTGATTTCAAGCTCTTAAAGTCTTTAGCTAGCAAAAACACATCCACCATCGCTATGCTAGTTTGGTAAGCATACAGGCAAATGTATAAACTATGTATTTATTCTGTATATATATAAAACACCTCTTGTTTGCTGAATAATGCTATCTGATAAAACGCTTGTGTGACTCGACCACTCGGGGCCATCCAAGTTTTTATCGAGGTAGCACGGATATTGGCTACAGATCATTGGGGATGCTGGTGAAGATGTCTGGCGTGTGTCACCAATTAAGCTTGGAGTATTATGATTTTTACACCAACCAACTTCACATCTAAACTCAATTAATGAAATCAACAAATACATGTGGCACTCCGAGGACTCGAACCCAGGATACTCACATTGAAATTCCGCTCACTATGCATTACGCTATCAAGACAGTTAAAGAAATATGGACAAGTCTACGATTTATTACGCAGTTTCGAATCCTGCATGTTAATCTGAGCATGTACATAATATTATATTCCAATTACGCTATGGTAGCCTAATGTATAGACGAATGGAAGGAGTAATTAATGGGGCACTTAACCCTTAGGAAGGCCTCGCTATAAATTGCTCCTGAACTAGCAAACATGGAATTGTGTATAGGCTCATGCTTGGTGGTGGCACACCAATATAGAAACTTGCTTTTGATTAATTAGTTAAAACCCCTCTCAGTCACAAGAGGTCTTGAGAGTGCCTCGAGAATACAGCCCCTCGAGTCTCTTTTGGTCTCAGGATACCTCGACACGTGGGAGGGTGTTCGCGTGGTTTGTCCCAACCACAGGATTCCTGGTGGGTAGTGTTACCAATTTAGCTACTTTCCCGCTAAATCTGGAGATATTTACTTCGATCTAGAGATTTTTTTTTACATCTAGCACCATGAATTCTATCGATATTCTCGAGATTTGAGCCATTTTTGAGTCACAGTCTGGAAATTGTGGCATTATTCTATCGATTTTCGGCTTTTATTTATATATCTAGTGGTCTGGATTTGATAACCCTGCTCGTGAGCCTGTTAGCATACCTCAACGGGACCGTGACAGGATGCATCGTCAGGGGTTTTGTCAACAGGATAGTTCGTCGACCCTCTACAGGATCTCTCGTGAGCCTCTGTCACACACAGGACTTTGGAACGTGCCTTGCGCCGTCCTTTTCCGATTTTACGGAATTCTGGGTTGAGACCAAACGTGGAGGACCTGGCTAAAGTAATCATCTAATGGTAACCAAAATATAATGAAAAAATACGTCATCGAGCTGAAAGGGTTGCAGAACATTACAAAACACATGGTCATATTAAAGTCTGAAAAGGTCGGGATGCCAGTGTGACAGGCCTTTGTTGAGTGAGTTTGCGGGACCGTGACAGGATGCTTCATAACGGGTTTTGTCAACAGGATACTTCATTGACCAAGTACAGGATGTTATAGCCTCAGAATATTCCACAACAGGCTATTTTTTACTCGGAATCTATTATTCTGCGGAATTCCTCCGCTGAAATTACGAGTGACACCGATTAAATCTGTGTGGGGCATGAGTATTACTAAGTTAGTGAATTTTCCGCGCTCATAAGTCCAAATTTTGTTGGTTACACGCTTGCTATCGCTCGCCCAGAAAAAAAAAATCGAAACCTGAATAATGTGTATGTATGTATGTATGTATGTATGTATGCATATACTCAGGCACATACCCCATTGCTGAGGGTGGCCGACACAAGACAGATCCCGAACAGAAACAATATTTATAGTTCCTATTCTCAGGGTCCAGGACCACTTTCGCGTTCCCTCGCCCCTTTCTCTGTCGCATTGAGTAGGAGAATTTTACAAAGGGAGGAGGATTCCTAGCCCCCTGCCCCCAGAAGGAAAAGTAGGACGGTATAAGAGATAGAAAGAAGCGGCTAAGGTTGGGTAGAGGATGCCAAACCTCACTCTGGATAGGACCAGCTTGTAGTAGGGTGTAGCATCATATTATCACCAAACTATTGGAGTGAAGCATCTTGAAATCTCCAAACTAATGGAGCGAAACAGTGCAGGTCCACAAAGATCCCCCTCGGACCAAATAGGGTTAAACTATTTTCTGGAACGTGTGTAGAGAGATTTATATTCTATATAGTCAATCTTTCCATCTATGACGCCATTTTGTTATATTTGGAGTATTTTTCTGTCGATTGTCTACAAATTAGGATTTGCTACCTGAGTTAGAGGAGTAATAATCACTTAGAGGTCTTTCCTGAGCTGAGTGATATTGGTTGCAGGTAGCTAGAATACAATAAGCTTAGCTTTATCTGATTGAAATGGTTAAGTATTGCAACTCTGGGGAAGGCACTTGTCACAGGTAGTTTTGCCTTTTGTCTCCCTCATCCACATAGACAAAAAAATATTCTTATACCAAACAGGCAGATAAACATAGTAAAATATGAATGAGGCACACAAAGAAATCAAATTTCAAAATACTATAATTTATTAGTTTTATGTACACCAGACAGCTTTATCTCTATATTTTATTTTACAAATACAAAAGAGCTAGAGCAAATGGGCTGTAAATGTCCACACCTATTCCCTGACTGACTCTTCCCTAATGGTAGAATATTATTATTAGCTTGGTTACTCCAGCCATTTTCGAGTTATAGAGGTTAGGAGTTACAATTACTGGGCTACCTATAATAAACAGAGTATAGTTAAGGAGAGATGGGCGTATTTATATACTTATTGTTTTATCTGTTTGTATTATTTTAGTTTCCTCCTTAGACCTCGATCAAGCTGTAATAAACACCCCCTAGACCCCCTTTCAAAATAAATGTTTAATTTGTTTGGTAGACAAATTTCCCGGCCAAAGGCCGGTTTCTCTTAAAATTATAGGCTCGCTATCGCTCGCCAGGAAAAAAATAGACACCTAATTGGCACAAAAGGTCATTATTATTGACAATGAAATGGGGCGTAAAATCTTAAAATCGCCAAACTAATAGGCTGAACGTCTTGATATCTAAAAACAACAATGGGGCTAAACGCGAAGGAACATGGGGACCAGAAAACCGGCCCATCGGGGGGTGGGGTGGGGGGGGGGGGGGGCGGTTTTCTGGTTCCCATTTTCCAGTCTGTCGCAGGCATATGCAAAGTAGTGCTAGTGTTAATAGATGATCATATTTGCATCGGTACCCTAATTAATGCCGACACATATATTATCCGCAATATTATTCATCGCCATGGCGTTTGCAATATTATTCATCGCCATGGCGTTTGCAATATTATTCATCGCCATGGCGTTTGCAATATTATTCATCGCCATGGCGTTTGCAATATTATTCATCGCCATGGCGTTTGCAATATTATTCATCGCCATGGCGTTTGCATATCGAATCGGTGTTATTAATCAACGCTCATTTGATTCATGAATAGCAGTATCGGGGTGATTAATGTAATGGATGATGCCAGTGATTATTGACGATCATTAAGGGGAGTAACACCGTTTTTCTGGACCCCCTTCTCCCTAATGTTTAGCCCCACTAGTTTTGAGATTTTAAGACGTTGGTTCCATTAGTTAGGGGATTGTATGACCTTTCACCTAATGGTGTTGTCAATATTAGGACCCTTCGTGCCATTTAGGTGTCGATTTGTTCCTGGCGAGCGAAAGCTAGCCTGTAATTTTAGGGGGAATTGCACGGGACATGTTTTTACCGAAAAATTTACAAATCTATCTTGAAGGGTGGTCTAGGGGGTGTTTTTCTAAGCTTGATGGAGGTCTAGGGAGGAAACTAAAAAAATATATATGAATAAATTAATTAATAGACCAAACAAACAGCCAGTGTCCCCTTAACTCTGCCAGTACCGGTGACGTCTTATTTATTTAGTTTTTGCCACATTTAGACGAGTTTATACAGCCTACGAAAGATATTTGGTAGCTAAAGGGATTGAGATAGTCTGTTACCTTTTAATGAGTAGACGTCCTTCCTAACCTAAATAATATTGGCTAACAGTTGCCAGAATATAATGAAAAGGATGCCACCGGTACTGAAGGGGTTAGTATACTCATTTGTTGCAAGAGGTACAGTAGCCTAACCCTATTAGGTGCAAGGCGGGCCAATTTGGATCCTCCCAGTTCTACTCCATTAGCTTGGAGATTTTAAGACTTTTCATCTCATTAGTTTGACGATTTTATGATGCTTCAACCAAATAAGGTGTCGATTTGTCCTGGGCGAGCGATAGCGAGCCTGCAATTTGGGAGAAATCGGCCTTTGGCCGGGAAATGTTTCTACCGAAAAATGTACACATTTAGCTTGAAGGGGGTGTCGGGGACGTTGTTTTAGTTTGAAGGGGGTTTGGAGAGGCGTTTTTCCAAGTCTAGGGGGTAAACTAAAACACATTGTTCAAAAATGGCTAAAACAATAAAACCCCTCAATAATAATTAAACCAAATACCATAGTAACCCCCAAGACGTTGCCACACCAGATAGTGTTAAAGAACTTCGTAACCAATGTAATGTGGATGGATGACGCCAGGGATTATATAGGACCATTAATTAATGTGGATGGATGACGCCAGGGATTATATAGGACCATTAATTAATGTGGATGGATGACGCCAGGGATTATATAGGACCATTAATTAATGTGGATGGATGACGCCAGGGATTATATAGGACCATTAATTAATGTGGATGGATGACGCCAGGGATTATATAGGACCATTAATTAATGTGGATGGATGACGCCAGGGATTATATAGGACCATTAATTAATGTGGATGGATGACGCCAGGGATTATATAGGACCATTAATTAATGTGGATGGATGACGCCAGGGATTATATAGGACCATTAATTAATGTGGATGGATGACGCCAGGGATTATATAGGACCATTAATTAATGTGGATGGATGACGCCAGGGATTATATAGGACCATTAATTAATGTGGATGGATGACGCCAGGGATTATATAGGACCATTAATTAATGTGGATGGATGACGCCAGGGATTATATAGGACCATTAATTAATGTGGATGGATGACGCCAGGGATTATATAGGACCATTAATTAATGTGGATGGATGACGCCAGGGATTATATAGGACCATTAATTAATCCCTTCTGTACCGAGATGTCTCTTTCTAGTTATATTCTAACTATATTTAGACGATTTTGTGTGCACTTTAAGAAGGATGTGTGGTAGGAAAAAAGGGTTAATAGTGATAGTTCGAAGCCTGTTAATTGCTGGAGGCCTTTTTTAAACTGATTAAAAACGTCTAATGTTAGCCAGAGTATTATTAAAAAGACGTCGTGGTAAAGAAGGGGTTAACATAGAGGGCCCATGGTTACGTAGTTGTCTCATATGATGGAGGGGGTATAGTAACTTATAAAACTTTGTAATTGACCACTTGCGAATTTCGGTCTATAAGGAAGTTGGAGCTGTAGACATCGATAATTAACAGAATTATCACCTAAATTGCGGTTGTAGTGCTTATATAAATACATAAAACCCAATTCAACATAGTTTTTATCCATTAGAAACCTACATTATTATTGTATTTCTGTTTAATATCTATGTGTATGGCTCCAACTTCCTTATAGCCTGAAACTCGCAACTGGTCAATTAATGTAATCTATGAGGATGGCAATACACAAAGGACGCGTCTCTAAACATTATTTGGTTAGCATTAAACGATTTTCTGCAGCATACACAATGCATCAAAGTGGCAAGAACTATTTCAATGAACCTTCTAGCTCCTATAAGTTGTTCCTAAGCTCAATATAATCCTGTATATAACCCTTTAATTACCGGGAACGTCTTTTCCACTTGTTGTCAGCTAGATTAAGACGATTTTATGAAGCTTAAGGCGGTGTCACACGAGCGTTTTTTCCGTAAATTTTTACGAGCAATTGTGGTCTGATAGCTTCAAAATATAAGTTTCTTAGGAATTAAACTATCTAACATAGGCTAAGCTCCCTTCGATCTAGTTTCCGATTCCAGTGCAAAAAACGCTAAAAATATCACGAGGAAAACTTGCTCATGGAAAATTGTCGTAAAAAGCACTCGTGTGACAGTGGCTTTAGGAAGGATATATGGTAGTATTGGAGGACGCATGTCTACATATTTTGCTGGTTATCATTACACGATGTTATGTTACGGGGAATGGTTGGTATTTCTGGACCCCCTTCTCCCTCGTGTTTAGCCCCATTAGTTTTAATATTGTAAAAAGTTCGGCCCATTAGTTTGGTGATTTTAACACCTTTCGCCCCATTTCGTTGTCAATTTAAGACCTTTCGTGCTATATAGGTGTCGATCTTTTCCTCGCGAGCGCTAGCAAGCCTGTAATTTTAAGAGAAACCGGCCTTTGGCCGGGAAATTTTCTACCGAAAAATGTACAAATTTATCTTGAAAGGGGGTCTAGTGGGTGTTTTTAAAGTGTGATGTATGTCTAGCGAGGAAACTAAAAAGTATAGGAATGAATAAATAACTAGACCAAAAAATATCCACTTCCCCCCTTAAGCGAGATATCTAGGCAACAAAGTAGTAACCACTGACTCAATTAACTCTCCCTTAAGTTCATCCTAAGCTGAAAAAATCCTTTGATACTAGCTTCGTCGTCGTTTATAGTGAAGCCACTATACCTTGTTTCAAGTAGGTAGGACAGAAATAGTTACCCCTAACCTCGGCAGCTTAAAAAGGGTTTGAGCAGATGGGCCGTAAAATGTCTCGCCTATTCCCTGGCCGACCCTTCCCAAATGGTAGAAATATTAGCTCGATTACTCTAGTCGTTTGGGAGTTATAAAGATTATTGTTCAAGAGTTTTAGCCTACATATTTGGAACAGGGTATAGTCGAAAATCCCGCATACTGTTTAACCCCTTATGTACCGTCGATGTCTTTTTAATTATATTCTTGCTGTATTTACACTAGTTTGTGCAGCTTAAGAAGGATCTGTGGTAGTAAAAAGGGTTAAGGGAAATAGTTCGAAGCCTGTTAATTGATAGAAACCCTTTTCAAACTGAGTAAAATCGTCTAATAGCAGCCAGACTCACGTTAAAAACACGTCACTGGTACAGAAGGGGTTAATAGATAAAGGCCCTTCTTAAACTGAGTAAAATCGTCTAATAGCAGCCAGAATCAAGTCAAAAGACGTCATTGGTACAGAAGGGGTTAATAGATAGAGACCCTCCTTAAACTGAATAAAATCGTCTCATAATAGCCAGAACAAAGTTAAAGGGGACGTCGACTGTACAGAAACGGTTGATGTTCAAGAGTTGTAGCCTATTTTTTAGGAACAGGGTATAAGTAACACCCCGTTCTTCACATTAAGGGAGTACACCTCGTTTTTTTCTCTTTCTCTCCCTCTCTCTTTGGTTTGTATCCATTCGGCCCCATTCAGCCTATTGCTTTAAGACGTTTACCCCCATCCAGGTGTCAATATTTTCCTGTTGAGCGTTAGCGAGCCAGCATATATTTTTGTTTTGACAGCAAGCTAAATTTGTACATTTTTCGATAGAATAATATATCCGGCGAAGCCGGTTTTTCCATACAATGCTGGAGAAATCGACACCTGGATGGGGATAAACGTCTTAAAACAGTTGGCTGAATGGGGTCGAATGGATGCAAGCCATGGAAAGAGAGAAAAAGGAGAGAAAGATAAAAAAAAAAAGCCGGTGACTCCCCTTAATCATCAATTACAAACCCCAATGTACTTGAATAAACTATTGAAAGCATATGGTCTTCCCGGGATTCGAACTCGGGACATCACACCCAGAACATAAGCATCTAAACCATTACATAACCACCAGCAGAAAATTCCCCATCCGGTGTAGAGGGAGATAAATGACACCGATCCAGCTAGGGTTCTAATATCGCTCATGCCATTTTTCACAGAGCCCATAGCGAAAAGACTCACAATATACGCTTACACACGCGTGCATAATATATACACTCGCATACAGACACCCAAACACACATGTACGTTCACAAGCACACATACGTAGATACACACGCACGCTCACGTACATACACATACGTACATACACACACACACGTACATAAAAAACGCACACACGCACTCGCAAGTACATACACACGCACATACTTGCTCTCTACTCTCAAACTCTCACTCTCCTCTCTCTCACACACACCCACCCTCACACACTCTCTCTCTCTCTCTCTCTCTCTCTCTCTCTCTCTCTCTCTCTCTCTCTCTCTCTCTCTCTCTCTCTCTCTCGCTTGACCTCTATCTGCAGAGGGCTGGGGTGATATGAAAAAAAAAAAAAAAAAAAATGTATGTGTATGTGTGTGCACTGTACAGTATGTATATATATACTGTATATATATGTATGTATGTGTGTATGTATGTATGTGTGTATGTGTGTGTGTGTATGTGTGTATATGTATGTACCGGTGTGTATATATATATATATATATATATATATATATATATATATATATAATATATATATATATATATATATATATATATATATATATATATATATATATAGTCTGTAAGGCCAGACTGCCTAGTAAGGACCTTGAGGTCTGTGTGGTCTGTGTATCTATGTAGCTCTATGTAGCTCTCTCTCTCACACATACACATCCAAACAGCCACATGCACACATACTGATAGATAGTTAGTTAGTTATTTTAGTGATCACAGCAAGACCAATACTTGCTAATACACACTAAGATAATCCACAAGCACACACACACACACACTCACATATAAACACACACAATATACAAACACACACATACACATTATCACATAATATAAGCACACATAACCACACACGTACCCTAACATTACACATACGCGTGGGTACACATATCTGAACATACATACAGAAAGATAAGTGTTTAGATATTTTACTGCACGTTTAGTCAAGCATACGCACACACACAACACGCACACACATACACACACACACACAACACGCAAACACACACACACACACACAGACAAACACACACACATATAAACCCAACTTGTGTTTTTTCCATTCACATATCCCATCTGGGCGAGCCAATTACTGGCCTCAATATACATCGTAGGCAATTTAAACTTGGTGGTGTGTAATGGGAGCCACTTGTTTTATGCCGGTGGGTGTGCTTTGGTCGGGGCTTATGCTGGCTTGGCCCCCTCATACTTTACGGGCTGCGGGCCGAGTATTTAGTGTTGCCAATTTAGCTACTCTCCTGCGCTAGATCTAGAGCTATTTACTTCGATCTAGAGGCAACTTTTTACATCTAGCGGCATGAATTCGTGTGGTATTCTGGAGATTGGGTCCTTATTGGAGCGATATTGTAGAGATAGTGGTATTATTCTAGCGATTTTCGGCTTTATTTACTATCTATCGGACTTGATTTGGTAACCCTGCCCTCATACCTTACACGTTGGGGGCCGAGTATCGTACCCATAATTGCCTCCGAAGGCTTGGTTCCTAAATATATATAATATTTTATTACTGAAGTCTGTTTATTATACCTGGCGTATTGGACAAGGTAGTAAACAAATTAAAACTCTGTCAGTGCCTTTACTGAAAATAGCCTTCGCTGGAAACCTCTTATTAGTAATATTATCAAAGTCTAGAGTTGCAAGTTTTATCTATTCGTCCGCTTCAGGTCACTTGGCGCACTATCATATGACCTTAACTGAAACTGAAACTGAAACTTTTTCTATTGCTCTAGACATAATCGAAAGCCTTCGATAGAGTCTGGAACACGTCTTCAATTTCCAAGCTACCCTCCTGTTTCTATCCCTCTATCTGTGCCTTTATCTCTAATTTACTTTCAGACCGCTCCATAGCAGCAGTTGTGGGCAGCCATCATTCACTTCCTCAACCTATCAACTCCGGTGTTCCTCAGGGTTCTGTCCTGTCTCAAATTATCTTTCTAACATTTATCAATGATCTCAACTGTACCTTTAGTCATATCCACTCATATGCTGATGACTACCTTACACTATTCAACTAGTTTTCACATCAACCTAGCATGCAAGCACTCCTAATCAAACGTGGCGAGGCCATAGAATGCCTATCTTCTAATCTTTTTCTATTATTTCTGATTGGAGCAGAGAAAATTTGGTTACTTTCAATGGCTCCAAGACCCAGTTTCTCCCTCTATCTCTCCATCACAATCTTCTACAAGACTATCAACTATTCTTCAACAACACACAACTCAACCCTTCATCTTCTCTCAACATTCTAGGTGTATCTTTTTCATCTGACCTTTCTTGGAAAGATCATATTATCACTCTTGCTAAAACAGCTTCCCAAAAGTTAGGTGTGCTAAAACGTCTCCATTGGTTCTTAGCCCCCGCATAGCTTCTTACTCTGTATCGGGGCACAGTACGTCGCCCCTGTCTTGATTATTGTTCGTATGTGTGGGGAGGCTCCACCCATACCGCACTTCTCGAACGAGTATAATTAAATTCGCCTTATCAACTCGCCTCCTCTTACTAGTTCCCTACAATCTCTTTCTACTCTCCACAATGTTGCATCTCTTTCTCTCTTCTATCGCTATTACAACAATCAGTGTTCTTCTGAGCTCTCTCAGTGTATACCCCTCCCTTGCGGCGAGTGCGAGGCACCCAATTTTCAACACATTCCTACCCCTATTCTGTCCAGCTCTCCAATCCAAGAATTGGCAAATGTTTTCAATCTTTCTTCTACTCAACAAGTGAACTCTGGAACTCTCTCCCTCAATCAATCTTTCCTTCATCCTATGACTTAGACTGCTATAAACTTGAAGTGTCCAGGCATTTTGACTCCAACGTCTCTTGAATTTGGCTCTGTCACTCTATTAACTTTGGGCATGACAGGAAACCTGCCTTTTGTCTCCTCCATATACATAGAAAACAAAAAAATTACAAGTAACTAACACAGTGGGTTTGCCGAAATTTGAATAATTTTTTAGAATACATTGTGAGTGTTCACCTTTGATATTGAGTTGACCTTTCTGAAGGAGTACATTTTGTTTGTACATAACCAATGCGCTGGGTAATATAATAAATGTCTAAATTGATTACATTCCATCAGCTAACTTTGTAGAGATAAGAAAAATATTTGAACTTGAATGTTTGCCTTTATATTGACCTTTATGATATTTGTCTGAAAATATATAACTTCCATTATCATAAAACTACAACTACCGGTACCTCAGCAAGTTATCCCTTCCTCCTCTCTTCACCTTCAAATTCAAATACATTCAAATTCAAATATCTTATTGCTATATTAATACATAAAGGAATGTGTACATATATTTGTGATGATACATAATAACATATGCAATGAGGACTTGATACCTTATGATGGGCCTATATGTCTCCTATAATCTTGTACATTATATAAATTAGTTTCACAATGAGTGCAAGTGTATAGTGCAAGTGCATGGTGCTCATTTCCTCTCCTTCCCCACCTCCCTATTACGTTTCTCCAGTAATTATCTCTCTCTCTCTCTCTCTCTCTCTCTCTCTCTCTCTCTCTCTCTCTCTCTCTCTCTCTCTCTCTCTCTCTCTCTCTCTCTTTTTAATATGTTTCTCCAATAATTATCTTGCTGTTTCTCTGAGTGTGGTCTCCCTGGGCTAGTAATTAAAGTCAGGTGGACCGGAAAGAGAGAGAGTGTGTGTGTGTGTGTATGTTACGGTTCGGGGTCTACCTGGACCCCCCCCCCCCCCCTAAGTGAGAGAGAGTGAGATGGAGTGAAGATCATAACCCGGTAGAAGAGGAAGGGGAAGGTGGTGTGTGAGGGACGAGCCCTAAGGGCAAGAAACTAGGTGTGAGAGAGAGAGTGAGAGTGTGAGTGAGTGAGTGAGAGGGTGGGGAGAGCATAAACTCGTCTTCAGATAATGTTATTTTATAATGCATTTTTCACGTTATTCAGCATCATGGAGACAAAAGGCAAAACTGCCTGTGACGAGGGGCTCCCCCAGAGTAGAAAGAGAAACAGGGCCAAAATCAAGAAATGTTAGAGCCAATATGTCTGGACACACGAAGTTTGAAGCAAGTTATAGGATGAGGGAAAGATGGATTTAGGGTAAGAATTCAGAGCTCAGCTGTTGGATAGAAGAAAGATTGGGAGCATTGTTTCACTCTTGGGTTAGAGAGTTTCACAGAGTAGGGGTGGGATTGTGTTGCAAAACAGGTACTACGTACCCTACGTAGGGGAAGTGGTATACACTGAAACAGCTCTGAGGAACACTGATTATTGTATTAGCGATATAATAGCGAGAGAGATGTAACATTGCGGCAAGGAGAGAGAGATTGCAGAGAATCGGTGAGTGGACGTGAGTTAATGAGACAAACGGCTTTCTTTTCTACTTTGTCTAGAAGTGCTGTGTGAGAGGATCCTCCCCACCCATGCGAACAGCACTCAATGCAAGGACGCGCTGTGCCGCTGTACAGAGCAAGAAGCTGTGCAGGGATAAAGAACCCACTGAGGCGGTTGAGCACACCCAGCTTCTGGGAAGCCGTTTTAGCAAGAGTGGTAATATGATCTTTCGAAGTGAGATCGGAAGAGAAAGAGACACCGAGAATACTGAGAGAAGATGGATGGTTGATTTTTTTATTGTTGAAGTATATAGGATAGTCCTCTGGGAGTTCTTGACAGGTAGCTAAATGGAGAAATTGGGTTTCGGAAGCATTGAAAGTAACAAGATTTTCTCTGCCCCAATTGGAAATGTTTGTTAGATCAAAAGATAAGTGTTCTACGTGAGTGTTTGAGTGATTGCTTGCTGGAGCGATCTGGAAAACTAGTTGAATAGTGTAATGTAGAGTTGTCAGTGGATAGGACTGGAGGTACAGTTGAAGAGATCATTTATGAATATTAGAAAGACAATTGGAGGTAGACAGAGCCCTGAGGAACACCGGAGTTGATAGAATGTGGAAGTGAACGATGGCCGTCCACAACTGCAGCTATGGAACGGCCAGAAAGGAAATTAGATATAAAGGCACAGATAGAGGGATAGAAACCGAAGAAGGGTAGTTTAGAAATTAGATATTTGTGCCAGACTCTATCGAAGGCGTGCAATATGTCTAGCACAATAGAAAAGGTTTCACCGAAGTCCCGAAAGGAGGATGACCAAGAGTTAGTAAGGTATGAAAGAAGATCACCATTAGACCCCTAAGGAAGCCATTCTGGTGATCTGAGAGTAGATTATGAGAAGAGAAAATTCTTAAGAAATTATAAAGTAAGAATAGTTTCAAAATCTTTACAAGAGATGCAAGAAATGAGAGCAACTGGATGATACTTGGAGGGTTGAGAGTGGTCACCCTTCTTTGGGACAGGTTGAATGTGAGCAAACTTCCAGCAAGAAGGGAAGATGTCAGAGAAGGGACAGAGACGGAAGAGTTTGCCTAGGCAGGGAGTTAGCACGGAAGCAAATTTTTTTAGTACAACACAAGGAACACCATCTGGACTGTATGCCTTCAGAGGGTAGAAAGTACATCTTTAGAAGAGATTAGGATATTAGGCACAAGTAGGAGAGAGGGGGATGGAGAGGGACGAATAGCACCGGAGTCATCCAAGGTGGAGTTTCTAGCGGAAGTTTGGGTGAAGAGTTCAGCTATGTCAGAGGAAGAAGTGATGGTAGTGCCATCTGAGTGGAAAAGGGGAGGGAAAGATGAGGAAGAAAAATTGTTGGAGGTTTTTGGCTAGATACCAGGAAACTTGGGAAGAGCTAGAGTTGGATAGTTCAGTGCATTTAGTATTGATGAAAGCGTGCTTGGCGAGTCGAAGAACAGATTTGGCTTGATTCCGGTCAGAAGCATAGGAAGTACAAAGGAGTACAAAGGAAATCAAGCAACAACAGGTCTAGCGACCCCTCTAGGCTGCTTATCCTCCAAAACACTGAGGATCAAGTGTCCAAGCAGTGGTTTAGAGTGGGTTAGAGAAAATTGGAAAAGGAAGAACTGCCCTGGAACTAATGTCTGTGGCAGTATTAGGAGATGTTAGAAGGGTACAGTTGGGTTAGTAAAATATCACAGTGATTTGTAAATGCAATAATCCTTGATGGATCTAAGGGGGGAATAATATAGTTATTCATTTACAAACGTAGTCAGTCGCGGGTTTGAGGCAAGATGTTTATCTAGGCGAAATTTAAAAGAATCAACAGTGCTGCAGTCTATAGTGACTCGGGGAAGCCTATTCCACAAGTTGACAACTCGATTGAAGAAGAAATTCTTGGACTCGTGTGAGTTAAAAAATGTATCAATAATTTTGCAACCGCTTCCCCTCGTGTAATTATGGTCGATAGTGAAGTACTTACTACAGTTCATATTGTCGATGCCTTTGATGATTTTGAACACTTGAATTAATTCTATTAAATCTGCTTTGGGTTAAAGGAAATATATTTAATTCATTAAGACGCTCCTCGTATGGTTTGTTCTTTAGGCTAGGTATCATTTTGGTAACTCTACGTTGAACTCGTTCTAGCTTTTCTATATATTTTTGGTAGTAAGGGCACCAGAATTGAACGCAATATTCCAGAAGAGGGCGAACTTAGGAATGGTAAAGAATGAGATTCTTGAGTTTGAAGGCGACGGTACCGTTTTAAAGTGTCCTCCTTATTGCAGACAGCAGTAGAGCAAACGTGAGTAAACCAAGATTTGTTTGCATTAGTCTGAGAGAAAGAAAATGGAATGTATGCCTCCATGCCCGAGAGGATTACCTTGGTATTGCATTTAGCACTCTCCGAGGGCGTATGCACTACAATATTTGAATAAAAAGATAAGTAGATAGATAGATAGATAGATAGATAAATAGACAGACAGATAGATAGAGAGAGAGAGAGACTATCATAAAAAACAATTAGTTTTGGGCCATGTTACTCATATTTACAAACGTAACGTGTAATTTTATTAGTGGTAAAGAGAGATTTAGAAATGGTGTGGGTGTGTGTGTGTGTGTGTTGTATTGTATTGTGAACTTTAGCTTCCGTTAACTTTATCTTTAACGTAAGTCACAACTTGTACTCAGGTTTCAATTAATGTTTATACTTGGCACACAATCCTATTTCCTGTATTAATTGTTCCTTTCGTAAATGATAAAAAAGTATACAAATAAAAAACAAAACAAAATTAGATTAAGACAGAAACGTAGATTATGACGCGTTATGGCAGTTTCTTCTGGCTATCAATAGACGATTATATATACATTGGGAAGGATATATGGAAGTGAGACAATCTTAACTCTTTTTAACTTCTACAAATCCTCCCTAAGGTGTAAAATCGTTTACGGGGGCCCACCTCGTTTTTTTTCTCTCTCTCCCTCTCTCTCTGGGTTCTATCCATTCGGCCCCATTCAGCCTACTGTTATAAGACTTTCATCCCCAACCAGGTGTTGATTTTTTCCTGGCGAGCGGTAGCGAGCCAGCATATTTGTTAAAATGTTTTTGACAGCATGCTAAATTTGTACATTTTTCGATATCAAAAATGTCTCCGGCGAGGCCGGATTTCTTCATATAATGATGGCTCGCTATCGCTCGCCAGAAAGAAATTCGACACCTGGATGGGATAAACGTCTTAAAACAGTAGGCTGAATTGGGCCGAATGGATACAAGCCAGAGAAAAAGAGAAAGGGAGATAAAAAAAGCAGGTGACCCCCCTTAATGACAGCCATAATAAACTGTCTAAACCCGTCATGATCCTCAAGGGGTAAAGGTATAGATGAACAGCGAGATAAATACTTGTGCACTTGAAGCTTCATGGGATTGGATGTGTTGTGCCCCTTTACCACTGATGCGATTTCATACGATTTTCGTCGCCGAGGACGTAGTTTTGTCAATTTGCAACGAATTTGTGCGACGTCAACGATTTTGACCGTTAAAAAACGTTGACAAGTTCACACTCGGCGCCTTGTCGCCGATGAATTCGACTTAATCGGCGACATTATGCGACTTCATCGGCAAATTGAGCGATGGTTCGCCGAAGAGCTCGGCGAGAACTGTCACATTTGAATAAAATATTGCGAAATAATGTGAAGGATGAACGAATCCTCGGCGTATGTTCTGCGACGTCTTCGGCGAATTAAGCGATGGTTCGGCGGATACCTCTGCGAGATTATCCGAAAACGTTTTACATATATTTCATGGCACAAACATAAGAACATAATGCCCCTTTCCCACTGATGCGATTTCATACAATTTTCGTCGCCGAGGACGTAGTCTTGTCAATTCGCAACGAATTTGTGCGACGACGTCAACGATTTTGACCATTAAAAACCGTTGACAAGTTTACACTCGGCGACGATGTCGCCGATGGATACGATGTAATCGGTGGATACCTCGGCGAGCTTATCAGAAAACTTTTTGCATATATTTCACGGCACAAACAGAAGAACATAAGAAAACGGGAGTCTGCAGAAAGCCGATCGGCCCACACAAGGCAGATCCCTGTCACACCCAACCCCAATTACAAGGCCTAATTATAGACCCAACTCACTAATGCCTTGAGGACTGACCTCTGTTACGTCCTGGGATATATAAACACTGGGCTCTTTCTATTGGACTAGGTATGCGGCAACAAGCAACAACGGAAAACGCTAGATCCAACCCTTATCTATAAACCCAGGCAACAAACCACCCTAAACCGTCAAGAGTCCTGCCTGGACAACGAGGTATCCTATGACTCGGTTACAGGGTGCACGCACTATAGACTGCTGATAGTCAAGCAGGCTATATAAACGATCACACAATTAAGTTGACTTAAAGCTTCAAGGAAAAGATAGATAACGGAATTAAATTGCAGAAACAATTTAATAACAAACTAGAAGAAAGTACATTTAACGTTACGTTAATTAATACAACTAATCACCCCTGCGTGAAAGAAGGTGAAAGCAAACAGTCCTCAAAACATCGTACAGGTAGACAAGATGCGGGTTTAAACTGCATGCGGCTACTGTAGGATCTGATGCTTAGCAAAGAAAATACGTTACGGATTTAGAGAACTCTTAACTCATAAGCAGGAATAAATACTAGTGATAGGACCTACAGTGTATAATGGCATAGGTATAATTAAATAAAGGCAGCAACTCGCAACATAACCACATACAGGTGTGCTTCTCACTCTTAGTCAGGCAAGCCTGCTCAGACAGAGTCTTTAAGCCCCACCCTGACTCACAATGCTCACAAAAACGGTAAACTGTGGCACAATAACAAGCATACAGAAATAATAAACCCCTAGCTGTTAATCTGCCAGGTGGCAGAGGTCTAGCCGGAAGGATATAGGCTTCGGATACCCGGGCTGAGCCACCTGCTCTAGCCTAGGGACGTTCCCAAGTCTGTGCGCCAAATTACTCTAATTGAAAGGGTGCTCTCTTGAGAGACTCAGATCGCAAGTATCTGACTCTCTCCTGGCGACCCTAAAACAAAAGCAAGACGTGCTAGCGCAGTGCTGAGTGGACTAGGCAAGGGCCCTCACACAACACAACACTAGACACACAGGGACACAGACAAGAAAATGCCCCCAGACTCCCACGGGTATCCTAGTAAAGTCGTGCGGGTCCACAGGACTCGCACCAGCATACTTTACTTAAAGGATCGCAAAAAGCCTCCCCTCCGGTCTAGCCCCTGCTAACCTGACATAAGAACACACTAGCAAGCATGAAACCACCAAATATGAGACAACAAAAAAGCTTCCTAGGTCTCATTAACAATTACGTCTCTGCATAAGGCCCAAAATCCTATCTAGTTATCTGAGAGCTCGTCGTTAATACAATAATAGATATAAGGTCTATCAAGGGGATGGGATAATTAAATAGATTGGTGAAGTAGTGGAAGGAAGGTATACAAAGTAAGAGAGAAAGTTTCTAAGTGGGGTTGAGAGGGATAGATATCAAGGGGGTCCGAAGGGTACGACAGTGAGGTGAGCTCTGAGTTTTGAATCTGTCTGGACCCCGCCCTAGGCATGCAGAATACATCCCATGCTTGGCAACACTCAACACAGTTGCCGGGTCAAAATCCTCTACCCCGTGCGTGAGTCGAAACTAAGCCTAACGTTGCAATCAAATGCATATGGCAACACTTCAGGCTCGTCCCAAGCTGGCAAGCGAAGCAATGTCCCAAGCCGGTCTCTCTCTCCCGCTCGTCTCCTCCCGCCCTCACTAAACTTACATCTTATATATTATAATGAAACAATCAACTATCGAGAATAAAATATACTAAGATGCGTTGGTTAAGAATAAGGGCAGCTACAAGCTGTGAAACAACATAAGAATATCCCAGACATTAGTTACGTTGTCGTAGGATATATACTAAGGAAAAGCCTGCCGACCGGCTGCCACCAGCCGGTTTCTAAACGGCTGGGCAACCGACGCGCGCGCATGCCCACACGTGGCTACTATGCAGAAGCGTCACACCTCACCAAAACGGTCAGATATCAACACAAGATTACGGGGTCTGCAGAGCGCCGATTGGCCCACACCAAGCACATCTCCCCTCATACCCAACCCATCTCGTCGAAAATGTACAAATTTATCTTGAAGGGGGATCTAGAGTTTTTTGTTTTTAGTTTGATGGAGGTCTAGTGAGGAAACTAAGAAATAAAGGAATGAATGACCACACAAACGGTTTGCTCATTCATATATTTGTTTATGATTAATTTAGTTTCATCCCTAGACCTCCATCAAGCATATAAAGCACCCCCCAACACCCTCCTTCAAGATCAATTTGTACATTTTTCGATAGAAAAATATCCTGGCCGAAGGCCGGTTCCTCAAAAAGTACAGGCTCGCTATCGCTAGCCAGGAAAAACTCGACGCCTAAATGACACGAAAAGTCTTAATATTGACAACGAAAGGGGGTGAAATGTCTTAAAATCGCCAAACTAATGGGCCGAACGTCATAAAATATGAAGACTAATGGGGTTAACCATGAGGAAGAAAATGGACCAGAAAAACGACCCATCTCCCCTTAATTTGGAGTTTGGCAATGTCCTTGCCGTATGTTTACGTTACAGCTTAATTGAGCTCACCTCGCTTTTTGTTTTCTCTTTCTCTCCCTCTCTCTTTGCCTTGTATCCGTTCGGCGCCATTCAGCCTGCTGTTTTAAGACGTTTACCCCCATCCAGGTTTCAATATTTTCCTGGTGAGCGGTAGCGAGCCAACATATATATTTTTTTTGTTTTGAGAGCAAGCTAAATTTGTAAATTTTTCGATAGAAAAATTACTCCGGCGAAGCCGGATTTCTCCATACAATGCTGGCTCGCGCTCGCCAGGAAGATATCGATACTTGGATGGGGATAAACGTCTTAAAACAGTTGGTTGAATTGGGCCAAATGGATACAAACCAGAGAAAGAGAGAAAAGGAGAGAAAGAGAAAAAAAAAAAAAAACAGGTGAACCCCCTTACGAGAGGTGTAGAAAAAAGGGTTGGCAGGTATACTATAGGCCTAATCATTTTTTTTACCCACCTCGCCGAAGGTGCTCTTTGGCCTCCGCGAGGTGTCTTCCGAGCATTCATCTATATCGCACAGCCCTTCGCACGCCTCTGCGAAGTATACCCGTGGCGGGTATACTCTCGGTGATGCTTTTTTTTCGTGCGACACCCTTGTCGATGTCTCGCCGATGGCGCCGAGGATCTCCGAGGGCCTCGGCGATCCCTCGGCGATCGGACCCCTCGCAAGTCCTCGTCCCAAATTTTGAACAATCCGAACATTGGCGATGACCGGCGAGGGTCCTCGCGACGCCTTGCGAGTCAAACGATTATCATGCGAGGGTTCAAGATTTTGTTGCGACATGTCACGAATGTGCCCATTTCTTGGTGTCTGCGATGAAAATCGTATGAAATAGCATCAGTGGGAAAGGGGCATTGTAGGGGAAAATTGCTACCCTGATAACATTTGATGCTGAGGAACACTCGCTGTGAACAAATAAAGATGGAATACCTGGTGATGTTACAAAGGAAGGCAAGCAACAGCAGATCCTAATGGTCTTTACTAGTCTGCTTGTAAACAAAAATAAAAAATACATAATACAAATGAAAGGAAGAAAAACAAACTAAAGATTGCTACAGCCATCAACTGATACTAGGTACAGCACAAATTCCATCCCAATAATATCTTCCCATTGATACACCGGGATTCGAACCCGGGGCTATTGGATTACCAGTCCAGTAGCATGACCACTCCACCACACCTCCCCATGTAAATATATATACTGTATATAGGGTGGCACAATATTATGTTACCCATACATGTCATACATCTGGTTACTGCTCAGTAATATCACACCTCTCTATTGAATGAACATACAGTTTAACGCACCAATACGTCTCCCAGTCTTTGAGGATGAATAATGTTCTGACCCTGGCGAAAAAAATGTATCCAGTGGCAACAAGCTTCGTCACACCGGCAAGCCCCTTTACTTCCCGAGGAGGACTTTTGTGATAACCGCCCCTCTCCTTACACACGCAAATTAAATTCACTTAATTTCCAAAGCGAGAGAGGAGGGAAGGAAAGAATTGCATCCGTTTGGCGTCAAGGGACAATTTGTTAGTGGCAGTTGATGGCAGGCTCAGATAGAAGGAGGGGAGGAAGAGGCAGGAGGGGAGGAAGGAGGTAGGAGGGGAGGAAGGAGGTAGGAGGGGAGGAAGAGGCAGGAGAATGAGGAGGTAGGATTAGGGGAGGAAGAGATAGGAGAAAGAACAGGTATGAGTAGGGGAGAAAGAGGAAGAAGAGAGAGGAGGTAGGATGAAGGGAGGAATAGGTAGGAGAGGAGGAAGAGGCAGGAGAACGAGGATGTATGAGTAAGGGAGGAAGAGGAGGTGAAGGGAAGGAGGAGGAGGAGTAGAGGAATCAGAGAATGTTGACAAGGAAGAGGACGAAAAAAAATAGATAATATACTTAACAAGGAAGATTTTGGATAAGGAAATAAGAGATAATTGTGAAGAGGAAGATGAGTTCCGTTTCTAGAGGAGAAAACATGCACAAGAGGGTGGAGAGGGCGCGAAGGGGAGTGGTGACGCATTTGTAAGGGGATATAGGGGATGAATTTGAGAGGGAATAAAAGGGGTGAAAGAAGACAAAAATTTACTGTATTCTGCAGGAGACATTTAGAAGGCATGTAGGGAATATGTTGATGCATGAAGATAAGGAAGAAGTATATTGTAGGTGATCAAGAGAAAATATTTTATAACAGAGAAATAGAGACCGGTTGGTGGTAGAAGATGCAAATGAAACATACATACTGCAGGAGGGGAAGAGGAAGGGCTTATCTGGAGAAGGAAGAAAGACGATATGCGGAAGGAAAATTATGCAAAAAAGTAACAAGGAAAAGGAGAGACTAGAAGAAAATAATTGGAGTACAAAGGCCTACAAGGAAGTCAAGTAACAACATATCTGGTGACCCCTCGAGGCTGCTTGCACTCTAAATCACTGCTGCTCAAAGTGTCCAACAGTGTTTCAGAGTGAGTGAGGGAAAAGAAAAAGGGGAAGTATTGCCCTGGAATTAGTGTCCATGGCAAGGTTAGCAGATGTTAGTAGAAGACAAGTAAGTTAGTAACATAGCAATTAAAAAAGTAAGTCCTTCATGTAACTGAGAAAAGAGAGTAGAATCTTCGTTATTTAATGATTCTCAATGCAGTGACGCTCGTTGTGTCTGTGAGAGATAAAAAAGTTTTAATTTATAAATGCAGTCATTCGTAGATTTAAGGCAAGGTGTTGGTCTAGGCGAAGTTAAAAAAAACATCAACGGTGCAGCAGTCAATTACATCTCGAGGGAGCTCTTTCCACTGGTTGACAACTCAATTTTAAAACTACATTCTTAGACGAGTGCGAGTTAAAAGACTTACCAATTATTTTGCAACCATATCCACGCGTGTATCATGATTGGTCGATCCTTAAGTAGTTCATTGCACTTGATATTTTAAGTATATATTACGAATCTCCATGTCGTTGCAAATACAACGGTATATATATGACATTATTAAATTTCGTAATTTTTTGTTTGCCCATGGTTCAAAAATGATTGAAAACAGTAAATCACCCATGGACCAGGAGTCAATGTATTGTTTTCAAGTTTAGTTCAACCCTCTGGATCCATTAGAAGCATCAGAATTGTAATTGTGCCTTTATTGTGGAAAATCGTATTGGCCCCACGTGATAAAACAGCTGCAAAGATGTTTTGGGGGGAATTTCAAATGCTCAAGTTATGGGCCCAAATTAGCTTTGCCTTATACCAATGGAGTCCCTATGACTTAAGGATTTGAATTATAAGCGTGGATTAAGTGTACGCCTATAGTCAGGTTGCCATAATGCAAGATGTTTGTCCAAACTCACCCTGGCGAAATTATGACACTGCTTGGGTCATTCTTATTTTTCAAAATGTTAAGTAAATATTTAAAGTCTTCACGGCGTTGCAAATCCAACGGTATATGGCATTTTTTACTTTGGTAATTGTTTTCTGCCCACGACAGCAATTCACAGATTTATGAAAATAGTAAATCTCCCATGTTCTAGGAATTGATATATGGAATTCGCCCATCAGAATCTTGTGCATTTATTTGTGGAAAATTATATTGACCCCACATGTCAAATAGGCTGGAAATAGGGTGTTTTATGGAATTGTATATGCTCATGTAGCCTAAGGTATGGGCCCAAATTAATAATTTTCTCTCTCTTTAGTGCTGATATTGCTTAAGTCATCGGAATCGCCCATGTGAATGGGCAATGTTGTAGGGATATCACTTGAGCCCTCTGTTGTAAAAGCTAATTACAAAAAAAAAAAAAACAAACATTAAGGGCATTACTCATTTTCAATAAATGTATTATTCGTCTTTGATGTAGTCTCCATTCTCATTGACGACAGGTCCAATAGTTAAAGTAAATACTTTCTTCATTCTGATGTAACTATATAATTATTTTGGGATAGTTTTACTTTGTTTCGCAACATGCAGCTCCAGAGTCTTTTTACATTGCTTAAATAACTGGCTGGCTTTGCGACGCAGTTCTATGAATATTATTCGTTAAAATAAGGCTACATTAGGACCAATCACAGAGCAGGGGCTGGGTAAATAGAAAATGTATATTTTGTTGGCTGTAACTCAAATAAAACTAACACTCGTCATTCGCATGCACAACACGTAATATACAAGATATATACACTCTCCTCCACAATGCAGAACTTCTGCTTATCAAAATTAATTTATCCCTAGAACTACTACTCTTTGGAATTCACTTCCCTCGAGTTGCTTTCCACAAACTTACAATCTACAAAAGTTTAAATCCAGTTGTTACAAACATTTTATGAATGGAGGATGCCTTTAGGCAAATGGACCTTTTTGTTTTATCTGTGTTTTTCCTTCCTCCGTTCATTGTCTCTTTAAAAAAAACAAAAAAAAAATCTTTCTCTATGTATATGAAGGAGACACAAGACAAAGCTGCCTGTAACAAGTCTCCTCGCCAAAGTTGAAAGAGTGATAGGCAGCCAAATTCAAAGTACATTAGACTCATAATAAGTAACACCCCGTTCTCAACATTAATCATCAATTACAAAACCCAATGTACTTGAATAAACTAATGAAAGTTCTCCCAGGATTCGAACTCGGGACACTACACCAATATCATAAGATACATACACAATAACACAACCCTTCAGCAACAACGTTCCACGAAGAGTTGAGGCTTTTACTGAAGGGAGAAGAAATAATAATATAATGCACTCCGGCACATATTTACACACAATTATAATACGCCTTATTTGTAAACATGTTGAAAAATAATACGTGCACACATGCATACACACATACAATAGAATATGGACAGTCCTTTATCAAACACATACCGGTATTGTATTGAATAATCCTGAAATGCTGGAAAAATATTTTGAATCATCCTCTTAATACATATGTTTGATTCAGTATTTTTACTCATTTATTGTTTAAATTCACGTTAAGGGGAAAGTGGCTATTTTATTGGTCTATTAAATTATATGTTATTTTGTTTTCCTCGCTAGACCTCCATCAGGCTTAAAAAAACACCCCCTAGACCCCCTTCAAGATAAATTTGTACATTTTTCGGTATAAAAATTTCCCGGCCTTCCTCTTAAAACTACTGGCTTGCTATCGCTCGCCAGGATAAAATCGACACCTAAATGGCACGAAAGGTCTTAAAATTGACAACGAAATGGGTTGAAAGCTGTTAAAATCGTCAAACTAGTGGGCCGAACGTCTTATAATCTCAAATCAAATGGGGCTTTAACATGAGGGAGAAGGGGTGCCAGAATATCGACCCCTCTCCCCTTTACCCACTGAGCCCCAGCTAGTTTATAATAAATGTAGTCTACCACCAGGGACCGGCTGTTTCTGATTTTTGTTTTTTTCCAGAAACAATAGCGAATGGATTAGGAATGAAGGAAAAACCACAAAAAAACGATCAAAAAGGTCAAAAATTGGTCCTACGGAGCCCCCGAAAGTCGATTTTACGAGTAAAAAATTGAAGGCAATACCACCCAAAATACCGTTTTTTGCGCGCTCACACGTACGCGGTTGGACTTTGAGAGATTTTAACCATCGGCATGGTTGCGTGGGATACTTACGCAGTTCCCATACAAATCTGATCCCTCTAGGTCCCATAGGACTGGAGTAATTGGGACCGGACCGGCCAGGACGCATGGTTTGCGTCGCTGGGGTTTAGCGTTACATACATTGTGGACGCAAACCCTGCGTCGCTGGGGCTCAGTGGGTTAATAATAAATGCTGGAGTCGGAGAATAAAACTGTCAACAAGCGTCATGATCCACAAGGGTTTAAGGGGGCCCACCTCGCTTTTGTTATCTTTCTCTCCCTCTCTCTTTGGCTTGTATCCATTCGGCTCCATTCAGCCAACTGTTTTAAGACGTTTACCCCAATCCAGGTGTCAATATTTTCGTGGCGAGCGGTAGCGAGCCAGCATATATATATTTTTGTTATCACAGCAAGCTAAATTTGTACATTTTTCAATAGAAAAATTTCTCCGGCATGCCGGATTTCTCCATACAATGCTGGCTCACTATCGCTCGCGAGGAAGAAATCGACACCTGGATGGGGATAAACATCTTAAAATAGTTGGCTGAATGGGGCCGAATGGATACAAGCCAGGGAAAGAGAGAAAAGGAGAGAAAGAATAAAGAAAGCCGGTGACCCCCCTTAAGATTGAAGGCTGGACCAATCACAGGGCATGCAGGGGCTTGGTAAATAGAAAATGGACATTGGAGTTTGTTTTGACTGTAACTAAAATAAATATAACACTCTCGTCATTCACACGCACAACACCCCCTTGGTATCAGGGGGTGATCTGGGGGGAGGGGAGTACTGAGCCTGGTCCTGAAGATAACAGCACTTCTTATTAACCCCTTGAGCACCGTCGACATCCTTCTCATTCTATTTTGGCTGCTATTAATCGATTTCATGCAGTTTAGGAAGGACCTCTAGCAATAATATGGCTTCAAACAATCCCGACTGACCTTTTTAACTACTACAGATCCTTCCTAAGCTGCATGATAACGTCTAAATACAGCTAGAATGAATTATAACACACGTCGCTGGTACCGTGTTGGGCCGCTCTGTCCTCGAGGCATCCTTTATTTTGGGTTGTATATATATTGTATTTTATGTATTTATTAATTTATATCGATTAAGGGGAGAGTGGCTGTTTGTTTGGTTATTCATGTATTGTTTTTAGTTTCCTCCCTAGACCTCCACCATGCTTAGAAGAAAACAAAACTAGAACCCCCCTTACAGATAGATTTGTACATGTTTCGGTAGAAAAACGTCCCGGCCAAAGGCCGATTCCTCCTAAAATTACAGGCTCGCTATCGCTCGCCAGGAAAAAATCGACACCTAAATGGCACGAAGGGTCTTAATTTTGACAAAGAAATGGGGTGAAATGTCATAAAATCCCCAAACTAATGGAACCAACGCCTTAAAATCTCAAAACTAGTGGGGCTAAACATTACGGAGAAGGGGTCCAGAAAAACGGTCTGTCTCCCCTTAACCCTCTGACTTCCTAACTGGTGCCCGACCTCTCTGCCTACGACCGCGTTATCACTTATCTATTCACAAGCATTCTCCATTCATTCCTTTTCATTACCACTTATCTTGCCTGTTCTTCAGTCATCTCTTTATCTTCCAACGCATTTATTTCACCATCTTTCCATCTCCTCCAAGGTCTTCCTCTCAATCTAGTTCCCCTTGTTTCTGACTCATATACTCTCTTTGTAAGCCCTTCATCTCCCAAGCGTTCAACATGTCCATACCAGCAGAGCACCCTTCTATCCACTCTGGCCTATAAATGCTCCTGTTGTCCCACTCTTCTCCGAACCTCTTCATTCCTCAATCTGTCTCTATGCGTTACTCCCCACATACTCCTCAAGCAGCTCATCTCCATTGCATCCAACCTTGTTTTCTCTCGTAACTTCAGAGCCCATGTCTCAGCCCCATACATCACTTTTAGTATAGTTGGTCAAATAAGTGATGTCGTGGCACCAAGTATATTTCGATCAATTATTGGTATCAGCACTATATAAGCATTAATTTATCTTTACACACCCTATTCAACATCTGACAGACATTAATACAGCACACAGCGAGCAAAACGTAATGACAGCGAAGACATGACTTATTTGGCCAACTGTACTTGATGTAATTTACCATTTATATGCCATTCCTTTGTTACAACACCATCAATTACAAATAGCTCACGTTACCCCAAAGCTCACCTTTGATGTATTTTACCTTATTTGCTATTCATTTATTCCAGCTCTGGCCATTACAAGCACCGTACGTTATCCCGAAGCTCCCCTCAACCAACCTTATCCCCTTCTCTACCGGGAAGTAATTTTAATTTTATTCTAGGTATATTTAGACGATTTTGTTCAGTTTAAAAAGGATCTGCTGTAGTAAAAATGGTTAAGTTAGATAGTTCGAAGCATGTTTATTGCTGGAGGTCCTTCTAAAACTGAATAAAATCGTCTAAAAGTAGCTAAAATGTTCAAAAGACGTCGCCGGTATAGAAGGGGTTAACCCGTTCAGTACCAGGGACGTCCTTGTATCATATTTTGGCAAGTATTAGACGATTTTATTCAGATTAAGGAGGACCTCTAGCATTGATATGGCTTGACACTATCTCAACCAACCCTTTTAACTACCACAAATCCTGCCCAAGCTGCATAATATCGTCTAAATATAGCTAGAATAAAATATAACACGCGTCACAGGTACTCAAAGGGCTAATTAAGGAGGTATCACACTAGACCTTTCTCAACTTTCTGCGGTCAAAATTTTTCTGGCAATATTTCTAGGATCTTTTCCACTGGTGTCGGAAACTAGACCGATACTATATTAACCCCTGCTATACCGGTGACGTCTTTTATATTATATTATAGCTATATTTAGACAATTTTACGCAATTTAAGAAGGAGCTGTAGTAGTAAAATGGGTTAAGTGAGATATTTCGAAGCCTGTTTATTGCTGGAGGCCCTTTTTAAACTGAACAAAATCGTCTAATAGTAGCCAGAATATAGTAAAAGGACGGCACCGGTACTGAAAAGGTTATCTTAGAGGTGGAAGAATAGTTTACGCAGTTGACCTCACAAGCTGCCAGACCAGCGTTGAGGATAAATTTTGAGGGAAAAAGCGCTCGTGTGGTACCAGGGTAACTAATCACACTAGCAGTATAAAACCTATATTAGGCTCGTATACTCGGGTTTTTAATTAAGGGGGGTCACCGACTTTTTTCTCTTTCTCTCCTTTTCTTTCTTTCTCTGGCTTGTATCCATTCGGCCTCATTCAGCCAACTGTTTTAAGACGTTTGTCCCCATCCAGGTGTCGATTTCTTGCTGGCGAGCGATAGCGAGCCAGCATTGTATGGAGAAATCAGGCTTCGCCGGAGAAATTTTTCTATCAAAAAATGTAAAAATTTGCTTGCTGTCAAAACAAAAATATATATATATGCTGGCTCGCTACCGCTCGACAGAAAAATATTGACACCTGGATGGGGGTAAACATCTTAAAACAGTAGGCTGAATGGGACCGAATGGATACAAGCCAAAGAGAGAGGGAGAGAAAGTTAAAGACAAACGAGGTGGGCTCCCTTAAATGACTCCCGAAATTAACTCTATGTGGCGTACACTGTTTCATATTCTGGGTATGAAAAGATTAAATATATTGTCCTTAATAATATGCTCTCATAAAGGTATAAGCCCATATAATATAGTGATCGAAAAATAAATCACTATCAGTATACCCAATGATCTTACTGTATATACCTTTTATATAACCTTGATTTTGACAGTGAAGTAAGCTTTGGAAGTCTCTCTCTCAATCTTTCTTTTCCTCATCCTATGACTTAAACGGCTTCAAGCTCCGTGTGTCCAGCCATATTGACGTTAGCATACCTTGAATACGGCTCTCTTCCACTCTTTCAACTTTTGGTGAGACACTTGTTACAGACAGCTTTGCCTTTTGTCTCTTTCATACATAGAGAAAACAAAAAGGGGAGGGGGAACAGAGTCACACAAGAGCATTTATCAGCAACTGTATTCGGCAACCAATTTTCAAATAAAATCATAATAAAGTAATACATGATTAAATATAATAATATGATAATGTATAGTGGTCAGGTGCTGTACTTATAGTGGTCAGGTGCTGTACTTATAACTGTGTTGATGGTGTAATATAATAATATGATAATGTATAGTGGTCAGGTGCTGTACTTATAACTGTGTTGATGGTGTAATATAATAATATGATAATGTATAGTGGTCAAGTGCTGTACTTATAGTGGTCAGGTGCTGTACTTATAACTGTTTTGATGGTGTAATATAATAATATGATAATGTATAGTGGTCAGGTGCTGTACTTATAACTGTGTTGATGGTGTAATATAATAATATGATAATGTATAGTGGTCAGGTGCTGTACTTATAACTGTTTTGATGGTGTAATGGTTAGAGTGTGTAAGTTCTGTATGTGATATAATGTATAGTGGTCAGGTGCTGTACTTATAACTGTTTTGATGGTGTAATGGTTAGAGTGTGTAAGTTCTGTATGTGATATAATGTATAGTGGTCAGGTGCTGTACTTATAACTGTTTTGATGGTGTAATGGTTAGAGTGTGTAAGTTCTGTATGTGATATAATGTATAGTGGTCAGGTGCTGTACTTATAACTGTTTTGATGGTGTAATGGTTAGAGCGTGTAAGTTCTGTATGTGATATCTTAGGTTCGAATCACATGCTTTCATTAATTTAATTTGGGGTGTCATTGGTGTTAAGAACGATGTTAAAAATTGGTATTGGCAACAAGAGTACATTGTGTAAAGCAAGTGTATAACACGGTATATAATATCATAGAGTATATTGATAGTGATTTGCATTTTCATACGTGTATCCGATATATTTAGTACTACCAATATACTTTCATAAAGGTATATTCAAATAGACACTTATTTACCCTTAGAATACCTCCTTAAGCTCATAATATTTGACAGTAGAAGTAGAGTAATATATTATTGTGATACCTGAATTATCATAAGACTACATAATTTACCCTAAAACTTATAATATTTGAGAGAAGCAGTAGAGTAATTGTTATACCTAAATGATCACAATTATACAGAATTTACCCTAAAACTTATATCTGACGGAATATGTGTAAAATAATTGACACACCTAAATTATTATATACGACTACAGAATTTACCCTAATACTCATGATATTTAACAGAGCAGATGTAGAGTAATTGTGATTCGTATATAATCATTAGACTACAGAATTTACCTAAACCCGCTGAGTACCAGCTAAATATTTATAAATGTACCACCCAGGACCGGCTGATTCTGAATTTTTTGTTTTATTCCAGAAACAATAGCGAATGGGCTAGGAATGAAGGAAAAACCACGAAAAACCGATCAAAACGCTCAAAAAATGGTCCTACAGAGCCCCCGAAAACGGATTTTACAAGAGTAAAAATTTGAAGGCAATTTCCCCCAAAAAACAAGTTTTTGCGCACTCACGCGCACGCGGTTGGACTTTGAGAGTTTTCAACCATCGGCATGGGTGCGTGGGATACTTACACAGTTCTCATACAAATCTGAGCCCTCTAGGTTCCATAGGACCGGAGTAATAGGGACCGGAGTGACACTGACGCAGACGTCTGCGTCGCTGGGGTTTAGCGTTACATACATTACCGACGCGCTGTTTGCGTCGCTGGGGCTCAGTGGGTTAAAACTAATTTGTTTTGAAAGATCAGAGGTTAAGTAAGTATGATACTTAAATTATCATATACGACTACAGAATTGACCCTAAAACTTATATCTGAAGGAATATATGTAGAATAATTGACACCTCAATTATCATATACGACTACAAAATTTACCCAAGGCTCCTAATATTTGACTGAGTAGATGAAGAGTAAATGCGATACTTCAATACATATATAACTACATAATTTGCCCAGAAACTCATAATATTTGACAGTAGATGTAGAGTAGTTGCGATCCCTAAATTATCAATTCGTAATATCACCAACTCACAAATTAACTTACAAATAAACCTAGTTAATGAAATCAATGAAATTAATGAACACATGTGGCACTCCTAGGGCTCGAACCTAGGATACTCGCACATAAATCAAATAAGACTACAACATATTTTACCCTAAAACTCCTAATATTTGACAGAGTAGATGTAGTATAAAGTAATTGAGATACCTTAAGGGGGCAGTACTTGCTATTTCTGGACCCCCTTCTCCCTCATGTTTAGCATATTAGTTTGTCAATATTAAGACATTTCGTGCCCTTTAGGTGTCGGTTTTATTCTTGGCGAGCGATAGCGAGCCTCTTATTTTAGAAGGAAACAGCCTTCGGCCAGGACATTTTTCTACCGAAAAATTTACAAATTTATCTTGAAACGGGGTCTAGAGGGTGTTTTTCTAAGCTTAATGTAGGTCTAGCGAGGAAACTCAAAAATATATAAATACATGAATGTATAGACCAAAAACCAAGCACTACCCCCTTAAACAGCATAAGACTACATAATTTGCCTGACCAAAGTAGTCGAAAAAGAAGTATCGTGGATTCACGATAGTCAGTGGTATAACCTACATTTTATATGTATCATACCCTAAATACAGTTTGTACAGTATGTAAGCTTAATAAGTTAAATAAGGCCTATTATACGAAAGTATAGTATTTACGAGTCTTTAGGAATGCATATATGATTTATCATATAAGCCATGTCGTAACATTATAAATGCGGTGCGATATTTACCGCTAGATATCCGCTACAAACTTAGCAGTAGCCGCCAGATTCGTAGCGTAAGACGATGACATCTCGGATTAGGGCGCACCGCGTCAGAGCTCCTTAGTCTACCATCGAGACAACATCTCCACTCCTTAGTTCGCCGCGACCTGGTTCCGGTTTTCATCCAGCTCTCATCATTAACTTAAACTCAACTTCATCCAACAGACAGACCGACTGACAGCTAAGCCTTATTATCATGATTTAACTTTCTTCAACCTTATTTATTCTTTATTTTGTTCAGGTGCACCCATGTGGTCACCTTGAGGTAAACATCCAATGGTGTTCGAATAGTAGCCATTTGCCTACCAACCATCAGCACCTCCATCAGCATGTCTACTTTGCCTAGCTGCAACTTTTCTATGGTGATTTAAATAGTGAGTTACACTCCCGGTATTATTATTATTAATTTACATTTATATGAGCGGACCTTTTCATTCTTAGGTAGCCTAGAGTAAACTTATCTTCCTTAAATCCGCCATATTGGTGCCCAGACCTCGGGGCTTTGGCCCACAGTTAAATTTCCGATAGTTAGGCATGAGTAAGGGTAATGTTGAGGGAGGTTGTAGGTCAAAGGATCCAGGGGGTGTAGGTCTGGGGTATAAACTGGTGCAAGTAGTGGCCGAGGTAGATCGCATAGCGATATTCGGCCACTCATACCCAACCCGACTGAGGGCAGCAGACCAGGGCCCTGTAGAATACAGGGGAGCGACCGGGGATCGGCAGTTTCAATTCCGCTACTTTGGGGTGCCGGGGGCTAACATCACAAGTCTTAAGTCCTCCGATGAGTGGGCTAGGCTGGTAATATACCGGCCCCTCTACACCTATTTACTCATCGGGGGCAACGACATAACCCCCGATACCGATCCCCGTGCTCTGGCTGCGACGTTAGGGGACCTGGCTCTGGCTGTAGAGAGGGACACGGGAGGGAAATGTATCCTGATTTCCCTAGAATACCGCTCACGAGTAAGGGGAATATCGGCAGAGCAATACAATAGAATTAGGAATTCTGTAAACCGATCATTGCACTCTAGGCTCGACGTGACGCGCCATCGCTTTTTGTCTGTCTTGTGGAAACCGCAGGATCTTGACATAGACGGTGTCCATTTAGACCTCGACACAAACAAGATCCTGCATGACAAGATAACTGGCGTGACTAAACGCTGGCTAGAGCATGATTCCGGAGTGGTAAGCCTGCGACTCCCTAAATTCTGCTTCCCGCCCATCACCTTCCCCCATTAAATTATCCTTCTTTCTTTTTGTTTTCTTAATTATTTTATTAACACTGCATTTGTTTCCCTAATTTCATTAGTATTTACTATTTGACTTATGACTGACCTACCATCTCATATTTCCTTCATTGTTTAATCATCATATCCCAATCTCTCGTGGTACTGTATTGCGTAAGGTAAGCGGTTTATATAGTAATTTCTACCCTTTTAGTAGGCTAATGTGAATGTAATATTGCATATGAGGACTAAAATTGTAAGTACATATGACAATTACCACGATTGAGACTAATTATAGAGGTCCGTATTGGCTGACGAAGGGTTAGACTAATTCGTGTAAATAATTTAATGCCTAGTAAACCAGAAGATAACAAAAACATAATTATGTCTATCACAGTCTCGAAAATCCAGAGAGGGGATTTGAGGGGTCTCATCACTAGGTTAACGTCCGATTTGGAAGACTTTGTAGCTAGTGCAACTCCTGAACAGCTAGAGGCTAGGTTAGAATACCTACAAACTACCTATGATCGTATAGTTACCCTGAATGAAAGTATAGTATCAGTGTTAGAGGGTGAATCAGATATTCATGCGGAGTATGAACAGCGCGCTGTCCATGATATCGCCAATTTAGAGGCAATCCATTTGCTGCGAAGGGCGGTGAAGAAAATAGAGATAACCCCGACTAGCCACGCTGCCAACCAAACAGATCCCCGCCGTGAAGTCAATTTGCCCAAATTAAATTTACCGAAGTTCAGGGGAAACTTGACCGAGTGGTTTGCATTTTGGGACGTCTTTAAATCAACAGTGCATGAATCAAAACTTGACGATGTACGAAAGTTCCATTATCTTAAAGGCCAACTCGAGGATGAAGCCTTACATTAGGTAGAAGGTTTTTCCATCATAGGTGAAAATTATGATAGTGTCGTGAACTTATTACAGGCGACGTATGGAGACACTGACCAGCTCAAAGTAGCCCACGTGAATGCCCTGTTGAACCTAGCACAGCCTAGGTACAGGGTCGATGAACTGACAAAATTCAGGGCAGATATGGAGTGTCACACAAGGTCATTAGATGCGTTAAGTGTAACTTCACAAGAAATGCTAGTCATAATCTTGAGACAGAAATGATTACCTCTAGCTATTCTAGATAAAGTTCGTACTTTTGATTTGGAGGAGTTCAAGGAGTCATTTAGTAAAGAGATTAGCAACATACAATTGAAAAATGGTAGGACGGTGGGTGGGTCAGAAGGGACAACAGCAAGGGGTTCAATTAATATGATGGTAGGTTCTAAAGGGAAGGTTGAAGAGTCACGAAAAAAAACACAAATGTCATGTAGGCTATGCAACAATCCCAAGCATAAATGGCTAAGCTGTACCAAATATCAAACCAATGAAGCCAAATTAGCTCAAGCAAGGAAGCTAAAATTGTGCAAGGGTTGTCTGAGTAAGGACCATGGTATGCAGGGTAAATGTACTGCTTCCTATTTGAGGCCCTGTCGCAACTGTGAGGGTCATCACTTTGACAAGTTATGCCCCACAGGTAGTCTAGTCAAGGAGGAAAAAGTAGGAGGTACTGCAACACTAATGCTAGGCAGTAGGAAGGACACCACCATTTTACCCACAATCAATATACCCATAGAGGGTTATGGCAGGACACAAGCCTGTCGGCTACTCCTGGACCAGGGCTCACAACGATCCTTTATAAAGAGATAGGTGCTGGATGGTGTAAAACACTGTGTAGTAGGTAGCGAGACCCTTAGGTTGCAAGGTTTTACAGGAGTGTCCGACAGTAGAGACTACGAAGTTATTGAAGTTGCTTACATCTACCGTAAGAAGAAACACTTCTTACAGTGTGTAGTGGTAGATGAACTCCCAAACTATCATCTGTAGGAATGAACAAACTAGAGCATGCACTTCGTAGGAAATGTATTTACCTGTCTGATCCCGAAGGTGACTTGACGGAGGTGCACATACTGTTAGGAGCAGATTATTATTATGATGTAGTACACCCTGGTTTTAAAAGAGAGAGTGGAGCAATCTTGATCCCCACTAAGTTTGGCTACTGCATGAGCGGTACAGTCCAAACTACACAGTCAAATGTTCTGGTTGACACGGTATACGTGTTGAGGATGAGCACGACCTCGGCAGAAGAGTTCACCGAAGATGATACTCACATTGAGGACCCAAAGTTAGCTGCCGAGTTCAATCTAGAAAGACTGTGGAAAGTAGACCACATAGGAATTATACCTGTGGAGCATGACCAGGAATCAAAATTTGCGATAGAGAAGTTCTCGGAATCTGTGCGTTACTTGACCACGGAAAAACAATACAAAGTTTGTCTACCCTGGAAACATGAGACTATCAGTTTGCCAACCAATTATGGTTTAGCGTTGGGTAGGTTACACGCCTTGTAGCGGAAACTACCCAAAGAACCTAGCACCTACAAGGCTTATAATGAGGTTTTTAAAAATTATCTCAACCGAGGGTTTATCGAGGTCGTCGATGTGGATAAACCAGGGAATACCGGGAAAGTCCATTACCTCGCACATCATGGGGTATAGAAGGACAGTGTTACCACTCCCATCCGAGTGGTATATGACTGCTCAGCCCTCCTAGGCCATTGTCCCAGTCTAAATGATTGTCTATTGACCGGCCCTTCCATGGTGTCGGACCTATCGCAGCATTTACTGCGATTTAGACTGGGACGTTACACCTTCACCAGCGATATAGAAAAGGCCTTCGTGATGGTGAAATTGCAGACCCTTAGTCAGGGTCGTAGCTTGGGTGTTGCGTTATATCACCAACATAAAGGCCAGGCTACAAGGACGACTCTGCAATCTGGGTCAAAGCTTAAATGCAGTAGAAATAAAAGCAGCTGAGGTAACACTAATTAGATGGGTTCAAAGGGAATCCTTCAGTCAGGAATTAGAGTCCATGAGAAGTTCTGGTAAGATTAAAATGCCTAACATTGTGCATCAACTAAGGCTACACCTGAAGAATGACAATATTAGATGTGAGGGACGTCTAAAGTGGTCAGGTGTAGACGACTGTGCCAACAATCCTATTCTGATGCCTGCAACACACCATGTCACCGATCTACTAGTACAACGCACACACGAGGAAGTAATGCACTACGGGGTCCACCACGTTATTTCTAAATTACGTCTCAACTGGTGGATACCCGAAGTTCGATAGATAGTTCGACGAGTAGTCAAAAGGTGTGTGGTGTGCCGTAGACTAAAAGGACGACCATTTACGACTGGACCTGCTCCACCTTTGCCGGAGTGCCGCGTTAATCATCTAGAACCCTTCAGAGTTACAGGACTAGACTATACCGGCACACTGAGAACTAGGGAACTGGACAAGGTTTATGTGTTGCTATTTACTTGTGCCACTTCACGTGCGATACATTTAGAACTCTGACAATATGTCTCGTGAAGAGTTTATGCTGGCATTCAGGAGATTTTGTGCACGTCGTTCCTTCCCTCATTTGATTCTTAGCGACAATGCTCCCACTTTTCTTCAAGCTTCCAGGTACTTGAAAGATATTAGCGACGATCCAACAGTTGTTGCTTACTTGGGAGAGCAGAAGTGCGAGTGGAAATTCATAACAGTCAAAGCGCCGTGGTTTGGTGGAATTTGGGAACGGTGTGTAGGCATCGTGAAGTCAGGCTTACAGGTGATTGCAGGACGCGCCTTGTTAAAAAGGAGCGAACTAGTAACTGTGCTCACTGAAGTCGAGGCGGTTGTTAACGATCGTCCTCTCACTTATGTATATACCGACCTGCAAGAACCACTGCCACTAACACCAGTGCATTTGCTCTACGGCAAGCCGTTGACTGCATTACCTACTAACTTGCAGTCACAGGCAGAGTTAGAGGACCCTTCGATGTTCACCGAGGCTGCGGTGTCACGACGGTACCAGTATATTTCTAGGGTTATAGGTGATTTTAAAAAGAGATGAGTGAATGATTACTTATTGGCACTGCGTGAGAGGTCAACTAAAACTGCTGGTCAACCATCAGCACCCTCTGTAGGCGAGTTGTATTCATCCATGATGAAAGTCCTAGATTGTATTGAAAGTTGGGCCGCGTAGTAGAGGTGTACGAGGGCGAGGGCTCAGTAGGGCGAGTGGCGCTGCTCAAGACAGCTACTGGGACTACAATTCGTCCGGTCGCACGACTGTACGCTATGGAGTTTGGCTCTTTTTCACATGAAGAAGCTCCACCTGACGATGCTGGATCCGAGGACGCTAATTTAGTCGATCCACCACAACCCGTTGAGGATCCGCCTCGGATCGGGACTAGACCCAGATGCGCAGCTCGTGGCGCCGTTGATATGTGGCGACACAAGATTGCTTCTGGTCAACTCTAGATATAAGGTGGGGTTCAGGTATTGTGTTTGGGGGGGGGAGGGGGAGTGTATCGTGGATTCACGATAGTCAGTGGTATAACCTAAATTTGATATGTATCATACCCTAAATACAGTTTGTACAGTATGTAAGCTTAATAAGTTAAATAAGGCCTATTATACGAAAGTATAGTATTTACGAGTCTTTAGGAATGCATATATGATTTATCATATAAGCCATGTCGTAATATTATAAAAGCGGTGCGATATTTACCGCTAGATATCCTCTACAAACTTAGCAGTAGCCGCTAGATTCGTAGCGTAAGACGATGACGTCTCGGATTAGGGCGCACCGCGTCAGAGCTCCTTAGTCTACCATCGAGACAACATCTCCACTCCTTAGTTCGCCGCGACCTGGTTCCGGTTTTCATCCAGCTCTCATCATTAACTTAAACTCAACTTCATCCAACAGACAGACCGACTGACAGCTAAGCCTTATTATCATGATTTAACTTTCTTCAACCTTATTTATTCTTTATTTTGTTCAGGTGCACCCATGTGGTCACCTTGAGGTAAACATCCAATGGTGTTCGAATAGTAGCCATTTGCCTACCATCCATCAGCACCTCCATCAGCATTTCTACTTTGCCTAGCTGCAATTTTTCTATGGTGATTTAAATAGTGAGTTACAGTCTCGGTATTATTATTATTAATTTACATTTATATGAGCGGACCTTTTCAGTCTTAGGTAGCCTAGAGTAAACTTATCTTCCTTAAATCCGCCATAGAACGGTTGCCGGAAAGTTTGCTCGTGTGTTATCGCCATTGCATAACCCCAGCGGCGTAGCGTAAACCAAACCCGGATTTAATGTTCTCGTTAATTCCGTGTTAGCTCGCCGCCAAGATCTTAATAGACTTTCTGGGAAGAACGCGAAAGTGGTGGGGCCATTCTCCGGGATATGCATGGGGGGCTGGTTCTCATGTTTGGCATTGTATAATAATATCTAAAATTAACCCTTTCTGTACCAGTGTCACGTATGATATGCACTCCTCTGGATATTGACTTCCCATTCGTCTATATACATATACCTTGCACTCCCCATTCATTATTATACATACTCTTTACACTCCGCCAGTGCATATAATACGTGCAATATACACTCCCTTTGAATAATATGCACTCCTCTGTCCCAATGTATCTTTCAATACCATATTTCAGACCAGTCTCACATAACTTGAAAAATACTCTGTTTACACCTTATTTCGCGTAATGTATTTCTTTATCTATTTATTTTATGATTATTTTATTATATTTTATTTTATTAATTTATTATTCTTATTCTTATTTATTTATTTATTTATTTATTTCGTGTAATTATTTCGGTTAGGTTAGGTTAGGTAGTAACTGAGGTAGTGCAAATATTTCAAGGGGAGTGTAAATTATATGTGTAAATTATATGTGTAAAAATGACTGGGGGAGTGCAAATTATACGTATCATAACGACTGGAGAGCGCAATGTCTGGGGGAGTGCATAATATTAAATGCTACACCGGTGACGTCCTTCTCGTTATATTTTGGAAACTGTTACATGATTCTGTATGGCTTAAGGACCTCTATCAAATAAAAAGCTGGAGATCATCCCCAGATCCTTGCTAAGCTGATTAAAATCGTCTAATAGTTGCCAGGATAGGATGAACAGGACGTCACCGGTACTAAATGGGTTAACCATTTCAGACACAATGACGCATTTCCTTCATATGTTTATTATCAGACGATGTTTTGGAGCTTCAGTTTTTGGTAGATTATTTTATTTATTTATTATCTTTTTAAAGTTTCCTCCCTAGACCTCCATCAAACTTAAAACAAACATCCATCAGATCCCTCTTCTAGATTAATTTGTACCTCTTTTCGGTAGAAAAATGTCCCGGCCGAAGGCCGGTTACTCTTAAGATTACAGGCTCGCTATCTCTCGCCAGGAAAAAATCGACACCTAAATGGCACGAAAGGTCTTAAAATTGACAACGAAATGGAGCAAACGGTATTAAAATCGCCAAACTAATGGGCCGAACGTCATAAAATCTGAATACTATTGGGGCTAAACATGAGGGAGAAAGTGGTCCAGAAAACCGGCCCATCCTCCCTTAAAAGGATCTTTAGGAATAAATAAATATATAAACTATCTCGATTAACCATCTGCCTTCCAAAATTCCATCCTAAAGTGAAAATAATTGTTTAAATTATAGCATGAACAAATTGAAGAAACACATTCTGTTGCTGAAAACGAATCCGAAAACTGAAGCTAAAAGCATTTGAGATTAAATAGTTTACATATATTTGTGGTTTACCCTCTCTATACAGTATACCATGGTACAGACGGTTATCTTATTTTGGGTTTTATTAGACTAATCCATTATGTTTTTGAAGGAGTTGTGGGAGTTAAGGGGGCAGAACTCGCTTTTTCGGGACCCCCTTCTCCCACATGTTTAGCATATTAGCTTTGAGGCTTTAAGACGTTTCTTCCGTTAGTTTGCGATTTTGAAACCTTTCGCCTCATTTGTTTATCAATATTAAAACCTTTCGTGCCCTTTGGGTGTCGATGTTTTCCTGGCGAGCGAAAGCGAGCCTCTAATTTTAGAGGCCTCCGGCCGGGATTTTTTTTTTACCGAAAAATTTACAAATTTATCTTGAAAGGGGGTCTAGGGGGTGTTTTCCTAAGCTTGATGGAGGTCTAGCAAGGACACTCAAAAATAAATAAATAAATAAATATATATCAAAAAACAAAATAGAGGGTTGTTTAAAACGGTATTTGCCCCTTTCTTTCCAGAGATGCTTTTCAACCTTTAGCAGATACGATGGCGCATTTGATTATTTTCTGACTATTATTAAACGATTTTATTCAGATTAGAAAGAGTGTATGGAAGTCAGAGGGTTAATTGAGACAGTCTTTACCCTTTTAATGTTCTCATTTAATTCAGCTGAGTATAAACCTCCCGTGATGAAGGGGTTGACATAATTTGGCTGGTGTCGCAGAATTTGTACTTCTGGCTGTACAGTCACTTTAAACAAATCCTGGCCACCCCTATGGTTTTCTTTATGTAATTACAACTATCTGGATTGCATTTTAGTTGTAACTCGCTTTTCAATAAACAGTGTATATAGTTTTGTAGTTGATGTATTGGAAATTATATTCATAAATTTGTTGTTAAAGATATACTTGCATAATAACAAAAGGGTGAGGTCCACGAACTTTTGATGACTGTACGTGAAAAGTAACGTGATTGTATGAATATGCGGCAGGTTGATAGAAAAAGGTAATTGACTACTTGCAAGTGTCAGGCTATAAGGAAGTTGGAGCATTTAACATCGATATTTAGCAGAATTCTATCTATCTAGCTATTGTCTGACGCCGTGATCCCCGAAGGGGTGGCCACGAACGAACCGCCCCCATGCACCTCTGTCCCCAGTCAGTCGACGCCCCTCCTCCCAACCAGCACCGCCTTCATTCATATACTTCCTCACTCCATCCTTCCATCTCTCCTTCGGTCTACCTCTCCCTCTCTGTCCTTCCACCTCGCTCTTGTACACTCTATAAGTCATTCTCTCGCTTCCCATATGTTCCATATGGCCGAACGATCTCAAGTTGTTCCTTTTCACACTTTCCAGCACATCTACCTCCACACCACACCTCCTTCTTACTTCCTCATTCGTCTGTCTATCCCTCCATGTAACTCCGCACGTACTTCTCAAGTACCGGTAACTCATTTCCACCGCTCTCATTCTTGGTCTGAGTCTCTTCCCGAACGTCCATGCTTCGCTTCCGTAAGTTAGTGTAGGGATTACCACGCTGTCATGCAAGGACTTCTTCACTTCCATACTGACCACTCCATTTCTTGTTACTGCCTTCAACGTTCCTACAACCCTCATCCTCTG
>CM064492.1:58551193-58677594 GCA_032716605.1 Paralithodes platypus
GAAAAAAAGCGAGGTGGGCTCCCTTAAGTAATAATACAAAATAGAGATATGTACAAGGTTCTGAACTAGAATACAAGAAAGGGAAAGAACATTATATTGAATTGATAACTATGACAGAATATCATAGTAGTACAAAATGTTATGTGGGGTGCAGAACTAGAATATAACAAAACATACTTTGAAGTGGAAAACAAAGAAGGAATAAAAGGATAACACAAAATGATATGGGGTTGGAGATATGTGGGTTGCAGAACTAGAATATAACATACAAATATTGTGTAGTGAAAAACAAACCCAAAACAAAATAATCCCAAATGCAATGTGGGTGGAGAGATAGAGGACGTAGAAAGCGAGTAAAAGGAAATTCTATGAATAACATTTAGGTGAAGAAAACAAAATTATATAACAAAATTGCAGTGTAGGTGGAGTGATATGGCAAGCAAAAATATAATATAATGCAATTATTATGTTCTCTCCACCAACCAACTCTACTTCTAAAATCGATTAATGAAATTAACAAACACATGTGGCAGTCCGGGGATTCGAACCCAGGATGCTCACACCGAAAATGAACACACTATGCACTGCACCACGAAGACAGCAATAATAGAAAAGAGGGAGAATTGTGGATGTATCTATGAATACATACAATACGGCTTATCTAAATGGCATTGAATTCAAAGACTAAACATATACACAATAAATACAACTAAAATATGAATACAATAATACATTATAAAATAAACATACATAACATAACATATAGCTATATAAGTATAATACTGTATGTTGAAACTGATTAGAATACCACAGTATACTGTATACAGTAGTGGAAGGCTATAAAAAAGAAAAACAAATCTATAATTTGGATAAAATAAGAGTGAAAGAGCATATCAGTTGATTACAATTGGAAATATCAAAATATAATTTAATTATAATGTCGAATAGGTTGGGAGAAAGGTATCCTGACCAGGATTCGAACCCACTTTTTCCAGGAATGTTTGTGAGAGTTGGGCACCATATCCACTCGACCATGGTCGAGTGGATATGGTGCCCAACTCTCCCAGAAGTATCTGGAATGATTGGGTTCGAATCGTGGTCAGGATGCCTCTCTCCCAGGACAGTAGAATAGAGACAAATAGAAAGGGAGAAAAACGAATTCAATTGTAAAATCATTGAACAGGATAGAATAATAGAAATCAATACCATTTTCGACATGGTACTATAGTATTTTTATCATTAACATCTTGAGGATTATGAAGCATTTGGACAGTTTATGCTGGCTATCATATGGCAATTGTATACAGCTTAGGAAGAGTAAAAAAAAAAAAAAATGGAAATTAATAGGGTAAAGACTATTTAGTCTGGCAGCTTCCAAACTTAAGTTTGATAAAAAATAAACTAGCTAACATAATCTACCTTCAATCTAGTTTCCGATCCCAATGCGAGAGAGCCTCAAAATAGTACGAGAAAAAAACTTGTTCAATGAATATTGCCAAAAATGCGCTCGTGTGACACCAATTTTATAGAAGAATAGTATTACACCGAGATAAATAGCGATATTATGTTCCCACCGATATATTTACGCTATATGCTCCAACGCCCTTTCCTAACCTACACTTACCGACCTCCATGGGTGTGTGTGTGTATGTGTGTCTGGTCCCAGTGTTCTTTTTCAGTTGCAGCAGCACCAATTAACACTTTTACTAGTCTTCGTGTGGTCGTGTTTTTTTTTTTTTTTTGGTTTTATTGATTTATTTGTTTACTGTTTTTTTCTCCGTCGTACAATTTTGATAGCAAGTGTTTGACTGAGTTTTTCATTGGTATTGTTGATACTCTGACTAACCTCTCACGAAAAACATGGATTATTGTAATGCTTATTCTGTATTATGAGTGAATGCGACTCGTTCGCCTTGGTTGGAAACCCGTCGAGGGGAGTAAGCCATATACAAATCCATACGGTACTTAAAAGTGACGCAGGTTATTTGATGGACTCGCAGCACACCACTGTATACAAATGATGTTAAAAGATACATAGAGGGCCTATGAGTCGGACAGACCCTAAGTTGAGTGGTCGATCCTGTAAGTCCTTAAATAAACTGGCATAGGTTGTCCTTCTAACAGGGGATAGGTCTGCTTGGGGGAATTTTGTGTATTGGCCATCCTCATAAAGGGAAATAAGGCGTCTGGCAAGGCAATACCTAGAGAGATAGATGGATATTTTGTATTGCAGCTAAGAGTGTGTAGTTTAGTTTGCTTTGCCCCTCAGCTTAGGTGAGGGGGGGGGGGTCTGAATCCCCCTTCTCCCTCATGCTTATCCTCCTTATATTTTAGATTTGAAGGCATTTGCCCCCATAGTTTTGCGAATTTAGGACCTTTAGTGCAATTTAGTTTCGATGTTTTCCTGGAAAGCGATAGCGAGCCTGCAAATTAGGAGGAACCGGGCTACTGCATGTTGTTCTACCGAAAAAAGCACAAATGTATCTGGAAACTTGATTGAGCTCTAGGGAGGAAACTAAAAAGATTTTAATAAAAACAAAAATAATAATAATAATATCAGCCAGGGAAGAGTGGAAAACTACAGCTCATTTGCTCTAGCCCTTTTTGAGTTATAGAGGCTATGGTTCAAGATTTCTGGCATACTTATTTGGAACAGGGTATACCAACCTCGGCCGCTACACATTCTTGGTACATAATAAATTTTGCAGGTCAAAGTCTCGATCAGGTTATTTGCATCATCTATTTTGACCTCCATTCTGGATTGTTGACGGCAAAATCTACACTTGTTAACCCCCGAGGAATATGACGCGTTATGATAGTATAATCTGGCTATTATTAGACGATTTTATTCAGCTAAGGAAGAGTATATGGCAGTCAGAGGGTCAATTGATATAGTCTTTACCTTTTTAATTCCACATTTCCTTCCTAAGCTTTATAGAATCGTCCAATTATAGTGGAAATAAACAGTCAACATGTGGGCTACCATACAAACTTGTTCCAATCGACCATTGAATCTGCTGTGGATTCACGTAATGGCCTTATTACCGAGACTTATCATAGGGATAAAGAGAAGAATATACTTCTCAATATTCTTGGTGTACCTTCATGGAAAGATCATACTACTACTCTTGTTAAGACACCTTTCCAGAAGTTAGGTGTGCTCAACCGCCTCTGTGGGTTCTTCATCCCCGTACAGCTTCTCGCTCTGTATAGGGCCACAGTGCATCCATGAATCGAGTATCGAGTTCGCATATGTGGGGAGGATCCACTCATACGGCACTTCTCGAAAAAGTTGAGTCAAAAGGTTTTCGCCTCATCAACTCACTTCCTCTTACTATTTCCCTACAATCTCTTTCTACACGCTACAGTGTAGCGTGTAGAAAGTGTAGTGTAGCGGCTACACTGTTGCATGTATTTCACTCTTCTATCACTATAAAAACAATCAGTGTTCATCAGAGCTCTCTCAGTGCATCCCCTCTCCTTTGCGCCGAGTGTGAGACACCCACCTTTCAACACTCCTATTCTGTCCAGCTCTCCAACCCAATAATTAGTAAAACATGTCAGTCTTTCTGCTACTCAACAAATGAGCTCTGGAACTCTCTCCCTTAATCAATCTTTTATTCATCCTAAGACTTAGACTGCTTTAAACTTAGTGTGTCCAGACATTTTAACACCAACGTCCCTTAAATTTGGCTCTCTGACACTCTGTTGGCATTGAAGGAGACACACGTTAAAGGCAGCCTGCCTTTTGTATCCTTGACACACATATAAAAAATAGTATTTAGAGAAGAAAGAGTGGGTGGGCTTGGAGTTGTATACAGTATATATATACTGTATACTGTATAGTGTATATATATATATATATATATATATATATATATATATATATATATATATATATATATATATATATATATATATATATACCGGTATATTTATATATATATATGTATATGTATAAGGGAGTGTGAGAGAGCTATAGCTAGAAGGAGATAGTGGGCGAGCTAAAGTGAAGAGAGAGAGAGAGAGAGAGTGGGGAGTGAAAAAGACAAAAGGATGGAACGAGAATGAAAAGGATAATTAGTTTAAGCAAAAAAATATATAAACTATAACTATAAACTAAATAATTATGAGGATAATCAGGGATAAAAATCTCTATTAGTTAACCCACTGAACCCCAGCTAGTTATAAATAAATGTACCACCAGGGACCGGCAGGATTTGATTTTTTTTTCCAGAAACAATAGCGAATGGGTTAGGAATGAAGGAAAAAAACACAAAAAAACGATCAAAAATGTCAAAAATTGGTCCTACGGAGCCCCCGAAAACGGATTTTAGAAGAGTAAAAAATTGAAGGCAAAAACACCCAAAAAAACATGTTTTTGCACACTCACGCGCACGTGGTTGGACTTTGAGAGTTTTCAACCATCTCCATGGTTGCGTGGGATACTTACACAGTTCCCATACAAATCTGAGCCCTCTAGGTGCCATAGGACCGGAGTAATAGGGACCGGAGTACCTGTGACGACACGTTGTCGTCGCTGGGGTTTAGCGTTACATACATTGGTGACGACACGTTGTCGTCGCTGGGGTTCAGTGGGTTAATCCCTAAAATAAAGTACACTAACCGAAAACAAATGAACATAAAAATCACTGGAGAAAAATATACTAGTTCCAGTAAAGTACCCCATACCGGTATGGGTTAAAGCGAAGGTTTAAGCACTCTGAAATTATATAGGAATTAGTATGCTACTGAGCTTCTAATCTGGGATTACACCAGGAAAAACATAGTCTTTTTGGTCTGTGTTGCACGTGGGTCGTGATCAGTCTAAAAGTGCAGACACACATGTTATCAAAATGTCGGTAACATGTATAACCAACATGTTACACACAATTGTTAACAACATTTGTATTTTCCACCCTATTAACCTTCTCCGACATATGACGCGATTTTGAGCCTATTAGGGATACTTTAAAACCTTTGTTACCATTAGGGGTATTTAGAAACCTTTAGTTTAGTTACTTCAACCTCTGCAGTTGTCTTTGAGTTAGCTGTGGGCAGAAAACTAATTTTGGAGAGGTAATTATAAGAGTGAGATAACTCTATTTCTTATTGCTAATCTGGCAACCTCTGCGTCATATGAGTCTGAAGGGGTTAAAATGTATGTATATATGTATATACTCAGGCACATACCCCATTGCTGGGGGTGGCCGACTCGAGACAGAGCCCGAACAGAAACAACATTCAAGGGTTCTAAGTCTCAGGGTCCGGGACCACTTTCGCGTTCCCTCGCCCCCTTCTGTCTCAATTAGTAGGGGGGAGGAGGATTCCTAGCCCCCTGGCCCCTAATTAAAATATTACCATCAAATAGATAACATATAGGTAACACAGTCTACAACATGTCGCCGACATATGTTTGACGACACATGTGGCCGCGTCTTTAGCAACACTAGTTAACACTCCGCGAGCGGCTAGGTCGGTAACTTCTACTACCTGGCAAGCGGGTGGTTTTACCCTAAACGACCTTGTTTCCGTGCTCTTTTTCATGCATAAACAAGGGCCAGAGCGTAATACAATTATGTATCCCTGAAAGGGCGACAATTGAGCTTTCCAATAACACCAGAACCATCTTTCTACGACCACGTGTTCTCTTGCAACGATCGTGCAAGACGAGTGCAAATTCCCTAAAATACGATAATATCCTTACATAATTCCCTGTGTAGTGAGGCAGTGAGTGTGGATGTGTGTGGAGGGAACGTCAGTAGTCGCGCGGGACCCGTGCCGAGTGGTCATGAGCCGACCTACGCTCCTCCCATCGCTCGTCTCTCTCTCAGAGCCATTATTGCTCAAAAATTGTACACAGACTTAAGTCGGGCCCCGCCACTTAGTCCTTGGTTCTCTAGCCCGACTTAAGTCGGGTCCCGCTAAACAAGGGTTAATGAGTTTCAGCCCAGTGTTTGGTGGTTGGTGTGGCATGGTGAAAGCTTCTTTCACTCTAGGATATCTGCAGCAAAACATGATCTGGTGTCTGGACTTTATACAGGTTCAGGGAGTATTAACCTGTAAAATATGATAGGCCTCATGAGAGGCTCTCCTGGTGAAATGCAATAGGCCTCACATGAGCACGATTTTCAAACACTTACCAAAACTGAGGCAAAGACAGGATGCGTATGAACATTGGATGACAAGTAGGTCAAGTTGTAACTTTCGATACTAAACATGAAAAGACTTACATCTCACACACACACACAAACATGCACCCTTCTCCACCCTCATCATCGCGGAAGCGGTGGCAGGGCTCTGGGACCGTCCCTCAACCCCAGATATATCCCATATATTATATACATATATGCTACCAGAGTATGAATGAAGCGGCTCCTCAGTGAGCATGATGGCTGCAAGCACGATCAATAACAAAATGAAGGGAGCAAAAATTCCTCCCTTCCTTCCACCTATAATCATTCTTGACTTGTTTCAGTGGTTTATTCTTTCTCTACACCTAATTTCTGGGTCTTAATTCCTCAAATATGCCTTAATGCTCCTTAGGTGTTATAATATTGATTTGTATAGGAGATGTAAGGGATATTACGTAATTCTCCCCTCCCTCCACCTGCTCGCAAGCCAGCTGATGGGGTGCCATTCGTGCCAAACATGTAGTTCTCGACCCTACCCACAAGACACCCACATCATTTGTGTGCAAAAGATATTCACAGTGGAATGCAGGGGTGTGATGCCAACACACTGATATACATTTCATTATGTTTCGCAAGGGTCGAATTTTCAGTCGAGTGTTCACAACAGGGCAGGCTATTCAAATCACGAATTAGTATTTGATAGGTTAAGTGTAGTGAGCAGGCCTCCGTCTTCTTCTCTGTGAATTCAAGAGTGACACAGGAGTACTATTTCAACTCTTCAATAAACTGGTTACTGGTTCAGGCAGTAAGTGGTAGTCAATGAGGAATATCGGTTGGAAACACCAATATCACTGACACTGAATTTGCAAATATGCAGTGATCTAGCAGAATCACTAGATATTATCACTCTAGTTCTTGTGGCATTACTTGAGGAGTCAGAGCCCTTGGGTGCAAAGTGTCCTTGGGCAAGCATTTAATGATTAGTTGGGTGAAGCAACGCAGTCTGTACTTGCATCTATCTATCTATCTATTGCCTGACGCCGTGATCCCCGAAGGGGTGGCCACGAACGAACCGCCCCCATGCACCTCCGTCCCCAGCCAGTCGACGCCCCTCCTTCCAACTAGCACTGCCTTCATCCATATACTGCCTCACACCATTCTTCCACCTCTCTTTCGGTCTACCTCTCCCTCTCTGTCCTTCCACCTCGCTCTCATACCCTTCTTAGTCATTCTCTCGCTTCCCATACGTTCCATATGGCCGAACCATCTAAAGGTGTTTTTTTCACACTTTATAGCACCTCTACCTCTACACCACACCTCCTTCTTACTTCCTCATTCGTCTGTCTATCCCTCCATGTAACTCCGCATGCACTTCTCAAGTAACTCATTTCCACCCCTCGCACTCTTGGTCCGAGTCTCTTCTCAAACGTCCATGCTTCGCTTCCGTAAGTCAGTGTCGGGAATACCACACTGCCATGCAAGGACTTCTTCACTTCCATACTGACCACCCTATTTCTTGTTACTCCTTTCAGCGGTCCTACAACCTTCTTCCCCTGTTGTACCCTCTCCCGCACTTCTTCATCCATAGTCCAATCTTTACTCAACACACTGCCCAGATACTTAAAAGAGCTGACGATCTCCATAGACTGACCGTTCAACTTCACCTCACACTCTGTGACTTCACCCCTTTCGAAGACCATAACCTTGCTCTTCCCTGTATTTACCTTCAAATTCCTTTATTCGCACACTGTTCCAAACTCATTTACCAGACCCTGCAACTCCCATTCATTATCGCTCATCAGAACTGTATCATCCGCAAACAGCAGTATAGGCAGCTTCCACTCATTTCCCTCCCTTTTCAGCCATACACCAACATCCACTGCTCTTCCTTGTATTTCTTTCATGACTCCATCCATATATACAGTAAACAATCACAGGGACATCACACACCCCTGTTTCAACCCAACATTCAGATCAAAGAACTCGCTCTGCTCATTCTCCACACGTACTGCCACCTTTGCACCTTCATACATGCTCTTCACTGCTTTCAGCAACTTGCCATCTACTCCGTATATTCTAAGTACTTTTCACATATCTTCTCTATCCACTCTGTCATAGGCCTTCTCCAAGTCCATAAAGGCAACATACACCTTTTGTTGCTTCTCCAGATATTTCTCCACAACACAATTCAGGGTAAAAATATGATCTACACATCCTCTTCCCTTCCTAAAACCTCCATGCTCGTCGCCTATCCATTTCTCCGTTCTCACTCTCACTCTCTCAATCACGGACATTAGTTCTAGGGCAGTAGTTCCCTTTCCAATGTTCCCTTACCCACTCTAAACCACTGTTTGGACACTTGATCCTCAGTGTTTTGGAGGACAAGCAGCCTAGAAGGGTCACTAGATCTGTTGTTGCTTGATTTCCTTTGTACTCCTTTGTACTCCTTTGTACTACCCTACTGTACACCTTCCCTACTACGCTTAGAATACATATTCCTCGGTGGTTACCACACACTCCTCTTTCCCCTTTGCCCTTATATAGGGGTATTATTATGCCAGACTTCCAGTCATCGGGTGCACTTCCCTTCTCCCATGCTAGTTTGCACATTTTCCATACCCATTCGATCACTATCTCACCACCATACCTCAACATTTCCCCACACACTCCATCTGTTCCTTGTGCTTTCCCCAACTTCACTCTTGTAATAGCTTCCCACACTTCTGACCTCCTGATCCCCACCTCCTCCTCCAATACTTCTCTTCTTCTCCCTCCCATACCATATCCAGCTATGTTTGCTGGCTCTTCATTCTTTACATTTAGCAACTCGATTAAGTACTCCCTCCATCTTTTGACTCTCTCATGCTTCTTGGCTAGCATTCTCCCATTCTTATCTTTCACACCCTTACTGTTTCCCTTGCTACCTTCCCTAATTTTCTTGACCTCTTTCCAGAACAGTTTCTTACACTCCCTCCATTTTACACTCAAATTCCTTCCAAATTCCTCATCTACTCTTCTCTTACTTTTCTTCACTACTCTTTTCACCTCTCTCTTTCTCTCCACGTACCTCACTCGTTTCTGCCTCTCCAAATCTTCATTCCCTCTACTACCCAACCACTCTCTATACGCTTTCTTCTTGTCTTCCACAGCAAATTTTACCTCTTCTGTCCTCTTTACCTCTTACCTCAAATGCTGTACAGATCTCTTCCTTAACCCACTGAGCCCCAGCGATGCAGCGTTTGCGTCCACAATGTATGTAACGCTAAACCCCAGCGACTCATACGTTGCATCCTGTCCGGTCCGGTCCCAATTACTCCGGTCCTATGGCACCTTGAGGGCTCAGATTTGTATGGGAACTGTGTAAGTATCCCACACACCCATGCCGATGGTTGAAGACTCTCAAAGTCCAACCGCGTGCGTGTGAGCGCGCAAAAACATGTTTTTGGGGGGAAATTACCTTCAATTTTATACTCTTGTAAAATCCGTTTTCGGGGGCTCTATAGGACCATTTTTTGAGCTTTTTGATCAGTTTTTCGTGGTTTTTCCTTCATTCCTAACCCATTCGCTATTGTTTCTGGAAAAAAACTTTTTTCAAAACCGGCTGGTCCCTGGTGGTACATTTATTAATAACTAGCTGGGGCTCAATGGGTTAAACACCTTGCTCTTCTCCTCCACTTCCTCCATATTTTCCAGGTCGAACCCACCTAGTCGTCTTTCTACTGCTCTCCTGTACTCTTCCCTGATTTCCTCCTCCTGTAGCCTCTCCACCCTCCTCACCATTCCACCTTCCTCTTGCCTCCCTCCAGCTCTCCTCACCCACTTCTTTTGTATCCTAATTTTAGCTACTACTACATAATGATCAGACAGACCCCCCTCCAATACCCCTATACACCCTAGCATCCAGCACAGATTTCTTCATTCGTTCATTCACACATAAATAATCAATCGGTGACTTTCGTTCCACCACTGTCTTATCCTTCATCGTCCACACCACTTTCCATGTGTACCTGTGTACTTGCATGTGGTAGGAATATGAGTGTCCTGGATTAATTTACTCATCCTGGTAGTGAGATTAAAAACAGCGCTGTTCGTTACCTTGACTCAACTTATAGTGTTATAATTTCCTCAAAGAGGGTATAATTTATGACAATGTCGATATCATTACAGAAGGACCAAGTTGTGGATCTTCAGGATTCTGGCATTCCCTGTCTTGTTATTTGCTCATAAGACATGGACACTCAGTGGTGATTTGAAGATATGCATCAACTCATTTAGCACCAAAAATCTACTCAGGATCATGTGGTACCATTAGTATGACCACATATCAAATCAAACGGCTACTATCTGACACTGATTCAAGACGTATTTGGCGTCTAGTTCGTAAGCACTTGATTCGGCTAAATGGATAAGTGGCTGCGTCCCTGAAGTTGACCATAGTCATGCTTTATTTGGTGGGTGACAACCCTGAGTGGAGAAGACCTCAGTGAATGCCACGTGACTCATGGTTGAGAAAAATCGAGCAATCATGTCAAGAACGACGTAGGATGGACCGAACCGAGGCCTGACTCAGGAGACCTTGTGCAGAGACACCCAAGATGTGAAATCAGAAGGTGAATGAACCAACTCACCGCCATGGCATAAGCCCCTATTGATTGATTGATTTATTCTATCTATCTATTGCCTGAATGGCCACGAACGAACCGCCCCCATGCACCTCTGTCCCCAGCCCCCAGTTTAAATTTGTATTATCATCAATTAATATTATTATTATTATTTCTATATTCCAACTACTCCCTCTCTGGCTTAAGCTGAGAGCCTGTACATTCTACCGCTTAACACGGTGAAGCCCGTTGGGTCTCATTCCAGTTTAGGGAATAAGACATGGAAGCACCCATTCATGGCTTGAAGCAGCCCCATCTCTGAAGCTGCTTCGCCACTGTGCCTCACAGTCTCACCCCCTAGACTAGGACCCTCACTCTCAGAACGCCACCTATTGAGCAGTTAACCCACTAGGCATTGACCACCTGTAGCATATTTTGAATATGGGAATATTCATACAGTGCTATTTAATCAGGGAACAATGAGAGTATTTTTTGGGCATTTCTTTGGGCTTTGTTGTAATGCACTGATACTCGGTACAGCTCAAATTCCATCCCAATAATATCTTCCTATTGACATATCAGGATTCGAACCAGGGTCCATTGGATTACCAGTCCAGTGGCAAGACCACTCCACCACACCTCCCCCTAATTGTTGTAGCATTAGTAGTATTGTTATTATTATTATTATTATTATTATTATTATTATTATTATTATGGGTTCGTCCCCTACGGGGAACCCCTATTGTAATTATTAAACCCGGTTTTTCATCCAAATTCTTCTTACGCGCCGGTTTCGACGCAATAACTCCAGAACCGCTTTTTGGATCGGGATCAAAGTTTCACAAGAGGTGCGTTTTTGTATTGGGCAACTTTTGATATGCTAAACATCCGGCATGGCAGCCAAACAGGTCCGTGGCAGCCGATTTCCCGAAAAACTTGACGCCTAAATACCGTCTCTCCCACTCATAGGAAAGGCCCAGGCCTTGGCATACGGACTCCCCTACTAATGCTCCGCAAATGTTATAGAGAAGGTTTTGCTTTTGCACGTGAGTTTTTTTCCGGCAATCTTGAAAAAAACTCTAATTCCACTTAAAATTCCACATCTTGAAAACTACGCCGATGATCAAAGCCATGCTTGCGTAGTTGGGTGAGGCTCGCGATTCCGAACGTTTTGATACCAAAAGAATATAAATGGGTGGAATAGTTTGGCCACAGCATTGAAAACTGTCTATTCTTAAATGACTTTAAAACCGCATTCCCTACCCACACAAAGTTTACATTACCGTCTACAGTCTATAGGCTTCCACGCATCCCCCAGTTTTGCTTAATAACATAATCTCTTTATTATTCAGATCTATTATTTTTTTGGTATTTAACTCTCTCAAAACAGTTCGAGTCCCTACGAATTCCAGCAATTATTTAGCCAACCTACCTATACATACCTACCCTACCAAATAATAATGATAATTCAAATTTATTTTTGGTGAATGACAGAGTATTGGCTAAGGTTTTTAACAATTCCTCCCTTTGCCAAATGCTTTGTTTAATAACAATGATATGGACCTTTAAAGTTTTGGCAATTGCCTGTTTGACTTACCCTGCCCTTCCTTCCTACCTCCCTCCTCCCTCATATCTAGCAAATATATCAACAACCACTCTAGTGAACTTTCGGTATTTAGTTTATTCAGCTTAATACTATTTATCCACAAATAATACAAACCTATCACGATTTTTGTCTAATACAACCATAGACAGTGCTATTACATATTATTTGAACATGATGTCGAATTTAGCAGTTGCTGTTTACCTTGAACAGTAATGACAGAACCGAAAGCTTCTCTTGCCGTGTAGTACTCAAAGAAAGCAGGGTTACTTAAGCCGGCCCATACCGAACTGTTACCAAGTCAAAGATTCAGAGGTAACTTTCACAATGCATTATAACCCTAGACAGACACCAATATACCACTAAATCATATAAATATCACTACAAAAAAAAATAGGAAAATAATATATTAATGTTCTAGGTATTTGAAATTATGCAAATGAGTAAAATGCATTATGATATAATGATAATGGGATTGATTAGTATCTGGCAACAGTGTTGCACTATAATTTTCTGAACGTATGCGATCTTCGGAGTATTTATCCCATTAATATACACATCTATCACTATTTAAATTTAATACAACCATACACAGTGCTATTACATATTATTTGAACATAATATAGGATGCTCTTTCCTTTAAACCATTTTCTATATCTATTCACGAAAAATATAGGCCTAGCCTAGGCAGCGCTACCGGTAGGTACGAATTTATCAGTTCGAATTTTGATTGGGAGTGGGATTAGGCCTAGGCCTAGCCTAGAGCTTAACATGGGATACTGTCTGGGGATTGGGAATAGGCTCAGGCTGCTTTAGGCCTAATTAGGTAAAAATAGTCAAATCGAGACAATTGCACAGCCAACATAGCCTAGGCCTATTAAGCAAATATTTTACCAATCTACAATAGGCCTAGTCTATTCGCTGTAAGTAGGCAAGAAATCATGACCTATAACCTCTGTAACTAAAAAACAACTAGTGATCAAGCTAATATGTCTACCATTTGGGAAGAGTCAGTCAAGGAATAGCCTAGATGTGGAAATTTGCAGCCAATTTGCTCTACCCCTTTTTGAGATACAGAGGTTAGAGGTCATTGTTGAGGCTCCCCCTCAACCCCCCCCCCCATGGCATATTGTCATCATCTTATATATTGCCAGCAGGGGGCAAATAACCGAAAAAAATCGCAGTCAAAATAGACGCGAACTTAACGACTGCGATCGACACATGTAAACATGGCTGTGGCGGGGGAGGCCTCGGACGTTTGCAATAAAGTTCCCGTCTATTTTGAATGCCATTGGATACAATAATATGTTGAGGGGGGCTTTGCCCCCCTCACCCCCCCCCCCCATGACATATTGTCACCATCATATATATTGCCAGCAGGGGGCAAATAACCGAAAAAATCGCAGTCAAAATAGACACCTTTATGAATAGGTTAGCCTTTAGGCTAGGCCTATCGGCAAGAGTTGCGTTGTATAGGCTATCCTAGTGTTTACTAATTTATAGGCTACCCCTTTGAAAGGACATTAGCCGGGGGGATGGATGTAGAGTTCGGGCGTACGGTTCGTCATTGTTTACATAGGGCGATCGCCGCGGTCGCACTTACGTTCCCGTCAATTTCGACGCTATATTTTCTGCTATATGCCCCCTGTCATTACTACATGAATACTAGGTTAGGTTAGGTTAGGTTAGGTTAGGTTAGGTTAGGTTAAAATAGACGGCAACATAATGGGAAAGGTCCGACTAAACTATGCGTAATGTAAACAAAGATGGCGGTACGCCCGCTCACTACATCCTACCCTAGCCGGGTAGGATGTAGTTACCGGGTGTATCGCCAGCCTTGTTTACACTACGCGTACGCGTAGTGGTGTCGGACGCTTGCCATCCTTTTCCTGTCTATTTAGATTGCCTTTGGATACAATAATATGTTGAGGTTGGGCTTTGCTCCCCTTCACCGGCCCATTACATATTGTCATCATCATATATATTTCCAGCAGGGGGCAAATAACCAAAATATATCGCCGTCAAAATAGACGCGAACTTAACAACGGCGATCGACAAATGTAAACATGACGGAGGCGGCGGACGTCTGCAATCATATTCCCGTCTATTTTGAATGCCAATGGATACAATAATATGTTTAGGGGTGACTTTGCCACCCCTCACCCCCCCCCCCATGTCATGTCATCGTCATATTGCCAGCAGGGGGCAAATAACCAAAAAAATCACCGTCAAAATAGACACGAAGTTAACCGCGGCAATCGCCCTATGTAAACATGACGACCGTACACTCGGAAACTACATCCATCCCCATTAGCCTAACCTAACAACCTTACCTAACCTATCCTAGTATTATGGGTGGGGGCTGCCACCCCCTAGACCCAGTACGTTGGATACAAAACTAACCCTCACCTAACACCTAGTATATGTCCCTAGTACCCAGTACGTGAGATACCAAGCTAACCCTCACGTAACACCTAGTATATGTCCCTAGTACCCAGTACGTGGGATACAAAACTAACCTTCACCTAGCATATGTCCCTCACTCAGTACACCTTTCACCCTCACTACCGTTTGTGAGTCCTCATAAATCTTCATTATCAAACGCACCAGCCACTCCTCTGCGCCAAATTTTCTCCTAGCCAACTGCACAACTTCTTACTTTCAGTAGAGACGTGATTTTCCGGTCCCGTTGCAACACCACCCTCTCAACCGAGCCGTCGCAAGATCATCACAGGACAGGAAAAACAACACAGGCTTGCTCCAAGCCAGCGCACATTTTACAAATATATAGGCTAGGCTATACAACTTCCATTTCATCGGAATAACATTCACCACCAATTTAATTATCATAAGGATTATATAAATGCAATTCTGATATGAAAAAACAATCGGTAAATAGCATAGCCTAGGCCTAGTCAAAGCTGGGGTTTGTTGTTGTTTCGTGGACAAAATCTAACCAAGCGTACTGTCCCACATTAATCTATTATCAACAATTGGATATACGTTACTGTGGGCTCTTATTACTCTACTTCCTAATAATAGGCAAGTAAATTATAAGATAATGTTTGGATAAACAAATATACCGAAATAAATTAGAATGAAGAAACAGTAAGTTGAGTGAGATGTTTCAACTTGCCGTCAAGCCAGCTCCGGAGCTCTCTTGCCGTCGCAAGAGAATATTGGTGTCTCGCTTGCTAAAGGTGGGCTTGCGACGGGACCGGAAAAACAGTTTTTCGGGTAGATCTTGCGACGGTGGTCTTGAGACGGGACCGGAAAAACACCTCTTAGATATCTTTCCTGCAGCTGCCTGACTATGAAGTTGTCGATTGTGTCACGTCCTGGCATGAAACCAAACTGCATAATGTCGATAGAATGCTTTCCCTTATCATACCTTCAAAGACTCTCTCACACTCACAGACCTTCATGACTTGGTCAAGCATTTTCAGGCCTCTTATAGCAGTTGCAAGGGGAGCCTAACTCTGAAATCACTAGATAGTGCCTCCAGAACCATAGAAAAGAGGAGAGGGCATAATTAACACACTTCCCTGTTGGACTCCGACACAAACTGAAAACTCATCACTCAGTACCCTCACGTAACACCTAGTATATGTCCCTAGTACCCAGTATCCAGTACTTTGGATACAAAACTAACATGGGATACAAAACTAACCTCCACCTAACACCTAGTATATGTCCCTAGTAACCCGTACGTGGGATATAAAGCTAACCCTCACCAAATATCTAGTATATGTCCCAAACTCAGCTGTACACCTTTCACCCTCACTACCGTTCGTGAGTCCTCGTACATCTTCATTATCACATGCACCAGCCACTCCTCAACGCCAAGTTTTCTCCTAGCCTACTGCACAACTTCTCTGGCCACCTTATCAAAGGCCTTCTCCCGGTCTGCAAACACAACATCAGATCCCTATCTTTTAAGTACATACAGTATCTTTCCCTTATCATACCTTCTATGACTCTCTCACAGACCTTCATGACTTAGTCAAGCATTTTCAGGACCCTTATAGCAGTTCCCAGGGGAGCCCAACTCTGAAATCACCAGATAGTGCCTCCAGAACCATAAAAAACAAAAAAGAGGAAAGGGCTTCATTAACACAGAGCCCTGGTGGACTCCGACGCGAACTGAAAACTCATCACTCAGTAGCGGTACATCTTTCACCCTCACTGCCGTTTGTGAGTCCTCATACATCTTCATTATCACACAAATAGCTTCATGACTTGGATTGTGCCATGTCCTTGCATGAAACCAAACTGCATATCGTCAATATCATACCTTCAAAGACTTTCTCACAGACCTTCATGACTTGATCAAGTATTTTCAGGCCCCTATAATTTTCCCTATCCAATGAGTCCCCTTTGCTCGTATACAGTATATAATGTACTTTTGTGCCATTCATCAGATTACTTCCTCTCTGATGATGAAGTTAATTAGCTCATTGAACACACCTACTCCTTTCTCACCTGAGGCCTTAATCATCTCAGCTAGAATGCCAGAGCATCCTGCAGCTTTTCTGTCCTTCATTAAGTTATTGCACTGCTTACAAAAACTGGCACAATCACAGGGAGGGGGGAGTATTGGCTTTTTGTTGCTAAGCTTCTCTATTCCATTCAAATTCCATGTTGAATAATCTTTCGTAGTGTACGGTATCTTCCAAGAATCTATAATTTCTTTGTCAGCGGAAACAATTGTTCAAGTATATATTTTCCCTGTGAAACCAATTTAACTTCATAATGACAATTATATATATAAAGAAAAAACAATATATTTAAATAATTTATTGCATATCTTACATATTTAAAAAGATATTTATTAAAATAGTTTAACCAGACCACTGAGTTCCCAAAAAAACTCTTATAGGGCTGGCCTGAAGGATTAGATCAAGATGGACAACCAATCAAGACATGATAGGTAGGGAAGGGCAAGAGGTGAACAAATCTAGGAAGGTGAAGATACGCAGACATTTCTCACCATTTCACCAATTCAGCCGCACCAGAGTTCCTCTTATAGGGTAGGGCCGAAGGGTGAGTCAAGAACTGCTACACTGCACCACCAATTAAGAAATTATCAAGGGCGAAGAATGAGAAATCAGGTCTAAGGAAGAAATAAATCACACCGAGATACACACATAATACACCACTGAGGGGAATCGAGTCAGCTTGACCGCACCAGCAACCATAGACACAAATACAGTCAGGAGCCAATAAACTAGCCAGGCCAGGGTGGCATAATATGATATAGGCCGTCCGGAGGACAACCGAATTAGACAGAATAAGAATAGAAGGGGAAAAACATACAAAAAGGGGCATTCAAATTTCAATGGAAATTCACTATGATAACTGTAATATGTGGGAATAACTTTCACCTTCATATTTCCTCATCTCTTAGCATAAACATGATCAATTAGGGTGCCATTTTCAGTTGTTGGTTGTGTTACATGTTGAGAGTATCCACGCTTTTCCATTAAATTTGCAATAGAAGAGTTAGTTTGGATGTTTTCATAATGCAACCAATTGGGTATTTGTCTAGTTCATTTAGCAAATTACTTAAATTTACTCTAAAATAATTAAGTCCATATGAAATAGGTCTGTATATAGGGACAGGTTTGTCCTATAGAAAAGTATAGCCAACACTGTTCTCTACCCACTAAAAGCTGAACCAGTGGAAGGTATTACCCGTGTTTGCATACCTTCCCTCAATTTCAGTCAGGCTATATGTGGATGATAATTTGAACTCAATTTGACCTATCTCAGAATAGTAGTATGGGAATTTCATTCTTTTCCTTATTGTGAAGGCAATCATTATTCTATAAAAACACCTACCCTAATAATACATGCACCGTACAAGGTTATTCTCTATATTTTAAGATTATAATCTTTATATAAAAGGCTTGCATGGCTGCATGATAAATGTTTTTCTTTGATTCACTCTTCTTGACTTTTTCTATATTGCAGGCCATGCTTTTGTTCCTCCTAATTCATTTTCTATTATTTCCACTCCTCAAGTGAGGTACTGTAGAGGTGATTCTCTTGGTCCCATCTGTAGAGGTATTGTAAATGGTGGCCAGACACGCCCGTGGCAGGCTTTCACACCCAACCCATCTTGTCCTATTTAATTTTATGTTGAACTCTATTGTTCTTGATCCCACTATAGGACTTGGTAGCCTATTCCACATATCTACAACTCTGTTACTAAACGAATAGAGGCAGATCCCTTATACACCCAGTTTCTCTCTGTCGCTCGTTTGCTTCAACATCGGTACAAATGAAGCAGATCCCTTTTTTTTTTTTTTTTTTTTCCAACTTACTTCCTTTCGGGCATAGGCTGAGAGCCTTAACATTCACCGCTTTACAATGAACAGTGAAGCCTGTGAGGTCTTGTTCCAGTCTAGGGAGTGAGACATGTGAAGCACATAGAGTACAACGAGCACCTGCCATCTTGCCTTCACATGAGGCACGGTGCTCACTCATGGCCCGAAACGACCCCATCTCTGAAGCCACCTCATTCCCGTGCTTCACTGTCTCCCCCTACACTCGGACTCTCACACTTACACACACACAACGCCACCTGTTGAGCAGATAACTCACCAGGCATTGCACCCCTATAGCATATTTTGAATATGGGAATATTAATACAGTGGTTGCACATGCAACCATGATGATCATGGGAATCTGCAGACAAGTGGCCCACAAAAGGCAGATCCCTTTCACATCCAACCCATTTTGTCCATGTCTATCTGATTTTATCTTGAAATTCTTTATCGTTCTTGATCCCACTATAGCACTAGGTAGCCTATTTCACATATCTACGACTGTTACGAGAGAGGCAGATCCCTTACACAGCCAATCTCTCTCTCTCTCTCTCTCTTATTTGCACACTGGTACAAATGAGGCAGATCCCTTACACATGCTACCAAGATGAAAATGGGAGTCTGCAGAGAGCCGATTGGCCCACACACGGCAGATCCCTTTCACACCCAACCCATCTCCTCCTATAAAATTTTATGTTGAAGCTCTATTGTTATTGATCCCACTATAGCACTATGTAGCCTATTCCACATATCTACAACTCTTTTACCAAGCGAATAGAGGCAGATCCTTTACACAGCCAATCTCTTTCTCTCTCGCTTTTGTTTGTTTTGCACACCGGTACAAATGAGGCAGATCCCTCACACATGAAATCAAGATGAAAATGGGAGTCTGCAGAGAGCCAAGTGGCCCACATAAGGCAGATCCCTTTCACACCCAACCCATCTCATAAACATTACCTGTTATTTGAGGACCCTGGAGGACAAGGGGCGAATGCGCCAATACCTTACTTTCGAGTTATGAGTGTTTAAAGTCTGGAATAGGTGGCATACATAGAATATTACAGAATAGCATGTTATTATATACCATTAGAATCCTCTGGAAGAGACAAATTGATAGAAAAAAAAAAAAAAAAAAAAAAAAAACGCACAATAGATATATATTTTTTTTTCAGCCTATAGTAATTATTGTTCAATCTGCTTGAAATTTAATCCTGTATTAGATGTCCATGAAACTAAGATACTGTTAAATTTTCAGCCAAAAAAACGCGCACGTGTCATTGGCCGGGAGGCGGGCCTTTAACCCGGGGAATGCTAGCCGGCCGCTCATTGGCTTGAGCGCGCGGGAACATTCGCCCCTCCACCTCCTACAATCCATACCTCCTCCGCCGCTACACAAGGTCGAAACAAGGGATTTAGAACCTATGGTACTGAGCCCGCATGGGTGGGAATCGCAAAACGCTCTTCACCACGTGATTTTCAGTGCTTCCATCTATCGGGAACCAGTCCTAACTCAATTTTGCTCATGGTGGCACATTCGCCCCTTGTCCTCCAGGGTCCTCATTTACACTACTTACTATACACCCATGTTATCATATACCTGCAACCAAAACACAATTGTAAGAAATAGAAACATAGGAAAATGGGAGTCTATAGAGAGCCAATTGGCCCACACAAGACAGATCCTTTTTACACCCAACCCATCTCATAACAACTCTCTCATTTATCTCTGTCTTCCTTACATTTATGACATCCTAGTCTCTCTCTCTCTCTCACACATGAGAACATAAGAAAACCGGAGTCTGCAGAGAGCCGATTGGCCCATACATGTCAGATCCCTTTCACACCCAACCCATCCCACGCTCTCTCTCTCTCTCTCATATTTATCGCTATCTTCCTTACGTTTATGACATCCTATTCTCTCTTGCCATACTCTCTCACTCTAACAAATGAGAACATAAACAAAATAAGAAAACGGAAGTCTGCAGAGAGCCGATTGACCTACACATGGCAGATCCCTTTCACACCCAACCCATCTCGTTCTATCTAATTTCAAGTTGAAGCTCTATTGTTCTTGATCCCATTATAGCACTCGGTAGCCTATTCCACATATCTACAACGCTGTTACTAAACGAATAGAGGCAGATCTCTTATACAGGCAATCTCTCCCTCTCTCGCTCTTGTTTGTTTGCACAATCTGTTCCTTCTGTAGTTTCTCCATGCCCGATAAGTTAAATGATCTTTTGATATCTGTGACACAACTTTTGTATCCAACACCATCCCCTGCTTGCAAAACCCCTCGAACCCCGGACAACGTTGCTTGCAACTTTAATTATTATTATTATTATTATTTGTATAGCATAAATATCAATATTACTATTATATTTAATGTTTTATTATTAGCATTAGATATGTATAAAATGTAATTCATTTATTATACTTTATGCGACGCCAACCCTTACAAATGTTTCCCATCACACTTCCTCACTCTGCATCAACTCAAGATTTTGTCCAGAGCTTGACCTCGGCCTCTGCATTACCAGCGTGGGCATATTCATTGTTTCTCTCCTGGTGGAACCCTGTATATACCGATAGCATTTCTGATAAGGCGTAAGCGGGATATAAACACAAGGTAACACTCGCACATTCTTATTACCCAATTACCTATATATAGTATATTGAGAAAACAAAGATATATATATATATATATATATATTGTACTCACTAGAAAAATGAAACACGGAGCTGCAATCTTTCGTCTGTATTCCAAGACATCTTCCGGCAGATAGAGAAGACAGAGTGAGAGTCAATTGATCTCTCCTAACCCGTGACAGATCCCAATTAGTAAGAAAAAAATGAATTAATTTTTGACAAGTATCACAGAACAACAAATACAATAACACTAAACAAGGAAAACAAAATAATCTAATACAATGGCACTAACACATATACAAAAATATAAGAATATAAATACAATCGACAACAAAGAGAATAATAAGAACTATAACCAGGTAATAAATTGACTCCCACCCTTTCTTCTCTATCTGCCGGAAGATGTCTTGGAATACAGACGAAAACTTGCAGCTGCGTGTTTCATTTTCCTAGCGAGTACAAGATATGTATTAATTACGTGTATATGTGGTTATTTCTCTAATTATATATATATATATATATATATATATATATATATATATATATATATATACTGTACTGTACTGTATATACTGTATACTGTACAGTATATATTTTTTTTTATTTATTTTTTTTTTTTTTCATATATTTTCCCGTGTATAAGAAGGGCACACAAGGCAGAGGTGCCTATAACGAGTGCCTACCCAAATGCTAAGGAGTGACAGAGTAAAATTCAAAGATACGTTTGTCTCAAAATGCCTTGACATGGGGTGCTTGTAGCAGTTCATGTCGTAGGATGAAGGAATGTTAGATTGAGGGAGAGACTTTGAGAATTTGAGAATTAATTTTTCATGAACTAAAGCGAGTTTATTGTTATATGTAGGGTGTTCCTAATATGGAATTATCAGACTATATATGGATTAAGTTGCATACGTGAACAGATAATTCAGTAGATGTTTCAATAATACTTACAGTATGTATTACTCATTTACGTCATATAGTACTAAAGTAATTTTTCAAAGTGAAGAACTTGTCTACATCTATGAAGAACAATAATTATGTGAAGAAGCTATTCGTGTTCTAAACAGATTTCTTCCATTACAAGAACTTCAGATCATTAGCATGCCAAATGACCACACCCATTTAGGTAATAGCTTGTTAGGACACTGTATTAAGTCTATGAAGGTTGTGACGTGTTAAGTATATTTTAGCTATCTTTAGACGAATTTATTCAGATTAGGTAGGGTATTTGGAAGTCAGAGGGTTAATTGAGATAGTCCTTACCCTTTTAACGCCCACAGATCCTTCCTAAACTTTATATAAATCGATTAATGATACCTAGAATAATCTGTGAAAATGCGTCATAATCCTCGAGTGGTTAAACAAGTATCCTATCCAAAATATATTAAATGGCTACACCTTTCTAATGGTGTATATAAAGACGTGTCTAGTAAACGAATTTACCCTCTGAAGATTATGACGCATTTTGAGTTAATTCTGGCTATCGTAAGAAGATTATATACAGCTTTATACAAGTCAGTAAGGATCTGTGGGAATTAAATGAGTAAAAACTATCTCAATTAACCCTCTGACCTTCATATACCTTTACTAATCCAAATAAAATAGTTTAATTATAATCAGAAAACAGAAAAGAAATGCAGGTAATTATAGGGAAAAAACTCACAGCCTTATTTGCGATTTTGTTTTCAATTTTGTTTTGGAAATGGTAGTTTTGATGCTATTAGTTATAATTCCACTGTGGGAGAAACCCTATATAACCCCATTATCCAACAATCTTAAGATAACTCCCCCCGATAGTGGGGAGGGCTATGAAGATCAGGGAAAATATGGGGTTAAAGTAATATAGTAAAATACTGGAGAATCCTAAAATGGCTATCTATCTATCTATCTATTGCCCGACGCCGTGATCCCCAAATTGGTGGCCACGAACGAACCGCCTCCATGCACCTGTCCTTAGTCAGTCGACGCCCCTCCCCCCAACCAGCACCGCTTTCGTTCATATACTTCCTCACTCCATCCTTCCACCTCTCCTTCGGTCTACCTCTCCCTCTCTGTCCCTCCACCTCGCTCTCGTACACCCTCTTAGCATTCCACGAGCGGCTAGGTCAGTAACTTCTACTACCTGCCAAGCGGGTGGTTTTACCCTAAACGAGCTTATTTCCGTGCACTTTTTCATGCATAAACAAGAGCCAGAGCGTAATACAAGTATGTATCCGTGAAAGGGCGATAGTTGAGCTTTCCAATGACACCAGAACCATCCTTCTACGATCACTGGTTGTCTTGCAACGATCGTGCAACACGAAGGAAAAATCCCTAAAATACGGTAATTTTCTGACACATTTCCCTGTCTAGGGAGGCAGTGAGTGTGGATGTGTGTGGCGGTGGCCCCAGTGTTGGCGCGGGAGCCGTGCCGAACGGTCAGAGTCAACCTACGCTCCTCGCACCACTCGGACTCTCTCTCAGAGCCAATTATGTGCTCAAAATTGCTACCGACTTAAGGCGGTCACATTGACCATTATTCTCTAGACCGCCTTAAGTCGGGCCCCGCCAATAAGGGGTTAGTCATTCTCCCGCTTTCTATACGTTCCATAATAGGCAGAACCATCTCAAGTTGTTCCCTTTCACACTTTCCAGCACATCTACCTCCACACCACACCTCCTTCTTACTTCTTCATTAGTCTGTCTATCCCTCCATGTAACTCTGCACGCACTTCTTAAGTAATTCATTTCCACTGCTCTCACTCTTGGTCTGAGTCTCTCAACCAACGTCCATGCTTCACTTCCGTAAATCAGTGTCGGGATTACCACACTGTCATGCAAGGATTTCTTCACTTCCATACTGACCACCCTATATCTTGTTACTGCTTTCAGCGTTCCTACAACCCTCTTCCCCTGTTGTACCCTCTCCCGCACCTCTTCATCCATAGTCCCATGTTTACTCAACACACTGCCCAGATACTTAAAAGAGCTGACGATCTCCATAGCCTGACCGTTCAGCTTTACCTCACACTCTGTGACTTCACCCCTTTTGAAGACCATAACCTTGCTCTTCCCCGCATTTACCTTCAATTTCCGTTATTTGCAAACTGGTCCAAACTCATTTACCAGACCCTGCAACTCCCATTCATTATCACTCATCAGAACTGTATCATCTGCAAACAGCAGTATAGGTAGCTTCCACTCATTTCCCTCCCTTTTCAGCGATACACCAACATCCACTGCTCTTGATAGTATTTCTTTCATGACTCCATCCATATATACAGTAAACAACCACGGGGACATCACACACCCCTGATTCAAACCAACATTCAGGTCAAAGAACTCGCTCTGCTCACTCTCCACATGTACTGCCGCCTTTGCACCCTCATACATGCTCTTCACTGCTTTCAGCAACTTGCCATCTACTCTGTATATTCTAAGTACTTTCCACACACCTTCTCTATCCACTCTGTCATAGCCCTTCTCCAAATCACTTGGCACTTTTCCGAAATCCGAGTCAAGTTTTGTCGAAAGTTGGCTCGGATTTTCCATAATTTCAGAGACTCAAAAGACCACTTTCTAAAAATCCGAGCCAAGTTTTGTCCAACGTTGGCTCGGATTTTCCATAATTTCATAGACACAAAAGGTCACTTTGAAAAAATCCAAGCTAAGTCTTGTCCAAACTTGGCTCGGATTTTGCATTATTTCAGAGACACAAAGGGGCACTTTTTAAAAATCCGAGCCAAGTTTTGACCAAAGTTGGCTCGGATTTTCCATAATTTCAGAGACACAAAAGGACACTTTGTAAAAATGCGAACTAAAATTTTTAAAAACTGTGCTTGGATGTTTGAAATTTGGAGAGGCTTAAAAGGTTAGTATAATAAGCATTTGTAAATACTACCACAACCACGAATCTTGTTTCCGAGACCTAATATATTAACCTAACCAAACAACCCAACCTAACCTAACCTAGACCTAGTATGTGGGATACAAAACTAGCCCTTGCATGCCAGCTACTTCGGGTTCATAGTACTCAGTACGTGGGATACAAAACTAGCCCTTGCATACCAGCTACTGCGGGTTCATAGTAGCCAGTATGTGGGATACAAAACTAGCCCTTGCATGCCAGCTACCGCAGGTGCATAGTACCCAGTACGTGGGATACAAAACTAGCCCTTGCATGCCAGCTACTGTGAGTTCTTAATACCCAGTACGTGGGATACAAAACTAGCCCTTGCATGCCAGCTACTGCGGGTTCATATTACCCAGTACGTGGGATACAAAACTAGCCCTTGCATGCCAGCTACTGCGGATTCATAGTACTCAGTACGTGGGATACAAAACTAGTCCTTGCATGCCAGCTACTGCATGTTCATAGTACTCAGTACGTGAGATACAAAACTAGCTCTTGCTCTCACTGCCACATGTATTGCACTTACCAGTCGCCAAGACTAAATTATGCTGAACAAGAAAATCCCATGTAGCTTCCTTAGTTCGCAAAATGTCCCCCAATTGTTGACTGGAGAATCTACAACCTGTACAAGCGGACATGACAGTTACAAATCTACCGGGCTGTTTGACGTTTCTGTCAGCTGAGAGAAGGAATGGCAACAATATGCGCTGAGTAGTGCGCAAGAGCAAATATATGTTATAATACTAATACTACAAGGGAAATGGGAAAAAAAAATGCCAGAAAGGATTGAACAAATACCGCGAAAACTATGAAAATTAATTAAAAACATAATGTAATGTTGCAAATGTGTATATTAGATAATTTATACAGTAACATATTTGTAGAATATAACACTTTTCCGTAGCGAGTGTACTCCATTCCGAACACTTTTTGTAAACATTGAACACTTCCGTAGCAGAGCTCTCAAGATTGCGGGATTGAAGAAGAAGAGTTTGTTTACGCGCGGGACTCTATTTTTATCGACAAAATCGAGTGTTACAAAAGTTATCAAAACTATTCTCGATAAATATTTACCTATGGTCCTGTTAAAATATCCTCAAGTAACCTATTAAAAACTGTTCAGGGGACTGGTTAGAACTTGTAGGATGTTTAATTGAATGTCGGAAATCAGTATTTACTGAGAAATAACAGTCTTAAAATGCGCTATGGGTCACCCAGCGTCCCTGCCCTCTCTTTCCCAGGTAATGTTATGTTATGATATATTATATTATATTAGGGTTAGGTTAGGTTAGGTTAATCTAATCTGATATAATATTTGTACATTTTGGGCAGTGGGCGGGGCCGCGCGTATGTGGCGGCGTAGAGACCCTCCTGTAAAACATAACGCATTTTAAGACTTTTATTTCTTAGTAAATACTGATTTCCGCACTTCAATTAAACATCCTACAAGTTCTAACCAGTCCCCTGACCAGTTCTTAATAGTTTACTTGAGGATATTTTAACGGGACCATAGGTAAATATTTACCATTATGTATAATAATGCTGCGAGTCCATTCCCTATAATTATCGAAATACATAATAGTACAGTATATTGAAAGGGTTAAATGGAGTAATAAATGGACTGTATTAAAAGTACACCACACTGATCACAACAGTTCATGTTTCTAGTCAATTCGCTATCATTAATGAAGGAAGGGGGGTAGGGGTACTTTTTTCTGAACCTACTTCTCCCTCATGTTTAGTCCCATTAGTTATGGGATTATAAGGCGTTCGCCCAATTACTTTGGCGATATTAAGACCTTTCGCCCCATGCATTTGTCAATATTAAGACCTTTCGTGCTATTTAGGTGTCGATTATTGCCTGGCGAGCAACAACGAGCCTGTAATTTTTAAGGGTGGGGACATTTTTGTACTGAAACATATCTCACTGGAGGATCTTGTTTAGTGCGTAACAGAAACGTGACAATAGATTTACTTTGATCGTTGATGCTCTATTGATTCGTATTGGTGGTCGAAGTAAAGCCATGTAACTGATAACCAATACAGACTTTGACCACGACATTTCCTGAAAAATGCCAAGGCTTCGAAGCGTGTGAACGAATCCGTGTAGCTTTTTAATCTGAATGTATTTTGGTGTAGAGTTATGAGACATAATACCTGCATTGAATCTGTATCAAACTCAAGTGAGACACTCCAATATTCTGTTATATCCCAGAGGCTTCACAATTTGGCTTTAAAGATTCATGGATTCAAATGGGTGTACAGGTATTATGGCTCACGACTGTACATGTCCAATTCCTCGAACTACTTAAATGAACCAATGGAATTTATATGCTAGGTATATAGATTTAATGAGATGATTCAATTCTGTTTGCGAAGGCTTCGAAAATTAAAGACCACGATTCAATATGATCCTGAGTGAATTCCTCGTTTGGCTTCATAATGTCAGTGTAGCATCAACCCTGTGCCCTGGTGGTAGTGGTAGTGGTTAGTGAAGTCGACGTTCTCATCCTGCAGCTATGGAAAAGTGAGTTGTTGATTTGGATTGGACTATACTAACGCCCTTGAGGATTATGACAAGTTTTGATAGTTTATTCTGGCTATTGATAGGATATCATTCGGATTAGAAAGGGTATGTGAAAGCCAAAGGGTTGTTATTCCAGTTTTTATCCATTTATCTCTCCCCTATCATTCATAACCTGAATAAAAATCCGGAAAATATCAAGGAAACTGGCCAACTATTATTTCGTGATATTTTTGTTTGGCTTTAGCTAGTTTTCATCATTATACAGTGGTTGTCATTAATTAGAATCTCCGGAAAAACTGTTTTCCCCATTATCCAACAATCTTAAGACACGGCCCCCGATAGGGGGGAGGGCTATGAAGTACAGGGAAATTGAGGGGTAAAAGGCGAAAATAAAGGGTAATATTGGAAAAACTCTGAATTAAAAATATTGAAAATTTAAAAATTTAATCTTTGTTAAATACAAGAGATGGAAGAGAAACAGTGATTGAAGCAGAGGTGGATGGAGATAGGTTACCCAGGCCACCCAGGTGGCAGGGAATGAATGAAAGGATTGAGGAAAATGAGGTGAAAGAAGCAGTGAAACAAATGAGAGCGGGAAAAGCAAAAGGTTTGGATGGTATTGCTGCGGAGTGTATAAAGAAGGGTGGAGATGTGATAATAGATTGGTTGGTGAGACTTTTCAATGTGTGCTTTGCTGTGTCAATGGTACCAATAGACTGGAAGAGTGCATGTATTGTGCCGTTGTACAAGGGGAAGGGAGATCGGCAGGAGTGTTCAAGTTATAGAGGTATTAGTTTATTGTCAGTGGTTGGAAAGCTGTATGGCAGGGTGTTGATAGAGAGGATAATAAAGTGTACGGAAGTTGCAATAGGAGAAGAACAGAGCGGTTTTAGGAGGGGAAGAGCGTGGATCAGATGTTTGCAGTAAGACAGTTATGCGAGAAGTATTTAGAGAAGCATAAGGAGATATTTTGGGCTTTTATGGACTTGGAAAAAGCGTATGATCGTGTGGACCGTGAAGCAATGTGGAAGGTGTTAAGGATTTATGAAATAGGAGGAAATTTGTTAGAAGCAGTTAAGAGTTTTTATGAAGGGAGCAGAGCATGTGTGAGAGTAGGAAATGGTGAGTTGAGTGAATGGTTTGAGGTAAAGGTAAGTTTGCGACAGGGTTGTGTAATGTCACCATGGCTATTTAATATGTTTATGGATGGTGTGGTGAGGGAGGTGAAAAGGAGAACTATGGGAAGAGGATTGGGTTTAGTAGGAAAGAATGGTAGAGATTGGGAGTTGAATCAGTTGCTGTTCGCTGATGACACAGCATTGGTGGTGGATTCTGATGAGAAACTGCAGCGGGTAGTCAAAGAGTTTGGTGTGGTTTGTGGAAGGAGGAAACTGAAGGTGAACGTCAATAAAAGTAAAGTAATGGTGTGTAATAGGGGAGAGCATAGGGTGAATCTAGATGTGAGACTGGATGGGGAAATATTGGAACAAGTAGAGTGTTTTAAATATCTAGGAGGAACAATAAGCAGGAGTGGAGGTATGGAAGTGGAGGTAAAACAGAGAGTGTGTGAAGGAAGGAAGGTTTTCGGAGCAATGGGAAGTATGTGGAAGACGAGAAATCTCGGAGTGAAAGTAAAAAGTGCACTGTATCAAGGAATTGTTGTGCCAACAGTGATGTATGGGGCTGAGACATGGGCTCTGAAGAAAAAGGAGAAAAGAGGGCTGGATGTGATGGAGATGAGCTGTTTGAGGAGTATGTGTGGAGTTACTCGTAGAGACAGATTGAGGAATGAAGAGATACGTAGGAGAGTGGGGCAGCAGGAACATTTGTCAGCCAGAGTGGACAGAAGGGTGCTGAGCTGGTATGGTCATGTTGAACGAATGGGAGATGAAAGGCTTACAAAGAGAATATGTGAGTCAGGTACAAGGGGAGATAGAAGGGCAGGAAGACCCCCATTGAGATGGAGAGACTGTGTAAGAAAGGCTTTGGATGATAGAGGAATGACTATAGATCAGGCAGGGGAAGTGGTGGTGGACAGGAGTGAATGGAGAATGCTTGTGAATACTTGAGTGAACACGTGGTCATTTGGAATAAGGGGTCGGGCGCAAGTTGGACTAGATAATAGTCCATCAGGCTCCTGGCCCGGGGAGACGATTAATATGAAGGGTGCGCCTGGAAGTGTGGTGGGAGGGCTTGTGGCTTTGGCTCCGCTGCATGTCTGCCTGCCGAGATTGGAACCTCTCCGGGTGGTCAGGGGCCGGGGGAGTGCTGGAGCGACCTTGGTAACCCTGGTCTCTGGGTCTTCTCCTGGGTGACCTGGATGTGTGAGAGTTTGTGTTTTTTATCTGTGTTTATTTTTTGTTTTATGTTGTTTTTGTGTTTTCCCTGTTCTTGCTCTGTCTTGAGTCGGCTACCCCCAAAATGGGGATTGGGCCTGAGCATATAGATAGGTAGATAGATAGAAAATTGAAAAAACCTTAAAATGGAAAAACCCGAGCCAAGTTTTGATAATTATCGCGAATAGACTCGCAGTGTTATTATACATAATTTATTAGGGAAAGTGAAGCTCTATGGAATCCTTATAATATACTCACATAGATTCCGTTGTGGTAGAATAGTATTGATAAGTTTTGTAACTCTATTTTGTTGATATAAATAGTCCCGCGCGTAAACAAACTCAGTCCCGCAATCTTGAGAGCTCTGCTACTGACGTGTTCATGTTTACAAAAAGTGTTCGAAATGGAGTACTCTCGCTACGGTAAAGTGTTATGTTCTACAAAGATGTTACTGTATGTCAAATATATGAACCCACAGTAGCTGGCATGCAACTTGCAAGGGCTAGTGTTGTATCCCACAAACTGGGTCTAGGGCACTCTAGGGTTAGGTTAGGTTAGGTTGTTTGGTTAGGTTAAGTTTTAGTTTATTTGCATCAATATATAGTGATTGGCATTAGTTTCAACCTCCGCAAAAATCGTTTTCCCCTTTATCCAACGATCTTAAGACACGGCGCCCGATAGTGGGGAGGGCTATGAAGATCAGGGAAAATGTGGGGTTAAAGACAAAAAGGCGATATAAGGGTTTTTATGATGAAAGTTGGCTCGGTTTTGTTGTTTTTCAACTTGAGAAAACTCCAAAATGAAAAAACCCGAGCCAAATTTTGGCAAAAGTTGGCTCGGATTTTAAGATTTTTCAGCTGCATAAAAGACAGTAAGTGCAAAAAAGAAGTTGGCTCCGGTTTCTTGTTTTTCAACTTAAGAAAACCCCAAAATTAAAAAACTCGAGCCAAGTTTTGGCAAAAGTTGGCTCGGATTTTAAGATTTTTCAGCTTCATAAAAGTCAGAAAGTGGCTGAAAAACAGTTGGCTCAGGTTTTCTTGTTTTTCAACTTAAGAAAACTCCAAAATGAAAAAAACAGTCATGTTTTGGCAAAAGTTGGCTCGGATTGGACAATTGTTAGGCTTCATAAAAGCTGAAAATGTAGAAAATGCCAGCCAACTCTTCGCCATTGGATACAGGATGGGGTGTGGGAGAGCTCTGCCCCCCCCCCCCCCCGTGATTAATTGAAATCATCATCTATGTTGCCCGATAGTGGGGAGGGCTATGAAGATCAGGGAAATTGTGGGGTAAAAGATGAAAATAAAGAAAAATATTGAAGAACTTATTCCAAAAACCCAGTAAGCTAATTATCCATTATCCAACAATTAAGCTACATTAAAGATATTAGCCTAACCTGCCAACCTTACCTAACCTAACCTAGTATTATGAGTGGGGGCTGCCGCCCCCACACCCCCGCTGGTTGGATGGTACATGGGATAGAAAATGAACTTACCCAGTAAGCTCATTATCCATTATCCAACAATGCAACATTAAAGATTTTAGCCTAACCTACCAACCTTACCTAACCTAACCTAGTATTATGGGAGGGGGCTGCCGCCCCACGTTGGATGGTAGGGATAGAAAATGAACTTACCCAGTAAGCTCATTATCCACAATTAAGCAACATTAAAGATTTTAGCCTAACCTACCAACCTTACCTAACCTAACCTAGTATTATGGGTGGGGGCTGCCGCCCCCCCACCCCCGCTGGTTGGATAGTACATTGGATAGAAAATTAGGTCAATTCCTAGTGTTAATTAGACTGAAATGCAGGGAGAAAGAGGTCCGCCGAGTCGTGTTGTGTGCCGACTATGTTATTTACAGTAGCTATAATTGCTTTAATGCATTTCCGCCGCTACTGACATATATAGGAATGAAGTCATAGAAATTGATGGGTGCGCTGTGTAAGTAACGCTAGAATAATACCGAAAAAACACTATAGGTGCAAATAAACTTTATATACATTTTTACATCTATAATAATAAAAATAACCAACCTTATGTAACAAAGGGACAGTGACGGCGTGTTCTGGACTTATCCTCGTAATAATGGTGTGTACACCGCAGTGATGCACTCATTGACTAAAATGACGTAATTGTCCATATATTAATCCATGATAATATGGCAGAAACATAGTGACGTGTTGATCATTAGTTCACATAGAGAAAGGCAGAGGGCGTTATAGTCGAATATTTACGATAAAAGCGCCCCTCAATTATAGTATCAACATGGCTGTCCTAGCGGGGTGGCGTGTGTGGGAAACGCTGGACAAATATCGTTACAGGTTACAGTTAATATATACCGGTTAATATACTAGTGTGACTTTAACCACTCCATTAGAACCGCATGGCTTGTCCTACAGTGACTCGCTAGGATTGCCAGAGCAGTGGATGGGGCTACAGTTTATGTATTAGAGTGTGCTTTATTTCATATGAAAGCTCGTGTCATGGGCAGTCCAGAAAGGCTCTTTGTTTTCACCCATGTCAAGGCTTTATATATTTAATTGTAAAGTATATGTTTTATCATTAACTAGTAATGATGGGATCTGGGAGAGAGAGAGAGAGTAGAACAGAGTGAGAGGGGGGCAGGCAGTGTTTTTGCCCCGCTCGATGACGTCACGGCTGGCTGCCTCGTGGGGGTTGGTTGAGGGAGGTCCTTACCATTTTGCTAGCTTCTTTGCTAGTGGCTAGAGGACTTGTTACCGCTGTACTTTGCGCGGTGAAAACTAGTCCCGGTATATATACAGGTTCCTCGCCACTCTCTCCCTCAGATCTGGTTTCTAGAACGCATCTATCTTATCCCTTGCTACCTGTCTTCCGCTCTGCACCTGAGAATCTTTTCCTCTGCCTACCTCTCTTTTTTCATATCTTTCACCACCTTTTATTAAGACTATATCCCCTCTGGTTAACTCTGCAAAATCAGCTTCATGCTGGCCAGTTGTATTGTGCGTTAAGGTCTGATATAACCCATGTATGTTAGTTGTTAAGATAAGTTGATCACGAAGCATTGGTTGGCATTTATATTGTTTAGTACCGCTTCCTATAATTATTAGTGTTCTGCTGGATTAGATAATGCTAGACTAGGGGTCTGATATTATAAGGTATTGTTTCCTATGAGTTCTGGCTTTAGGTAAAAGCTGCACGACATACCTGAGAACTGGAGTTGATTGGGTAAATTCTAGTCTGTGTGCCATTGAGAGTAGAGCATGCACGAATGAAGGCTTTTTGCCTATACCATTCTGCACTGTTCTAAGCTCGTTGTTTGTCTTTGAGGTACGCCAGGAGAACGCTTAATACTTCGGTATGAAGGTTTCTGAAGAGAGCTACCCTTCCCTATAACGTAATATTTGACGCACAGACTTGAGATTTGCACTAGGCTATGCGGCATGCCATGCGCACCAGTATCTCGTATCATTGACTCTAGCTAGACTTTATCAGTCACAGTAGACATTAAGTATATTAACCTAATTACTCTTTTTATGCATACCCATTTATGATTACACAAGCATTTCGCAGCCTAGTTTGATGTATGGAGACACAAACGACTTAGGCTCTTTTTGTTGATAGGAATACTGCATTGTCGTGGCGATTATTATTGTTGTGTTTAGGATATTCTTGGCTCCGACGGCATTATATATTCTGCCTTTTTGTGTGCATAGCCTGCACGAGCATTGTTCCGCTGCCTGCCTTTTTGGGTTCCATTTCCGATACGAGCATCTTTATAGCATCTAACATTTAAAGAAGATTTCTTGTTAGTGTTGAAGGACTTTAGTGCACTTTCTTTCATGCAGGAGTGCCTGATATTTATTGATTAAAGTAACGTAAGCTGTAACTTCTCTTACCACCTTACTTTGCATACCATAGCCAAGCACCTTCGGTTATAGGTAGTAATAGGCTGTTTTCACATAACATTAAGCCTAGAGTAGACGCACATTTATTGAGAGTTTGATAGCCTATTATTGCATATAGAACTCTGTAGAGTATTTGTGTTCTTTGTTCACTGGGAATATACATCAGAGGTTGGATCTAGCGCTTTCCGTTGTAGCATTTATGCCATTACTAGTCCAATGAATAAGAGCCCTGATATATTTAAACCTCAGTCGTAACAAATGGCGACCTTACCTAGGATTTGGTGAACCTACATTTATTAGCAGGGAACATTTGTTGTTTTGGGGAATATTTTGCGGGGATCAGCAAGATTTTTTTTTTTTTTGCAACATAGTATAGCCCTTGAGTATTTCCGAGAATTTTTGTGTGTATATTGAGGTATAAGAGTTTGGGGTGCTTCTTTTCTGAATATTGAGGTGGGAATTTTTTTGTGAGCATCATGTCTTATACCGGATCAGAGGAGAATGGAGACACAGTACGTCATGTCGAAACTGAGGAACAGCAGTATGGTGAAATGGTTAATCAGGGTGGGTTGCCCCTGGGGGGACCACCGGTAATTTTAAACCGTAACCGTGCTCCTGATCAGTCTGTCTCGCACTTATTGAAACTGGTTCCGGCGTTTGTTGAGAGTGGGGTAACAGAATTTTGTGCACGCTTTGAGAAGAAGTGCCAGGAACACCAGTGGCCTGAGAATAAATGGGCAGCACTTGTATCCTCTAGATTAAGTGGCAAGAGTCTTAAAGCCTACGATGCGTTACCTTGGGAGTCATGTATTGTGTATGAGGATCTCAAGGAGGCTGTCCTGAGGGCTTACGAACTGCAACCAGAAACGTACCGTTTGAAGTTCCGGGGTGTAAATAAGGGAAGAGATAGCACCTTTTTGGAACACGCCCGGGACTTGTCCGATGCTATGGGGAACTGGCTCCGATCTGAGAAGGTCACGACATTTGATGAAATTAAGCAGTTAATGATGTTGGAGCAGTTCTTTAAGAGCACGGGCGGTGATCTAACTTTGAACTTGAAGGAGAAAAACCCAAGAACTCTAGTCGAAGCAGCAGAAATGGCTGATCGACGGCTGTCGTTGATTCGGGGTTGCGGGTCCTCACAGAAGTCCGATGTAAGTGCTAAGGACCGTTATCCTCCCCCTCCCCGTAACAATGACACATTTAAACAGAAGAGCCATGAAACTAAAACTGAATCCAAACCTTACACCACACCGTATGTGAAAAGTCAGGGTCCTTTTACATCACAGTATAAGCCGAAACCGAAATATATGTGTTTTAGTTGCCACCAGGAGGGTCATAAGGCAAATGAGTGCCCTAGTCGACCTCCTCCGGCAGCCGTGTCTTTTGCTCACGGCATTGGAGTGTTCAAGAGGACATCGGAGTTTGTTAGAGGCATTTCTTCAGAGGTAAATACACTGCCAGGATCCGGAAGGCTTATTCCCTGTCCGTGATGCCTTTAGTGACCACAGGGGACTCGGTTGTGTGGAGTGGGGGGGTAGAAGACATGAGGTGAGAATTTTGCGTGACACTGGGGCATCGCAAACACTGATGAGAAATTTCACTGGTAAACCTGTCAATACGGCGCGGGTGGTTGTGGTTCAGGGAGTTAATGCGACAAGGTCATACCCGCTTGTAAGAATGAAGGTGGAAGTTGATGGTGTGACTCGGGACCTGGATGTAGGAATTGTGGAGAAGTTACCTGTTGGGGGCGTCGACCTCCTTCTCGGCAACGACTTTGCGGGACCTACTTCTGAGGCTCCACCCTTGGTCGTTGCCGAGAAGCCGGCCGACGTGAGTAGGGAGGAGCAGGAGTGGGTTGAGAAGTGTCCGGTGCAGCCTATGGCGTGTGTTGTCACCGGAGATCCTGCATCCAGGGAGTCACATTCTGGTCAACAGTCTTTAGATCAGCGGAGGAAGGGTACCGAGAAGGGGTTGAAAGTTGATGCGGTTGAGAGTTTAGTGTCAACGGACCTTCTCGGGGACTCATTATTAGGACCACATTTCGAGTCTGGAGAAGACCCAGTAACTGTTCCTGAAGGGGCAGAGGATGGGCTTAAAAAGACGAAAGAGTTGAAGGTGGACAGTGATGCACAGTCGGGAGATGTAGCAACAAGGTACCCTGATGCGTACCCTATGAGTAATGGGTCGGCGAAGACGGTGGTCCGAAGCTTGCTAGTGTATTTTTTCCGTTATGGTTACCTGCAGGGGATTCAGTCAGTCCAGGGACCCAACTTCACTTCTAGCCTCTTTGTTCAAGCAATGTCGCAGCATGGGATTGTTGGGGTTGTGTCATCTGCGTATCATCCGGAGAGCCAGGGTGTGTTAGAGCGTTGGCACTCAGCCTTGAAATCTGTGCTTCGTTGTTGCTTTGGGAGTGGGAAGGATTGGGATCTTGGCCTGCCATGTGTTTTGTTTGCTGTGCGGGAGGTACCTGGGGAGAGTTTGGGATTCAGCCCTAATGAGCTCGTCTTTGGACACCGTGTCAGAGGGCCTCTCCATATGGTTGAAGAAGTATGGGAGGGCGCAGAAAAACCTTGTTCTATGCTCAGGTGTGTCCTCAACAGTCGAGAACGGATGTTGCGCAGTCTGGAGTTGGCTGGCCGTAATTTGACTAGCTCTCAGGCCCTCAGGATGGACAGGTACGACCTCAACGGTTGAACTCAGGGAGTTGCACGTGGGTCAGGAGGTGTTGATTCTACTGCCCTTTGTAGGTCACCCCTTATCCGCGAAGTACGCTGGTCCTTATAGGGTGGTGGAGGAGCTATCAGACCTGGATTACTTGGTAGCCACTCCAGACAGACGGAAGCACAATCAGTTATGTCATGTTAATCCCATGAAGGAGTATGGGAGGCACCCCCCTGAGCCTCTCACTGTGCCTGTGATGACGTTTAGCAGTCAAGGTGGAGAAGGAGAATGGGACAGTCAAGCTCAGGTGGAGGATAACTGGAAGGATAAGAAGTTCAAGTGTGAGAAGGTGTTTAGAGAAGTAAAACACCTGTTGTGCACTCACCCGATCCTCAGGGCCCCTGACTTTAGCCTACTTTTCCAACTAGCAATGGAGGCTAGTGGTGTGGGGGCTGGTGCCGTCCTTGTGGAAAAGGATGATGATGGGCTGGAGCATCCTGTTAGTTTCTGCTCGGAGAAGTACAATTCGGCCCAGGGGAGCTGCTCTGTTGTCGAGGAGGAGCTGCTGGCAGTTGTGCTTGCGCTGGGGCATTTCGAGGTCTATGTTCCAGCCTATGGTCCGGTCGTTGTAGTTTACCCAGATCATCACCCTCTCAAGTTCTTGGACCAGTTTCACAATCTGAATATGAGGCTGACCAGATGGTCACTAAGGTTACTGGTATATAACCTGGACATACGCCATATTGCCGGTTGTGACAACGTGGTTGCAGATGGTCGTTCAAGGGTATATGATCCTGGGTAGATTGACACACGGGTAGCCTCCTGCTTTAGTTTGAATAGTATTTTGCGCTTGGTGCTTGTTGGCTCGTGGTTGTAGCCCAGCGTATTGGGTCGTAAAGCAGGAGTTGAGCGTTTGGTATTGAAGACAAAACTAGGCTTGCCCCTATAGTGCAGCCGAAACAAACAAATTAAAAACATAACAAATCAAATAAAAAACTCTTTCTTTGATAGTTTAACACCTTACGAGCGGCCTATGCGGTTTATTTATATGTACCGCACAGCGGGGTGTTTTTAGCCAAAATAGGGCTGTTTACGTGATCATTTTCATGCCTAAATAAGACCCAGAACGTAAAACAAGTACCTATCCCTGAAAGGGCATAAACAGAGCTTTCGAATGACACCATAACGATCCTTGTATGATGGATAGTTTTCTTGCAATAACCGTGCAACGCGAGTGCAAAAAGCAGGTAATTCGGTACTTTCGGTACATAATTGAGTATGTAGCGAGTGAGAGAGGGAGGAGGGAGCTGAGATTTGTGTCAGTAGGTTCGCCGCGGTGGTCTGGAGCAGTCATACGCTCGCTAGTCTCCTGCCACCACTTGTCTCTCTCTCTCAGCCACATTACGTGCTGAAATTGCCACTCGACCTATGTCGAGCGCCGCCACATAGTCCAGCTTTATTTAACTCGACTTATGTTGCTCGCCGCTAATTAAGGGTTAATTTTTTCAGTATGTTATAGCAGTAATTCCGAGTTGCACTCCTCTCAGAATGCTGGGCTAGAGAAGCTCGCCCTTGAGGAGCATAACTACATATAATTTAACCTATGGTGTTGGGGAGGGTTATAATTTTGAAAAATGTTTTGTTGAAGAACTGTGCCAGATATTTTACTGCCGCTGGGTGATGGGAAGTGGAGATATAGCATGGGTTCTAACCATCAGATTTTTGTGAGCCTTGGGGCCTCTGAGAAAAATCTTGAGGGGGGTGTGACGTTAACCACTCCGTTAGAACCGCATGGCTTGTCCTACAGTGACTCGCTAGGATCGCCAGGGCAGTGGATGGGGCTACAGTTTATGTATTAGAGTGTGCTTTATTTCATATGAAAGCTCGTGTCATGGGCAGTCCAGAAAGGCTCTTTGTTTTCACCCATGTCAAGGCTTTATATATTTAATTGTAAAGTATATGTTTTATAATTAACTAGTAATGATGGGATCTGGGAGAGAGAGAGAGTGAGTAGAACAGAGTGAGAGGGGGGCGCGCAGTGTTTTTACCCCGCTCGATGACGTCACGGCTGGCTGCCTCGTGGGGGTTGGTTGAGGGAGGTCCTTACCATGTTGCTAGCTTCTTTGCTAGTGGCTAGAGGACTTGTTACCGCTGTACTTTGCACGGTGAAAACTAGTCCTGGTATATATACAGGTTCCTCGCCACTCTCTCCCTCAGATCTGGTTTCTAGAACGCATCTATCTTATCCCTTGCTACCTGTCCCCCGCCTGCACCTGAGAATCTTTTCCTCTCCCTACCTCTCTCTTTTTTCATATCTTTCACCACCTTTTATTAAGACTATATCCCCTCTGGTTAACTCTGCAAAATCAGCTTAATGCTGGCCAGTTGTATTGTGCGTTAAGGTCTGATATAACCCATGTATGTTAGTTGTTAAGATAAGTTGATCACGAAGCATTGGTTGGCATTTATATTGTTTAGTACCGCTTCCTATAATTATTAGTGTTCTGCTGGATTAGATAATGCTAGACTAGGAGTCTGATATTATAAGGTATTGTTTCCTATGAGTGCTGGCTTTAGGTAAAAGCTGCACGACATACCTGAGAACTGGAGTTGATTGGGTAAATTCTAGTCTGTGTGCCATTGAGAGTAGAGCATGCACGAATGAGGGCTTTTTGCCTATACCATTTTGCACTGTTCTAAGCTCGTTGTTTGTCTTTGAGGTACGCCAGGAGAACGCTTAATACTTCGGTATTAAGGTTTCTCAAGAGAGCTACCCTTCCCTATAACGTAATATTTGATGCACAGACTTGAGATTTGCACTAGGCTATGCGGCATGCCATGCGCACCAGTATCTCGTATCATTGACTCTAGCTAGACTTTATCAGTCACAGTAGACGTTATGTATATTAACCTAATTACTCTTTTTATGAATACCCATTTATGATTACACAAGCATTTCGCAGCCTAGTTTGATGTATGGAGACACAAACGACTTAGGCTCTTTTTGTTGATAGGAATACTGCATTGTCGTGGCGATTATTATTGTTGTAGTGTTTAGGATATTCTTGGCTCTGACGGCATTATATATTCTGCCTTTTTGTGTGCATAGCCTGCACGAGCATTGTTCCGCTGCCTGCCTTTTTGGGTTCCATTTCCGATACGAGCATCTTTATAGCATCTAACATTTAAAGAAGATTCCTTGTTAGTGTTGAAGGACTTTAGTGCACTTTCTTTCATGCAGGAGTGCCGGACATTTATTGATTAAAGTAACGTAAGCTGTAACTTCTCTTACCACCTTACTTTGCATACCATTGCCAAGCACCTTCGGTTATAGGTAGTAATAGGCTGTTTTCACATAACATTAAGCCTAGAGTAGAAGCACATTTATTGAGAGTTTGATAGCCTATTATTGCATATAGAACTCTGTAGAGTATTTGTGTTCTTTGTTCACTGGGAATATACATCAGAGGTTGGATCTAGCGCTTTCCGTTGTAGCATTTATGCCATTACTAGTCCAATGAATAAGAGCCCTGATATATTTAAACCTCAGTCGTAACACTAGGTCTCGGAAACAAGATTCGTAGTTGCGGTAGTATTTACATAAAAACTATAGTTAACTATCAAAACTATTCTTCCACAGTGGAATCTATGAGTATATTATAAGGATTCCATAGAGCTTCACTTTCCCTAATAAATTATGTATAATAACGCTGCGAGTCTTTTAAAAAAAAATAGGACAATATAAAGATGTAATTAAATTCATACATCGATTTTATCGTGGCCTACAGGTTTCTTATACCATGTATTTCATTCCTATATGTGTCTAAATGCGCGTAAAAATGTATTACTGATCCTGAAAAAAAAAATATATCCTCTATATCGCCTACGTCGCAAGAGGCGGGTGGCTTTGTTTACATCCGCCGCAAAGAAGAAGAAGAAGAAGCGTTGGGGAAAATTTGTTTTTTTCCCCCTACTGTTTAAATATATGACGATTTCAATAAATCTTGGGGGGGTGAGGGGGGGCTTGCCCCCCCCCCCTCACATATTTTGTATCCAACGGCAAACGGTTATGGCCAAATAGTTATTTTTCGCGAGTGAAGGGACGTGTTTTTAGATTGTTGTATAATGGGTAAATATACATTTATGCCTATTTTCACACATCAAAACACCCTTACACAACTCTAAACTACATAAAAACAATCGAAACGATTTTTTAGCAATTTAATTACATCATCTTTAAATTGACCAAAAATTTCCCTAAAATGGAATTTTGTCGTAACATGGTTGTCAATACCTTCCTATAGACGGCACCGATTCGTACACGCCATTTTCACCTGTCTCCCGAGGTCTGTCCACCAGCTTTTTAGTCAACACTAACTCCATCTGCCCATAGGTTAGGTTAGGTTAATTAGGTTAGATTGTGCATCCGCTTGATCAGGAATTCGCTCGAAGTGACTCGCATTCGTATTTACAGGTACAGCCGAATACCGGTAGGCTACTAAATGGGCGCCGGCCCAACCGCCATGTTGTATCCCACGTAGGCCTACTAGGTACTACGGACACATTGTAGGCATCAGGTGTGGATTAGGCTTGTATACAATGTACTTGGTCTATGTTACTGGGGTCAATATTTACGAGTCACACCACAGCTGGAATCTCATTTCTAAGGGTAGTTTTGGGTTCCTATCATTCTAGGCTTCATTGCTATATACTTTTTATCCACCGGATTTTTTTTTTTATTTTTTTTTTTTTTATTTTTTTTTAGCATTAACCTAACCTAAAAACCTAACCTAACCTAACCTAAATGTATTTGGGGGCTATTAGGTTAGGTTAGGTTAGGTTAGGTTTTTTGGTTAGGTTAATGCTAAAAAAAAACAAAAAAAACAAGAAAAAATATATATTCCGGTGGATAAAAAGTATATAGCAATGAAGCATAGAATGATAGGAACCCAAAACTACCGTTAAAAATTAGATCCCAGCTGTGGTGTGACTCGTAAATATTGACCGTTACGGGATATTTATGATTTAAATAAGTACTACGTTTTCTCGCAAAATCCGAGCCAAGTTTTGCCAAAACTTGGCTCGGGTTTTCCAAAATTCGGGTTTTATGGCTTTGCAATTTCGGGAAACCTGAGCCAAATTTCTAAATGAGGTTACTATAATTTTGTTGTCTACAAACTCTCAAAATCCGGGCCAGCTTTGGCCAAAACCTGGCTCGGGTTTTCGAAATATTGGGTTTTAGGCCTTTGAAATACCTTAAAACCTGAGCCAAGTTTTGCTAAAATAAGTTTTAATCGCCGTTTTACGCATTTAACCCCTCATTTTCCCTGTACTTCATAGCCCTCCCCACTATCGGGCGGCGTGTCTTAAGATCGTTGTATAATGGGGAAAACGGTTTCGCCGAGGGTTGTAATTATTTCCAAACACTATATATTGATGAAAACTAACAGGGAAAAATAAAAAAATCCATGGGAAAATTGGTGACCATCTTATTTAGTTTTTCCCGAAAATCCTCCATGCAGACTATATGGAGAAAAATATGGCGAATCTATTGGTGCCTATTTTGGTTTAATGTTATTTTAATACCACAAATTTTGTTGATATATTTGAAGATTAATAATGAATATATATGATCTAAAGAGTATAGGAAAATTTGTTTTAACCCTCGGCGAAACCTAATAAAAAAGTATGGTACTAAAATGTCTTTTTCGTAACAAGGTTGTCTATACGGTACTTCCAGTTATCGATAGCTCTAAAGATCATATGAAAATGTGTTAAACCCTCGGAAAAACCTAATATAAAAGTATGGTACTAAAATTTAATTTTCGTAACAAGGTTGTCAATACGGTACTTTCCCATTATCAATGTACAATCAAAGCTGAAGATTGCAGAGTAAACACCGTAGACTTCATCGACTTTTCTTTCACCTTCGTATAATCAACAGCCAATTTTTTGTTTTTATTTACTAAGTGATTAGTACTCAACCAGCGGGGGTGTGGGGGCAGCAGCCCCCACCCATACTACTAGGTAAGGTTAGGTAAGGTTGTTAGGTTAGGCTAATGTCTTTTCAAATCACTATTATACGAAGGTGAAAGAAAGTCTATGAAGTCCACGGTTTTTACTCTGCAATCTTCAGCTTGCAACCCCTGGGGGTTAGGGAATAGAATATGCCCCACGTGCCTTCTGCGTGTCGTAAGAGGCGACTAAAGAGGTTGGGTCGGTGGGCTTGCGACCCCCACCCGGAAAAAATATCTAAGTAAAGAAAAATGAACGAACAGCCTCGGATGCGGACGGAACCAACGTTGGCGAACCACGACCGACTAAGGACATGCCTTCGGACATTCTGAGAATGGCTACGTGGAATGTTAGTGGCATGAATGATGGCACAAAAGAGAGAGAGGTTCTGGAAGTGTTAGTAAATGCCAGGCTGGATGTATGTGAAATGACAGAGACCAAATGGAAAGCTCAGATGTGAGAGAGCGGGAATGTGGAATGGGTGTGTGTGCTGGAGTGAGTGAAGGAACAGCGAGAGAAGGTGCATGTTTGTTTGTAAGTAGTAAATGGAAGGAATGTGTCAGAGAATATGGGTCTGTGGGTTCAAGGATTGTGTGGGTGAGAATGAAAGTAGGAATACAAACGTGGGTGATTGTATGCCCCGACAGAGGATATACTTGAAAGACAGAAAGAGGAGTTCTGGATGAATGTGGAGGCGTGCATGGAGAAGTTTGACAAGAATGAAAGAATATTTTTGATTGGGGATATGAATGGTAAGGTGGGTGATACGAAAGTTGAGGGAGTGATGGGAGGGTGGGGGGTACCATCAGAGGTGAATGGGAATGGTAGTGCACTTGTGGACGTATGTGGGGGGAGGAGGCTGTGGATAGCCAACACCTTCTTCCGACACAGAATGATCCACAGGTACACGTGGAAACGGATGTTGACGATGAAGGATAAGACAGTGGTGGAACGAAAGTCATTGATTGATTATGTATGTGTGGATGAACGAATGAAGAAATCTGTGATGGATGCTAGGGTGTATAAGGGTATTCGAGGGGGTCTTTCTGATCATTATGTAGTGGTAGCTAAGGTTAGGATACAAAAGAAGTGGGTGAGGAGAGCGGGAGGGAGGCGAGAGGAGGGTGGAATGGTGAGGAGGGTGGAATGGTGAGGAGGGTGGAATGGTGAGGAGGGTGGAATGGTGAGGAGGGTGGAGAGGTTGCAGGAGGAGGAAGTCGGGGAGGAGTACAGGAGAGCAGTGGAAAGACGACTAGGTGGGTTCGACCAGGAAGTTATGGAGGAAGTGGAGGAGATGAGCAAGGTGTTTAAGGATGAATTCTGTGCAGCATGTGAGGAGGTGAGTGGAGTGAGGAGAAGAGGGAGGGGAGTGAAAGGTACAGCATGGTGGACAGAAGAGGTAAGAATAGCTGTGGAAGAAAAGAAGAAAGCATATAGAGAGTGGTTGGGTAGTAGAGGGAATGAAGATTCCGAGAGACAGAAACGAGCGAGGTACGTGGAGAGTAAGAGGGTGGTGAAGGAAAGTAAGAGAAGAGTAGATGAGGAATTTGGAAGGAATTTGAGTGTAAAATGGAGGGAGAGTAAGAAACTGTTCTGGCAAGAAGTCAAGAAAGTTAGGGAAGGTAGCAAGGGAAACAGTAAGGGTGTGAAAGATAAGAATGGGAGAATGCTAGCCGAGAAGCAAGAGAGAGTCGAAAGATGGAGGGAGTACTTCAGTGAGTTGCTAAATGTAAGGAATGAAGAGCCAGCAAACATAGCTGGATATGGTATGGGAGGGATAAGAAGAGAAGTAGTGGAGGAGGAGGTGGGGATCAGGAGGTCAGAAGTGTGGGAAGCCATGAAAAGAGTGAAGTTGGGGAAAGCACCAGGAACAGATGGAGTGTGTGGGGAAATGTTGAGGTATGGTGGTGAGATAGTGATAGAATGGGTATGGAAAATGTGCAAACTAGCATGGGAAAAGGGGAGTGCACCCGATGACTGGAAGACTGGCATAATAGTCCCCCTATATAAGGGCAAAGGGGAAAGAGGAGTGTGTGGTAACCACCGAGGAATATGTCTTCTAAGCGTAGTAGGGAAGGTATATAGTAGGGTAGTGATTGAGAGAGTGAGCGTGAGAACGGAGAAATGGATAGGCGATGAGCAGGGAGGTTTTAGAAAGGGAAGAGGATGTGTAGATCAGATTTTTACCCTGAATTGTGTTGTGGAGAGGTATCTGGAGAAGAAACAAAAGGTGTATGTTGCCTTTATGGACTTGGAGAAGGCCTATGACAGAGTGGATAGAGAAGGTTTGTGGAAAGTACTAAGAATATACGGAGTAGAGGGCAAGTTTCTGAAAGCAGTGAAGAGCATGTATGAGGGTGCAAGGGCGGCAGTACGTGTGGAGAGTGAGCAGAGCGAGTTCTTTGACCTGAATGTTGGTTTGAAACAGGGGTGTGTGATGTCCCCGTGGTTGTTTACTGTATATATGGATGGAGTCATGAAAGAAATCCTATCAAGAGCAGTGGATGTTGGTGTATCGCTGAAAAGGGAGGGAATTGAGTGGAAGCTACCTATACTGCTGTTTGCGGATGATACAGTTCTGATGAGTGATAATGAATGGGAGTTGCAGGGTCTGGTAAATGAGTTTGGAACAGTGTGCGAAAAACTGAATTTGAAGGTAAATACGGGGAAGAGCAAGGTTATGGTCTTCGAAAGGGGTGAAGTCACAGAGTGTGAGGTGAAGCTGAACGGTCAGGCTATGGAGATAGTCAACTCTTTTAAGTATCTGGGCAGTGTGTTGAGTAAAGATGGGACTATGGATGAAGAAGTGCGGGAGAGGGTACAACAGGGGAAGAGGGTTGTAGGAATGCTAAAAGCAGTAACAAGAAATAGGGTGGTCAGTATGGAAGTGAAGAAGTCCTTGCATGACAGTGTGGTAATCCCGACACTGACTTACGGAAGCGAAGCATGGACGTTGGTTGAGAGACTCAGACCATGAGTGAGAGCAGTGGAAATGAATTACTTAAGGAGTGCGTGCGGAGTTACATGGAGGGATAGACAGACTAATGAGGAAGTAAGAAGGAGGTGTGGTGTGGAGGTAGATGTGCTGGAAAGTGTGAAAAGGAGCAACTTGAGATTGTTCGGCCATAATTATGGAACGTATGGAAAGCGAGAGAATGACTAAGAGGGTGTACGAGAGCGAGGTGGAGGGACAGAGAGGGAGAGGTAGACCGAATATGAGGTGGAAGGATGGAGTGAGGAAGTACATGAACGAGGGCGGTGCTGGTTGGGGGGAGGGGCGTCGACTGACTGGGGACAGAGGTGGATGGGGGCGGTTCGTTCGTGGCCACCCCTTCGGGGATCACGGCGTCAGGCAATAGATAGATAGATAGATAGAATCTTCAGCTTTGATTGTACATTAACGGGAAAGTACCGTATTGACAACCTTGTTACGAAAATTAAATTTTAATACCATTCTTTTATATTAGGTTTTTCCGAGTGTTTAACACATTTTCATATGATCTTTAGAGCTATCGATAACTGGAAGTACCGTATTGACAACATTGTTATGAAAAAGACATTTTTGTACCATACTTTTTTATTAGGTTTTGCCGAGGGTTGAAACAAATTTTCTTATGATCTTTAGAGCATATAGATTCAATATTTATCTTCAAATATATCAACAAAATTCGTGGTATTAAAATAACATTGAACCCAAAAGTCTATCAATCTAGATGTGACACGGATTATACATTGTTTCAGAGACATTAGCCTAACCTAACAACCTTACCTAACCTAACCTAGTATTATGGGAGGGGGCTGCTGCCCCCACACCCCCGCTGGTTGGGTAAAACAGTAGAAATTCAGTTGGGGTAGAGTGACTAACCGTAGATTTTCGTAAGGGGGTCAGAGGGGGCGGAATGCCCTTATAATCCATTTCCGCATATTGCCACCTATACCACATCACTTACCTCATCATACCTTCCTGTTAAATACAATAATAATTTGTTTAACTCGTATAGGTGCAATTATAGAATAATACCAATAGGTTTTTCCGAGATTTCTAATTAATTACAAACACTATATATTGATGTAATTTTTTTTTTATAATAAAACACTCGGAAAATTCGTGGTATTAAAATAAAAAAAATCCCCTATTTTCCCTAATAAATTGTTTCTCATGACGCTGCACTAGTGTCGTTGAATATAATCATATGAAGTATAGGTTATGTTCATTCGATGGGTGACTTCCAAATTTCCAGGAAAATTTGTGGCCGGTTTCCTTGATAAATACCAAAAATCCCCTAGTGATAGCCAGAATAAACTGTTAAAGTGTGTCATAATCCTCAAGAGGTAGGTAAGATCCTATGTAGCAGGAGTAACCGTATTTTATTTTCCCATTTACCTAAGGATCTTTAATTATATCCTCATATCTCTTAGTTAGTTACTTCACTTACCTCAACAATATTAATCACGATAGCTGGGGAGGGTATGAAGTATATCAGGGAGAGAGAGGGGTTGAAACACGGCGATTAACTAGAATATAGTCATGTTGATAAAGAAAGCCAAGACGTTGTGTATCCTTGCTTGTGATTGGTTGTTGACTATCGTGATGTCATCAGCCAAGGTGGGCCTCAGCGATGACGTCATTCCAGCCCTCGGGCAACATGGCGTTATTACACCCGCTTAATCTTACACCCGCTTAATTTTACATCACCGGTGTATTGGTAAAAATTTATTACCAAGCAGTTACGATTTTTTTTATTTTTAATGTTTTGCTTTGATCTACAGTGTTGTTTAACACCTTACGAGCGGCCTATGCGGTTTATTTATGTGTACCGCACAGCGGGGTGTTTTTAGCCAAAATAGGGCTGTTTACGTGATCATTTTCATGCCTAAATAAGACCCAGAACGTAAAACAAGTACCTATCCCTGAAAGGGCATAAACAGAGCTTTCGAATGACACCATAACGATCCTTGTATGATGGATAGTTTTCTTGCAATAACCGTGCAACGCGAGTGCAAAAAGCAGGTAATTCGGTACTTTCAGTACATAATTGAGTATGTAGCGAGTGAGAGAGGGAGGAGGGAGCTGAGATTTGTGTCAGTAGGTTCGCCGCGGTGGTCTGGAGCAGTCATACGCTCGCTAGTCTCCTGCCACCACTTGTTTCTCTCTCTCAGCCACATTACGTGCTGAAATTGCCACTCGAGTTATGTCGAGCGCCGCCACATAGTCCAGCTTTTTTTAACTCGACTTATGTTGCTCGCCGCTAATTAAGGGTTAACACACAAAGAGCGGGTGGTAGGGCATTTTACACTGTGCCGGCCAGCGTTTTTTTTTTTAACCCTAAATAGGGTTGTTTCCGTGCTCATTTTCATGCATAAACAAGACCCAGAGCGTAAAACAAGTATATATCCCTGAAAGGGCGTAAACAGAGCTTTCCAATGACACCTAAAACATCCTTGTACGACCATTGGTTCTCTTGCAACACGAGTGCAAAAAACCTAAAATAAGGTAATTTCCGTACATAATTCCCTGTGTAGCGAGTGAGAGAAGGGGGAGGAAGGTGGTATACAGTTCAGTACGTCCACGGTGGTCGTGGGGAGCGGTCATAAGGTTACTACGCTCGTCCCACCGCTCAGCTCTCTCTCTCAGCAACATTACGTGCTGAAAATGGCACTCGACATATGTGGTGCACCGCCACATAGTCCAAATTTATTTAACTCGACAGATGTCGTGCGCCGTTGGTTAAGGGTTAATACCGAGGACCGTCGCATTTTAGTATTTTCTCATTATCCATCAATCTTAAGACACGGCCCCCCGATAGTGGGGAGGGCTATGAAGATCAGGGGGTTTAATTCTAGTTTCACTTTCACAGCATACTCATAAATTTCTATGGCTACTTTAGAGGTGTCTTATACCATACTTAATTCCTATAATGTCCGAAGTGGCGGAAATGCATTATAAGGAATTATACCTACTGTAAAAAAAAATAAGGTCAATATTTACGAGTCACACCACAGCTGGAATCTCATTTCTAAGGGTAGTTTTGGGTTCCTATCATTCTGTTTCATTGCTATATACTTTTTATCCACCGGATTTTTTTATTTTTTTTTTGTTTTATTTTTTTTTTTAGCATAAACCTAACCTAAAAACCTAACCTAACCTAACCTAAATGTATTTGGGGGCTATTAGGTTAGGTTAGGTTAGGTTTTTTGGTTAGGTTAATGCTAAAAAACAAAAAAAAAAACAAGAAACAAATATATATTCCGGTGGATAAAAAGTATATAGCAATGAAGCATAGAATGATAGGAACCCAAAACTACCGTTAAAAATGAGATCCCAGCTGTGGTGTGACTCGTAAATATTGACCAAAAATAATATTTTCTCCCCATATGCGGCACCATAGCTATTACATAATACTAGGTTAGGTTAGGTAAGGTTGTTAGGTTAGGCTAATGTCATTAATGTAGTTTATTATCATTATATTACGTCTTTTACCCAGCAATTTCCCTGATCTTCATAGTTGGTCGGGAAGCTATTCCTTTACAACGGCGCCTCCCTTTTGTCGCTGTGTACGTGAAACTAGAATTTTACCGATCAGGGAAATTGCGGGGTAAAAGACGTAAATAAAGGAGTAATATTCGAGGAACTCTGAAAATACAATATTTAAAAGGGGTAGGATGTAGTTCCCGGGTGTATCGCCTCGATGACTGTATAATTATGTACCACATACCCTTTTAGTTGACAATCTAAAAACACGCACCCCGAAAGTGGGCAGGGCTTTGAAGCTGAGGGAATTTGTGGGGTAAAAAGAGGTATAATAGTAATAAAGCACTCTAAATGATAAACACACAAGTAACAGAAGCAATAAGTCCGAACACGGTAAAAATTTACCTATGGTCCCGTTAAAATATCCTCAAGTAACCTATTCAAAACTGTTGTTGTTGTTCCCCAAGCTGCCTGGCCGAACAGCCCCAAGGCCCCAAGCAAAGCCAAGGCCATAACCGAGCGCCCCCACAGAACCCTCCCTGCTTACCACAATAAAGCCTGGGTGACCGAAGCCACTCCATGGCGGGGAGCTGAGGAGGGTGCGGAAACGCCCGGGAAACCAAAGCCCCACCCAGGGCCCTGTGCCCCTCAGCAATTATGAAGAGAAAGTTGAGGGGCAAGGGGAAAATGTGACGTTTTGGCTTCCAATCTTGGTAGGTTGGGAGGTCAATCCACGGAAGAGACGCCGTCACTTGAGATCTAGAAAATATATAAGTTAAAGGAACAGTCAGAGTAAGCTATGGGTATGGCAGAGATTGCTCAGCTCTCACTCTGATAGACCAGCCCATCACCACATGACTAGAACCCAATCCTCTCAGCATCAGCTAGGAAAGTCCCTAGAAAGCAGCCTTTGGTGGGGGGATAGCTCCCCTATTTCAACCCCTTTCGGGGTTGGGCACCCGCCTGTTCAGGAGACTGGTTAGAACTTGTAGGATGTTTAATTGAAGGTCGGAAATCAGTATTTACTGAGAAATAAAAGTCTTAAAATGCGCTATGGTTTACGGGAGGGTCTGTACGCCGCCACATACGCGCGGCCCCACCCACTGCCCAAAATGTACAAATATTAGATTAAATAAACCTAACCTGAGCTAACCTAACCTAACCTAACCCTAATATAATATAATATAACATAACATAACATTACCTGGGAAAGAGAGGGCAGGGACCCTGGGTGACCCATAGCGTATTTTAAGACTGTTATTTCTCAGTAAATACTGATTTCCGACATTCAATTAAACATCCTACAAGTTCTAACCAGTCCCCTGAACAGTTTTTAATAGGTTACTTGAGGATATTTTAACGGGACAATAGGAAAACATTTATCATAATTACAACCCTTGGCGAAACCGTTTTCCCCATTATACAACGATCTAAAGACACGCCGCCCGATAGTGGGGAGGGCTATGAAGTACAGGGAAAATGAGGGGTTAAATGCGTAAAACGGCGATAAAAACGTATTTTAGCAAAACTTGGCTCGGGTTTTAAGGTATTTCAAAGGCCTAAAGCCCAATATTTCGAAAACCCGAGCCAAGTTTTGGCCAAAGCTGGCTCGGATTTTGCGAGTTTGTAGACAACAAAATTACAGTAACCTCGTTTAGAAATTTGGCTCAGGTTTCCCGAAATTGCAAAGCCATAAAACCCAAATTTTGGAAAACCCGAGCCAAATTTTGGCAAAACTTGGCTCGGATTTTGTGAGTTTTAAGAGTAAATAAATTAAAGTAACCTAATTTAGAATTTTGGCTCATGTTTCCCTAAATTGCAAACCCAAAAAAGCATAATTTTGGAAAACCCGAGCCAATTTTTGGCAAAACTTGGATCGGATTTTGAGAATCGAAAATGACTAACGAAATGTCTGAAATCGGCTCATGATTTCCCTAATTGCAAAGCCATATAACCAGATTTATCGAAAACGTAGCACTTATTTAAATCATAAATATCCAGTAACATAGACCTAGTACATTGGATACAAGCCTAATCCACACCTAACGCCTACAATATGTCTGTAGTACCTAGTAGGCCTACGTGGGATAGCTTACAACACGAACCCTTACCGGTGCCATGGCGGTTGGGCCGCCGCCCATTTAGTATTTGGGCGTATCTGTAAATACTACCGCAACTACGAATCTTGTTTCTGAGACCTAGTATATTAACCTAACCTAACCCAGTACATACTAACCTAGCCCCATAGTACCCAGTACGTGGAATACTAAACTAGCCCTTGCATGCCAGCAACAGCGGATTCATAGTGCTCAGTACGTGGAATAGTAAACTTGCCCTTGCATGCCAGCAACAGCGGATTCATAGTACCGTACTCAGTACGTGGAATAGTAAACTAGCCCTTGCATGCCAGCAACAGCGGATTCATAGTACCCAGTACGTGGAATACTAAACTAGCCCTTGCATGCCAGCAACAGCGGATTCATAGTACCCAGTACGCGGAATACTAAACTAGCCCTTGCATGCCAGCAACAGCGGATTCATAGTACCCAGTACGTGGAATACTAAACTAGCCCTTGCATGCCAGCAACAGCGGATTCATAGTACCCAGTACGCGGAATACTAAACTAGCCCTTGCATGCCAGCAACAGCGGATTCATAGTACCCAGTGCGTGGAATACTAAACTAGCCCTTGCATGCCAGCTACAGAGGATTCATAGTACCCAGTACGTGGAATACTAAACTAGCCCTTGCATGCCAGCAACAGCGGATTCATAGTACCCAGTACGTGGAATACTAAACTAGCCCTTGCATGCCAGCAACAGCGGATTCATAGTACCCAGTACGTGGAATACTAAACTAGCTCTTGCATGCCAGCAACAGCGGATTCATAGTACCCAGTATGTGGAATACTAAACTAGCCCTTGCATACCAGTTACAGAGGATTCATAGTACCCAGTACGTGGAATACTAAACTAGCCCTTGCATGCCAGCTACAGAGGAATCATAGTACCCAGTACGTGGAATACTAAACTAGCCCTTGCATGCCAGCTACAGAGGAATCATAGTACCCAGTACGTGGAATACTAAACTAGCCCTTGCATGCCAGGTACAGAGGATTCATAGTACTCGGTACGTGGTATGTATTACGCATTAATTTCCGGAAGTTTAAACCTATGCGAAAAAGCTTACCTCTTACACGTCACATCAGTAGGCAAGCAGGTGAAAATGGTGTGTGTACGAATCGGTGCCGTCTATAGGAAGGTATTGACAACCATGTTACGAAAAATTTCCATTTTAGTACCATATATTTTTATTAGGTTTGGCCGAGGCTTAAAACACACTTTCATATGATGTTTAGAGCATATAAAATCCATATTTGTTTTTAAATATTGCAAACTAATTGGTGACCAACTTATTTAGTTATACTAAAAAATCTTACCTCTTTACACATCACATCAGTAGGCAAGCACCCATGTTCTGTAAATACTTTCAGGGCAGCAGTATTATTTCTTGTAGTTTCTACAATAACACAGTGTGGCAGAGGCGAATATCCTGGGCCTTAAAGGTAGGTTCACACATAGGCGAGTCGGAGCGCAACTCCAACGCGAGTGATGATTTTTTTGCACTCGCCAATGATTATCCCAAATTCGCCGACACTCGCACAGACTCGCGTGGACTCGCGGTGGACCGCGTAGACTCGCGAACGCGAGTGTACCGCCATGACTCGACTGGCGATTATCAGGTAAATCAAGGTATAGTCTTCAAGGACACTACATCCGCCTTATTAGAAACAATTTATTAGGGAAAATAGGGACCAATAGACTCGCCATATTTTTCTCATTATAGTCCGCATGGAGGAATTTCGTTATAGACACTGGAAAAAAACCCGATTACACCGAAACATAACACAAAAATAAGTCTCGACCGTAAACAAAGCATTTGCACACAATGAATCCTTCTTCCTTCTTCTTCTTGTTTTGAAAGATGCAGTGAGTGCGATTCACCCAATAAATGGCGTGAGCGTTACTCACAAAAACGAAATACCGGCAACCTGTTTTTGCCCCATTACAGATCTACATATATGAGGATGACAATAAATCAAGGGGGGGGGGGGAGGGGGAGAGGGGGCAACGCCCCCCATCAACCCATCGTGTATCCAATGTACCCCACAATTTCCCTTACCTACTTTAAAATCGCGATTCACCCAATAAATGGCGGAATTTGACACTGTATCTTCAGATTGATAGATAATGGGTAAGTTTATGTAAATCCTCCTCTCAAACCATACAAAAACAACTATGAAACACTATATTCCTTGAAGGAAAAAACAAAAAGCATGGTAAATATGGCCGATGTAGTCTTGTTGAACGTTACCGACAGACACTCCTGACTGTGTTCGGAAGCGTTCCTGCTGGTGTTGTGAGTAGCATTTGTTGACATTGACGCTGGACACGCGAATAACAATACGTGTATTTAAAATCAGTGTTATTCTCTATGTATGTCTTAAAACATATATTTGTGTATAGCATGGCACACCAAACTTCAATTATCATATACCCGTTATTATTATTTATGTGCTATTTAAAATTACGAGGTGTAGGCGATACGGTACTGTATTTGTAAGCGCCACAAGTATAGCGACCGTACACCCGTTAACTACATCCATCCCTTTAAAAGTAACAAAACCTGAAAATGGAAAATCCCGAGCCAAGTTTTGACCAAACTTGGCTCGAGTTTTTCGAATTTTCAGAGTCCAAAATCACAGTAACCTCATTATGAAAGTTGGCTCGGGTTTTTTTGTTTTTCAACGTGGAGAAACCCAGTATGAATGGGGTTAACATTAGCCTAACCTAACCTGACCTGACCTGACCTAGTATAATGGGTGGCACACCCCCGCTAAATCCATTAAATCCGAGCCAAATTTTGTCATTAACTTAACCAAATAACCTAACTTAACCTAATCTAGTATTATGGGGTTAACATTAGCCTAACCTAACCTAGTATTATGGGTGGGGGCTGCCGCCCTCACACCCCTGCTGCCCTCACACCCCTGCTAAATCCATTAAATCCGAGCCAAGTTTTGTCATTAACCTAACCAAATAACCTAACCTAGCCTAACATAGTATTATGGGGTTAACATTAGCCAAACCTGTAAATCTACAGTTATACTACCCCCCACCACCTCCCCCCTTCAAAACACGCCTTTCAGAGTGTTTTGGATGGTTCAGCAGACGCGGAAACTGGAAAAAACGTATTTTGATATAAATTTATCACCAACCAGATACAAGTTTTTCAGGTTATTTGTTGTTTTTTATTTTATATTTGATATACAGTGTTGTTTAATACCGAGGACCGTCGCATTTTAGTATTTTTAACATTAGCCTAACCTAACCTAACTTAACCACAAGTCAAATATACATTTCCGCACATCATCAAACCATACTAAGTCTACTACTACTAATATTAACCCATTAGTACCAACAGAATAGCGACAAAATAGGGGTAGTATAACTGTAGATTTATCGCCTAACCTAACCTAACCTAGTATTATGGGTGGGGGCTGCCCCCAATTAAATCCCTAAAATCCGAGCCAAGTTTTGCCATTAACCTAACCAAAGACCTTAACCTAACCTTGACCTAAGACCTAGTATACAGTATGTCTCCTAGACGATAACATACATTAATGAGAGGCTGAAGAGGTTGATGCAGTAGGTAGAGAGGCTGAAGAAGAGGTTGCAGTAGGTTGAGAGGAGGTTGATCGGTTCCAGTGGATCATCAGGGACTTCGTCGAAATCACGCGGTTAGAAGTCCCCGCAATAGTGACTCACAACCTCAACTTCCTTGAATCATGAGAATCCCGCCATCCATACACAAAATGTAGAAATGCTGTGGCGAGACGTTAAAGAATATATTAAACGTCCTGGTATCTGTCTCCAATATCTGTCCCAAAGCACATACGACCTCCATCGCCTCCCTCTTCGAACTGAGCATAAGCCCCGCTCGGCGAGGGGCGTGACGTGATGACTGAAAGACTGTGTGATTGGTTGATAATTTGATGGAAGTCTGTGATTGGTTCCATGAGTGACTGGAAGCATTGTGATTGGTTCATGCTATGGTTCATTATTCCTAAAAAGACCGCTAGGTGTAGTGACGTTCGACTGACAGGTCGAGGGTAAGAGCTCCCGGTTAATATACAGGAGACGCAACAATGGAGGTAGCAAATTTCTAATGGTAGTTTTGGGTTCCTATCATCATATGCTTCATTTGTATATAAATTTTATCCCCGGAAAAAAAAAAATCTTGGGATTTTTATTTTGTTTTTCTTGGGATTTTTTTTTTTTATTAACCTAAACAAAAAAACTAACCTAACCAAACCTAAATGTATTTGGGGGCTATTAGGTTAGGTTAGGTTAGGTTCTTTGGTTAGGTTAATGACCCCCAAAAAAAAAATCCCAAGAAAAAAAAAAAATCCCAAGATTTTTTTGTTTTTCCCGGGGATAAAAAGTATATAGAAATGAAGCATATGAACCCAAAACTACCATTAGATATTTGCTACCTATATTGTTGCGTCTCCTATATATTGACCGAGCTCCCAAACGACGGCCATTGTGTATTATTGCGGCATGGCCATCGACAGGGAGGGATTTTATATAGTTTCTCGTATTTCACTTATAGTGAATTTGCGACGGTAATTACATGTACACCAACAAAGTATTGTTCATGAAAGTGATACCACACTAATAATCATCGATAGGGCCCGTAACTGGTTGGTCATCAACTAATACCGGTGTATTTGCTTCACACAACGTGTGTTATAATGTCATTAGTGCACTGTGTAATTTGCGTCTTGATATTCAAAGCATTTCTATTTATGGTACTTATAACCGAAACTACCACTAATTATTTCTCAATATTTGAAGGCTATTATAGAATAAGGATGTTGCAAAGATCATATTAAAATGTGTTTCAACCTCCGGAGATACATTTTATGTGCACTATAAAAAGTACTGTAAAAACAAAACAAAATCTATAATTCTCCCCATTGACGGTAGTGAAATTCTTACTGTTAAAACAGATGCTGATTTCAATAAGTCATGGGGGGGGGTGAGGGGGGCTTTGCCCCCCCCCCCCCCTCCCCTCAACCCATCCTGTATCCAAAGGCAAAACAAATGTATATTTACTCTGAAAATTACTTACGTCTGAGTGTTTTAAGATCGTTGGATAATGGGAGAAATAACATTTTACGGGGATTGTAACTAATTTCAACTACTGCATAATGATGAAAACTACCTAAAACCAAAAAGAAAAACCATGGGAAAATTAGTGGTAGTTTCGGTTATATTTTCCGATATAATTACTCCCGCTACGCAGGATTATACCGTTCTGTCATGTACTTCATTGCCATTATGTCCAAACCTGATATTATTCTAGATCCGGTTTCACGGCACACTCATCAATTTATATGGCTTCTATACATTTGTCATATACCATAATTCATTCCTATATTGGTCAATAGCGGTGCAAATGGAATTATAATTACTGTGAACAAGTTAATATTTACCTCCTGTTATCCACAGCCAAAGCTGAAGATTGTGGAGTAAATACCGTAGACTTCATCGACTTTTTTTTTTCGGCAACCGTCAATCTATTAATATTTTAACTCCTTCAGACATATTATGTTCCAATAAGTCCGAGGAGGCGGGAGCCCCGGGATCATTGCCACTGCCTCGCACTACACTCGCAACAACACTGCGGCCGTTAGAATTATCGGAGGAGGCTGAGGTTGCCACCAACAGTTTTATCGTAAACTAACTTATCGGACTTACTGAGCTCATATGACGTAAAATCGCGTCATATATGTCTGGGGGAGTTTTAATACCAAACCAGCGGGGGTGTGGTGGCGGCAGCCCCCACCTATAATGCTAGGATAGGTTAGGTTGTTAGGTTAGGCTAATATAACCCCTTATTTTCGTCTTTTACCCCTCAATTTCCCTGATCTTAACCCGGCAAGTGCGGGAAGACTCTTAAGAGTTTCCCCGGGTGACTGCGGGAAGACTCTTAAGATCCTGGTCCTAAATAATCCATTTAACACCTTACGAGCGGCCTATGCGGTTTATTTATATGTACCGCACAGCGGGGTGTTTTTAGCCAAAATAGGGCTGTTTACGTGATCATTTTCATGCCTAAATAAGACCCAGAACGTAAAACAAGTACCTATCCCTGAAAGGGCATAAACAGAGCTTTCGAATGACACCATAACGATCCTTGTATGATGGATAGTTTTCTTGCAATAACCGTGCAACGCGAGTGCAAAAAGCAGGTAATTCGGTACTTTCGGTACATAATTGAGTATGTAGCGAGTGAGAGAGGGAGGAGGGAGCTGAGATTTGTGTCAGTAGGTTCGCCGCGGTGGTCTGGAGCAGTCATACGCTCGCTAGTCTCCTGCCACCACTTGTCTCTCTCTCTCAGCCACATTACGTGCTGAAATTGCCACTCGACCTATGTCGAGCGCCGCCACATAGTCCAGCTTTTTTTAACTCGACTTATGTTGCTCGCCGCTAATTAAGGGTTAAAACACCCCAAAAAAACTTGAACCCTTTTTTTTTTTTTTTTTTTTTTTACCCCTGGGCCATGCCAAATATCACTCCTCCACATCTCCTCCTTCCCCACTTCCCCCCCCCCCCCCCCCACCTTCAATTATCACTTATTTTCCCTGTTATTCCCTGATTCTGTGGTCTATTTTCGTGCTAACATTAGCGACTTGCAAGCAGGGCGTTGTCATCACTGTTACCAAGCGAGTGCAAGAGAGAGAGAGAGAGAGTATCGATCGACAGTCTCTCTCCAGACGTGGGGAAGAGTGGAGGGGAGGGAGGTTGCCTCAGCCATAAATTTTGTAACTCCCGGCCTGTATCGCCGATTTTGACCATCCAAACGCTGTTTCCACGTGTTTTATTGCTGTAACAGGTTAATACCTTTATAATCAACTTAAAATAGGCGCATATAGATAAGTATTAATGCCATTTATGGTAAAATAACTATGTTAGTGATGGAAACAGCTCAAATACGTGCGCACAGGCGTGTGGTGTCTCATACCCCCCATGCGCACGTCTTAGGTTAATAGCCCTCCCCACTAGTGGGGGCTGTGTTTTTAGATTGTTGGATTATGGGTAAATACTCATTTCTGCCAGTCCTTAGTATAAAGCAACACTGTATATTAAATAAAACTGAGAAAAACAAAAACAAAAAACGCTAAATTCGCTGTGAAACCGGATCTAGAATTTTACCCCAAACCGTAGGTAATTCATTATAATATACGCCCTAAATAACTAACAACAAATCTAAGGATGTAGTATCCGGGCTACGGTAGTCATGTTTACATAGGTCGTACGCTCGCGGTTACGCTTTTGAGTAAAACTCCATTTATATGTCACAATTTTTTTTTGACATATTTGAAGACAGATATGGAATCTATATGTTCTAAACATCATATTCAAATTAGGGTAAAAATGTATCACCAACCAGTTACAAGTTTTTCAGGTATTTTTTGTTTTGTTTTTGTGTTTTTCTTTGATATACAGTGTTGTTTAATACCGAGGACCGTCGCATTTTAGTATTTTCCCATTATCCATCAATCTTAAGACACAACCCCTGATAGTGGGGAGGCCTATGAAGATCAGGGAACTTGCGGGGTAAAAGACGTAAATAAAGGGGTTATATTGGAGGAGCTCTGAAAATACAATATTTAAAAGTAACAAAACCTGAAAATGGAAAAACCTGAGCCAAGTTTTAACCAAACTTGGCTCGGGTTTTTCGAATTTTCAGAGTCCAAAATCACAGTAACCTCATTTCGAAAGTTGGCTCGGCTTTTCTTGTTTTTCAATGTGGAAAAACCCAGTAAGAATGGGGTTACCATTAGCCTAACCTAACCTAGTATTATGGGTGGGGGCTGCTGCCCCCACACCCCCGCTAAATGCATTAAATCCGAGCCAAGTTTTGTCATTAACCTAACCAAAGAACCTAACCTAGCCTAACCTAGTATTATGGATTGGGGCTCCAGCCCCCACACCCCAGCTAAATCCCTGAGATCCGAGCCAAGTTTTGCCATTAACCTAACCAAAGAACCTAACCTAGCCTTGACCTAACACCTAGTATATGTCCCCTAGACGATAACATACCTTCATGAGAGGCTAAAGAGGTTGATACAGTAGGTTGAAAGGCTGAAGAAGGAGTTTCAGTAGGTTGAGAGGAGGTTGATCAGTTCCAGTGGATCATCAGGGTCGTCGTCGAAATCAGGCGGGTAGAAGTTCCCTCAATAGAGACTCACAGCCTCAACTTCCTTGAATCATGAGACTCCCGCCATCCATACACAAAATGCAGAAAGACAGTGGCGAGACGTTAAAGAATATATTAAACGTCCTGGTATCCGTCCCCAATATCTGTCCCAAAGCACATACGACCTCCATCTTCGGGCTCCATCTTCGAACTGAGCCGGGCCCCCGGCTCGGTGAGGGGCGTGACGTGACGACTGAAAGACTGTGTGATTGGTTGATGAATTGATGGAAGGCTGTGATTGGTTCCATGAGTGACGGAAAGCATTGTGATTGGTTCATGATTCCTAAACAGACCGCTAGGTGTAGTGACGTTTGACTGAGAGGTTGAGGGTAAGAGCTCCCGAAGGATGGCCATTGTGTATTATTGCGGTGCGGCCATCGACAGGGAGGGATTTTTTAGTTTCTCCCATTTCACTTATAGTGAATTTGCCATGGTAATTACATGTACACCAACAAAGTGTCGTTCATGAAAGTGATAACACACTAATAATAATCGATGGGGCCCGTAACTGGTTGGTCATAAACTAATACCCAAATTAGTTTCAACCCTCGGCAAAACCTATTAAAAAAACGGTAACAACATGTCTACCAATAATATCTGCCTACCGTAAAACAGTTGTCAATACTCTCTTATAGACGGCGCGGCTTTCAGCGACACCATTTGTCGGGTTTAGTCATCCACCCAAAGTACTAGGTACATATACTGGGTGTTAGGTGACATTTACCTTTGTATGTGTAAGATACCGTAATACTATCCAAAATAATAGTATTCAATACCTGCCGTTTTTCTAAATATAATAGAAACCATAACAATTAGCTCGTATGCATCTTCGTGCGAATGCGCCTACGCTCGAGTATGAATTCGCGCGAATGCGCCTACGCTCAAATATTAATTCGCTCGAAGCGTCCAGATACCTTACCAGGTACTAGTGACATAAACTAGGTGTTAGCTGAGGGCTACTTTTGCATCCCACGTACTGGGTATTAAGGACATATACTAGGTGTTAGGTGAGGGCTACTTTTGTATCCCACTTACTGGGTACTAGTGACATACTGTATACTAGGTGTTAGGTGAGGGCTAGCTTTGTATCCCACGTACTGGGTCTAGGTTAGGTTCTTTGGTTAGTCATTGTTAACCTCTCGCTGCCACTCGTTGCCGGAGTAAGGTATGTCCCATAATACTATGCACGATTACCCAACCAGCGGGGGGGTGTGGGCGGCAGCACCCACCCATAATACTAGGATAGGTTAGGTAAGGTAATTAGGTTAGGCTAATGTCTTCTCAAAATTGACTCCATTTTTATAACATAGGCTATTACTCACTCCACCCAACTGGATTTCTACCGTTAGCAGTTTTACCCAACCAGCGCACCCATAATACTAGGATATGTTAGGTAAGGTTGTTAGGTTAGGCTAATATCTCCTCAGAGTTTAATATTTGTTATAACATAGGCTAATACCCACTCCACCCCGTGCAACTTTCGTCAAAAGTTGGCTTGGGTTTTTCAAAAATCGGGTTTTATGGGTCTCAAAAATGCACCAACCTGAGCCAACTTTTATGTACAAATGTGCAATATATTTGCTTTATACGCTTTTTACCCCTCAATTTCCCTATTCTTCATACCCCTTCCCACTATCAGGGGCCGTGGTCTTAGATTTTTGGATAATGGGTAAATACTAATTGCCATGATTTTATTTATTATAGTAAGTTTATAAACAATAAAAATAACCAATCCAAAAGATAAAAAAGATAATTATAGGGAATAGGCTCGCACCCTTATTTTTCATGTTTTTTTTACTCCAGATTTTGAGAAATTAGTGTTCATTGTTTTAGTTATATTTCCAATGTGGGATACATGATGGGTTGAGGGGGGGCTTTGCCTCCTCCCCCCCCCCCCCATGAATTATTGAAATTGTCATCTATGTTGCCAGCAGGGGATAAATATCGATTATACTGCATAAAGAAGGCGTTTGTAAACAGTGAGGATGTCCGAAAGAGCTCTGAGATTGATTTGAATGGGCGTTTTTTCTATTAATATCGTTTTTTATAAATGTGATCAAAATTATTCTCCCACAGTGGATTATACATGAGCACAGTATAAGGATTCCATAGACTTACATTGTCCCTAATACATTATGTATAATAAGGCTGCGAGCCTATTCCATATAATTATTAAAAACAAAATAACTTTGAAAATAGCTGTGGTGCGTCTCGTAAATATTGACAGTTAGGTTAATGACAAGGGATCAGGTGGTAGGTATGGAATGAAGTACAGTAAGTACTATGCACATATATATTACCTGGTAGGTAAGGGTTCGTCTTGTATCCCACGTACTAAGTACTACGGACACGTTGTAGGTGTTAGGCGAGGGTTAGTCTTGTATCCAATGTAGTAGGTCTAGGTTATCTGGATATTTATGATTTCCAAAACCGCTACGTTTTCGATAAATCAGGTTTTATGGGTTTGCAATTTTGGAAAACCTGGCCCATTTTTCGAAATTGTTACTCCCTTTTTTCAACTCTTCAAACTCGCAACATCCCAGCCAACTTTTGCCAAAACTTGGGTCGGGTTTTTGAAAAATCGGGTTTTAGGAGTTTCTAATCAAGACATCCCGACCAAAATATCGAAATAACGTCACTGTCGTTTTGTACTCTAAAAAATCGCAAAATCCGAGCCAACTTTTGCCAAAACTTGGCTCAGGTTTTGGAAAAATCGGGTTTTATGGGTTTGTAAATCAAGAAAACACGAGCCAATTATCCAAATAACATCACTGTCTTTTTTTACTCTACATTTGGAAACTCGCAAAATTCAAGCCAACTTTTGCCAAAACTTGGCTCGGGTTTTCGATATATCGGGTTTTAGGGGTTTGTAAATCGTGAAAACCGGAGCCAAATTTCGAAATTAGGTTACTGTCTTTTTCAACTATAAAAAATCGCAAAAATCCGAGCCAACTTTTGACAAACTTGGCTCGGGTTTTCGAATTCTTGGGTTTCATGCCTTTCCAAAACCTTAAAACACGAGCCAAGTTTTGATAAAATACGCTATTATCGCCGTTTTACGCATTTAACCCCTCATTTTCCCTGACCTTCATAGCCCTCCCCTCTATCGGGCGGCGTTTCTTAAGATCGTTGGATAGATGGGAAAACGGGTTATCCCAGGTTTGTAATCAAATACAAACACTATATATTAATGTAATCTAACTGATTCTAAAAATATAATCCATGGGAAAATTTGTGACATAAAAATTTATTTTTTCCAGCTTTTGTTTTTGTTGTATTCTGTTTTTGCCCCATGCTGGCAACATATATGATGATGACAATATGTCAAGGGAGGTGGGGGGGGTGTCTTTGCCCGCCCTCAACTTATGTTTGTATTCCACGGCAGTCAAAATTGCCGGAAATGTGATCGCAAGCGAGCGAATATGTTTTGTTGCTTTGGTGTCTTAAGATTGATGGATAATGTTGGTTTTGCAATTTCCGACGGGGTTCATAAACTAACACCTAAAAAAACAAAAACAAAACAAGGAAAACAAATAAAAAATACTTGTAATAATCATCCCTAAACAGAATATTTACCGGTTAAATTGTTTATTGGGTCAATATATATTTTAGGTCAGGTATGTGTTTTTTGTATTATACACCTTTTTCTCATCAGTTCCTTCATTGATTAGTGTCTTTTAAGGTGTTTTTCCTTCAGCAAATGCACTTTTACCCATTATTTAGCAATATTAATACTTGCCCCCTCAAAATCATGTTTTGTCATTAACCTAGCCTAACAACCTAACATAACCATGGGGCTGCCACCCCCAGACCCCCGCTCGGTTAGCATTGATATAGATTATGACAAAATACTAAACATACGGTGAAAAAGTGAAAAATATTAGTTCTCCACTGATCCAAATTGGCCGCCATTTTTCCTGTCACCTTTATTTAACCCACAAAGTCTAAGGAAAAATAATCTAATTTGCAGAGGTAAAGAGATATAATGCGGTGACTAATACTGTAAGACAAAGCTATAGAAAACACATAGATAATTATATCTCATACGTGACCTAAAATACATATTGTCCGGATAAACTTAAACAATAGCAAGGAGGACTGCCCTCCACCTTTTACTCTCCTAATTAGCTCTTTCTTTCCTCCTTTACTGCTCTCTAATTATTATAGACCTCTCATCTCCAAAGCCTGTAACCCCCCCCCCCCCAACTTTAACTTCATTAATTGATTAATGGATGTTATTAAGTATTAACCCGACCAGACCCAGCAACGCGTCTGACGAGTCACCTATGTATGTAACGCCAAAGCCCAGCGACTCGCCTGACGAGTCACCCTTTTAGCTCAGTCGTAAGGCTCAGAGTGGCTCTACCTAGAGGGCTCAGATTTGTATGGGAACTGTGTAAGTATCCCACGCACCCATGCCGATGGTTGAAAACTCTCAAAGTCCAACCGCGTGCGCGTGAGCGTGCAAAAACATGTTTTTTTGGGGATATTGCCTTCAATTTTTTACTTTTGTAAAATCCGTTTTCGGGGGCTCTGTAGGACCATTTTTTGAGCTTTTTGATCGGTTTTTCGTAGTTTTTCCTTTATTCCTAACCCATTCGCTATTGTTTCTGGAAAAAAAAAATCAAAACCGGCCGGGTTCTGGTGGTACATTTATTAATAACTAGCCGGGGCTCGACGGGTTAAGAAACCTTGATGAGTCTCGGCATGTTACTCGAAATCACCATGGTTCACGTCTTATAGCCTTCAATTGAATAAATCAAACAAAAGCATACAGCTTTTGTTATCATGCCCATTTACACGCAAAATTGCCTTTTACCCAAAGTTTATGTGCACCAGATATGTTACGAATTATGGACTACCGTACCTATTTGGAACAGGGTATAGCATGTCCCTCAGCACCAACTCTCAAACAAGCACTTCATTCCCTCTCCCAAACTACTCCACTCTCCTCCTCTCCACCCCCCCCCCCCCCCCGTCCCTCTCGAGCCACCCCCTCTCCCCCCCCATTCACCCCACTTTTGTTCTCGCCTCCCTCCCACATCCCACTCTTCCCCCTCCACCATCCCACTCTCTTGTGCATGAAAGGTGGTTAAGAGCACGTTTAACCATCCTGTAGCTTAGTAAGTAACACTGCACGATATTTCGCTGTGTATTGACTGATAAACTTTGTGTTTATCACAAGACTCCTGCTCGGACAGGGCGCCACTAGCGCCATCTATTTTTTTTTTTTTTTTTTTTTTGTAAACAAACGCTCTCTTATTATCTTATATAAAATCGTAGCCCCTAACTTTACCCATTACCTACTGAAGTAAGTATCTATTTAACTGCCTTGTATGTAAGTAAAGCTTTGCATATTAATAAACAATATTATGTACTAACTAACCTGCCTACAGGGACGAACGCCGACGCCATTTTGTAAACAAACTTATTTTGGGGATTGTACATATTAAATTCCAGCCAATTTTGTACCAAATTTAAGTGCATTCATTTATCTTTTCCCCCTAGATATATTCTTGCCTTTTTCTCCTCAGACTGATTTTACTTTAAGCTAACGGTGGTATTTGTACAAACTAACCTAGCCTAAACCAACCTGCCAAGCTTTTAACCTAATCCAAACTTAGCCTAGCCTATAGCCAGCCAATCTGTTTTTCTTATTAACTCTAGCAGATATTGTATTTAGTATCCTACTGTAGCTATATATATCTGTAATTTTAGTTGTTGCTTGCACGATCTTGTAGTAACCTTTGACTGATACACTTTTTTGTTTTATCTAAAAAGAGTAGGCTACCGCTTTACTAGGCTACAGCGACACCAGGGCCATCTGTGATACAGTATATTAACCCCTTGTGTGCAGTCAAACTTTATTTTTATATAATCTCTATTTGGTGAATTGTATATTTAGTTACATATTCTGTTATATATATATATTTGTTTAACCCTTAACCATCGGCGCACCACATATGTCGAGTTAAATAAATGTGGACTATGTGGCGGTGCACCACATATGTCGAGTGCCATTTTCAGCACGTAATGTTGCTCTGAGAGAGAGCTGAGCGGTGGGACGAGCGTAGTAACCTTATGACCGCTCCCCACCACCGCATTAGGTGAACTGAGCTGTATTCTACCCTCCCCCTCCCTCCCTCACTCGCTACACAGGTAATTATGTACGGAAATTGCCTTATTTTAGTTTTTTTTGCACTCGTGTTGCACGATCGTTGCAAGAGAACCAGTGGTCGTAGAAGGATGGTTCGGGTGTCATTGGAAAGCTCTGTTTACGCCCTTTCAGGGATAGATACTTGTTTTACGCTCTGCATCTTGTTTATGAATGAAAATGAGCACGAAATATTTAGGGTTAAAAAAAAAACGCCGGGCGGTACGGTGTAAAATACTCTACCACCCGCTAAATAAGGGTTAAGGTTAGGTTATCACACCTGGTAGCCTATTGTTGCGTATTTCAATTTTTAAAAACTTTTGGTTAGGCTATCGCCCCTGGAGGCCTAATTCTGCGTATCTCAAAGTTTTTGTTTTCGGTTAGGCTATCATCCCTGAAAACCTATTTCTGCGTATTTCAACATATTTGTTTTCGGTTGAAGTGATTGAAGTGTTTTTAAAGTGATTGAAGTGTTTTTAAAGTGAATGAAGTGTTTTTAAAGTGAGTTAAGTGTTTTTTAAGTGAGTGAAGTGATCTGAAGAAAGTGACTGTCACCATGCCTCGCACTTGTACGAACTGCGCCGGTAGGATTGGTGAGTCCATGTTTGCTACTGTCGATCTTCAAGTCTGCCGTCTCTGCCAGCAACGAGAGAATTTGACAGTGAAATTAGATGTAGCCTACAACAAGATCAACGTCCTCACCATGAAGCTGGAATCACTCCAAGAGTTTGTAACACTCAACGTTGGAGTACCACAAACTTCAATTGTCACCGCAACTCCAGCAGCCACCAACGCCCCAACGTCAACTGCCAACAATTCAACGCCTGCAGTAGCCATTTCAGCTGATGGTTCCGATACTCAAGAAACAAATAGTGACTCTCTTCTCCCTCAAGACAACTTCCGTGTCGTGAGGAACAACGTTTGCCCCAAGACCAGGAAACCCATACCGATTACCGAGTGTCAAAACCGTTTCCTGATACTGACAGACTCAGATGACGAAGAGGAAATAGAAGTTCGGCTCGTGGGAGACTCGATGATATGTGGTCAGCTCACAGAGTTTTGCGCCAGGGCACCTAAGACCAGGAAGCGTTTTTGTATCCCTGGTGGTGCTGTGGACGACGTAGTTGCTGCAGTTGACGAAGTATCAAAGCTGGCCCCTGCTAATACAATGTAATTTATCCACATTGGATCCAACGATGTACAGCGAACCCAGTCGGAAGATTTGCTTTTAAAGTACCAGCAGCTGATCAAGTCGTTTAAGGAGAAGTCATCAAGGATCATCGTCTCAGGAATCGTCCCCCGGCTCGGTGTAGAGAGCCAATTTTACAACATAGCCACCAGCACAAATCGTTGCCTAGCAAACCTCTGCAGGAAGGAGAACGTGGGATTCGTCGACACCTGGGACAATTTCTACTACGATGATAATTTGTTTTCGGACGATGGAGTTCATCTGAACCAGGTGGAAGCAGCACGTTTTGGGCGTCTTCTCAACGATGCGGTGAAGGATTTTCGGAGAAGAAATCGACTCCGCACAGGACAATCAGGAAGGAGGACCGAAGACAGCGAGGACGGCAACCTGCGAAGGAATTAAATGCTAATCCGTCAAGAACCGCGAATTTGGATAAAGCTCCACCAACACGACCCAAATTCAAAACCGCCAGGGATAACGACCGATGACCGAGGACAGCCATGAATGTAAATGTAGATCCGACCAGAACCAAAACAAAATCTTCTCTCTTGAACAACTCTAGTAACTCCTTGGAATGGACCACAAGGTTTGGGAGATGCTAATTATACCTTGTAACACACACACACTAATTCTCTCTCTCTCTCTCTCTCTCTCTCTCTCTCTCTCTCTCTCTCTACGGCTTTTTGTCGGAGTGATTCTATGGCTTTTTGCTGGAGAGATGGATAGTGGGAGGGGAGAGAGCCTTGTTCAGTGCTAACCCTGCCTTCATCTTTCCTTGATTTGAGGTTATGCTATATCAACTAGCATAACTAGCAACTAGCAAACGCTCGTAGCATACACAATAAATTTTCAGATTTAGAGGAACTAGTGTTTACAGAAAATGATGATGTGATTGGTATAACAGAATTTTGGCTCAATACAGAAGATAGAGACATTTTAGCAGAGTATTCACTTCCCGGTTATGTAATGTTTGAGAAAAGCCGAATAAATAAAAATGGAGGTGGCGTTTTATTTTATATCAAAGAAAGTCTTAACCCGACCCTCTTGTCAAAACCTCAAATTGTGAATGTCGACACATCTTTTGTGCTAATAAAGAATAATAAAGGTACAAAAATAATACTTGGATTAATATACAGACCTCCAGCTCAATCAGTGCAAACTGACCGAGAAATTAATGAACAAATTGCAGATGTAAGTAACTCACAAGATACCGTATTTTTTGACTACTTTAATTTACCTGTGACCAAGTGGGGCGATACTCTTACTTCACACTCCGGACATGACTTGTATGCGAACTTGCAAGAGAGTTCACTCTATCAATTTTTTCGATCGCCGACCCGTGGTAATAACGTTCTTTACCTTGTACTTGCAACAAAAGAAGAATTAATAGAGAATTTGGATGTTGGTGATGAATTCAGTAACAGCGACCATCGTACAATAACTTTCACTTTAAAGTTTACTATTAACGAACCTAATAGCAGCATCGAAAGAGTCCCTAATTTCAAGAAAGCAAACTTTCATAAACTTAGAGCTATGTTTAAAGAAACTGACTGGAGCTTTTTAATTAACAATAGCGACATAAATACATCTTGAGAATTATTCGAAACCACTTACCTAAAAGCAGTGCACGACTGCATACCATCGAAAATACGGCGTACAGGCCTTAATAATAAGCCCAAATGGTGGAATAAAGATATTTCAAACTGTCTGCTTGCTAAAAAGTTTGCTAATGATAGATTCAAATCCTTACAAAATGACGAAGAACGGATGAAATTTGTAGAGCTACGACGCAAAGCCAAAAAGTTAATTAAGCAAAGTAAAAAGACCGTGGAGTTACATGTTGCGAATCAAAGTAAAACAAACCCGAAAAAATTATATAATTATATCAGAAAGATAAAAGTAGTTACTTCAACTGTTGGACCGTTAGTCGATGAAAATGGAGAATACACCAAAGACGAAGTACAAATGAGTAATACCGTCAATACCTTCCTTGCATCAGTTTTTACAACGGAAGACCTCAGTGATATCCCTACACCATCGCCGATTCAGATTGATAATTCAGATGTTCTAAGCAATATCACCGTTACAGAGAGAGAGGTATTGAGTTGTTTAGATAAACTCAAGGTAAATAAAACGCCTGGACCTGATACAATCTCACCTAGAGTCCTAAAGGAAGCTAAGGATGAGCTCTCCAAACCACTGACATTGCTATTCAATAAATCCTTGCAGTCTGGAACTATGCCTGATAAGTGGAAGCTAGCCAACGTAACACTGATATTCAAAAAAGGCAGCAAATCCCTACCCAGTAACTATCGTCCAATTAGCTTAACCTCAGTTGTATGTAAAATGTTAGAAACACTCATAAGAGACAGACTCGTAAGTCACTTAGAGGAAAATAACATACTTAAAGATACTCAACACGGCTTTCGTAAAAAACGTTCCTGTTTAACAAACCTCTTAGACTTCTTCCACGATATCCTCAACCTCTACGATGAGAGTAAAGCTGTAGATATTATATACCTTGATTTTCAAAAGGCCTTTGACAAAGTTCCCCACAAACGTTTACTGCTAAAACTAAAAGCGCATGGAATACAAGATGGGGTGTTGAAATGGATAGAAAATTGGCTCAGCGACAGAAAGCAAAGAGTAGTCATAAACGGTAAGGCATCTAAATGGACCAATGTAAGTAGTGGGGTACCCCAGGGATCCTTACTAGGACCAATTCTCTTTCTAATTTACATCAACGACATAGATGAGGGTCTCACCTGTACAATCTCAAAATTTGCTGACGATACAAAAATTGCAAATAGCGTACTCTCAAAAGAGCAAGTTGACGATATGCAACACAATCTAGATAAGTTGTCATGTTGGGCCCAAATTTGGCAAATGAGTTTCAATGCGGATAAATGTAAAGTACTACATATCGGATACCAAAATGAGAAAGCAAACTATTTGATGAATGGCACTCAGCTTAAGAATGTAAACAGAGAAACCGATCTGGGAGTAACAATATCGAGAAACCTAAAACCGAGTCAACAATGTTCAGAAGTTGTTAAGAAGGCAAACAAAATAATTGGCTTTATAGGCAGGTCATTTGAGCATAAATCCAAAGACGTTATCCTAACCCTTTACAATTCCTTAGTCCGCTCTCTTCTGGAATACTTCGTTCAATCCTGGTGCCCATATTACCAAAAAGATATAGACAAGCTAGAACGAGTTCAACGTAGTTACCAAAATGATACCTAGCCTAAAGAACAAACCATACGAGGAACGTCTTAGAGAATTAAATCTATTTCCTTTAACCCAGCGCAGATTAAGAGGCAACTTAATTAAAGTGTTCAGAATCAAAGGCATCGACAATATGAACTGTAGTAAGTACTTCACTATCGACCAATCTAATTACACGCGGGGAAACGGTTGCAAAATTATTGGTAAATCTTTTAACTCACACGAAGCTAAGAATTTCTTCTTCAATCGAGTTGTCAACTTATGGAATAGGCTTCCCCGAGATGTCATAGACTGCAGCACCGTTGATACATTTAAACTTCGCCTAGACAAATATCTCGCATCAAACCTGCGACTGACTGCGTTTGTATATGAATAACTTTATTTTATCCTCCCCTCAGTTACTAACCCATCTGGCCCCTACTAATTTCCTAGTCCTGCCACGGACATTAGTTCCAGGGCAGTAGTTCCCTTTCCAATGTTCCCTTACCCACTCTAAACCACTGTTTGGACACTTGATCCTCAGTGTTTTGGAGGACAAGCAGCCTAGAAGGGTCACTAGACCTGTTGTTGCTTGATTTCCTTTGTACTTTGTACTCTCTTGTCCCACTCGCCGCCACCGCCCCCTTCTCTCTTCCCACTCCCCTGACCACTTCTCCATCCCCCTCTTCCCCCTCCCCCATCCCACTCTCCTCCCCCTCCCATCCTCTCTTCCCCTTACTTCCCATCCACTCACTTCAATCTTCCCATCCCTCTCCCCATCCCATTCACTCTCCACTCCACTTTACCCTCACTCGTAATCCTCCCCCTCCCTTTACTCCCCCCTCTCCCATCCCTCACCCCATGACTTGTTTCTTATTCTCTGACTGGGTTGTTGTTTTGTCTCTCTCTCTCTCTCTCTCTCTCTCTCTCTCTCTCTCTCTCTCTCTCTCTCTCTCTCTCTCTCTCTCTCTCTCTCTCTCCTCTTCGACACCTCCCACATTTGCCGGGTCTTGAAGCTAATCCGTCAGATCTACCGGCGATTAGCGGAGATAGTGCCGTAAGCCAGAGCAATATCCCCCGGTAAAGCCAGCGTAACACGATACCGGGGGACATGGCTCGTTTTTTCGGTCCCCCTTCTTCCTCATGTTTAGCTCCATTAGTTTTCAGATTTTAAGACGTTCGGCCCAATAGTTTGGCGTTTTTCGACTTTTTGCCCCATTTCTTTGTCAATATTCAGATCTTTCATGCAATTTAGATGTAGATTTTTTTCCTGGCGAGCGATAGCGAGCCTATAATTTAAAAGCAACCAGCCGGGATATTTTTGTATCGACAAATTTACAAATTTATCTTGAAAGGGGTTCTTGGGGGTGTTTTATTAAGCTTGATTGAGGTATAGGGATGAAACTGTAAAAAACATTATAGAAAGATAAAATATATAAGCAAATATATACGCCGATCCCCCCTTAAATCCCTGTGCGAGTGGGTGTCTGTGCGTGTGTGTATTAATTAAAACCAGTCCAATGGCTCCACCTAAAGTGTCATAAAGTGATTTTTCGAGCAATTTTTTCTAGCAATTGTAGTGAGACAGCTTCAGAATTAGTTTTATCTGATTTCAGTTACAGGTAAATATGAGTGAAACTGGCGGTACAATTCTAGCTGTGGCTCAAACTCAAATTAGGTATTAGAATTATTTCCGTTCATCTATGTTTATCGTTACTTATTGGTTTATGGTATTATAAACTGGGGCATTCTCGTTTTACAATTATACTAGGTTAGGTTGTTAGGTTTGGCTAGGCTAATAACGAACTTAATTGCACGAATTCTTAGTACCGGTAACATGATGTAACTTCGGACGGGGAGGTAACTTCGGACACTCTAGAAAACATATACAATGAACCACAGTTATGGGATAAATACATGATGTTATGGACAAACAAGTATGTCTGCGGTGTTCTTCCATAATGCAGAAGCATTTTTCCATAACTGTAGCTTACATACTGTTATCCAGAAGTGTCCGAAGTATAGCCCCCGTCTGAAGCTAGGGCATTTCACGGATATCACAAAACATGAAATATGAAGGATAACTATAGAATTAAAAAAATAATCAATGCTAAAATCGATTTGGAGCCATTGCTAGAATTTTACCACAGGATGGGTTGAGGGGGGGCCTCACTACCCCCATGAATTATTAACCCTCTCACATTCTTGACGCAATTTTGAGCCTATTAGGGATACTTTAAAGCCTTTGTTACCATCAGGGGTATTTAGAAACCTTTAGTTTAGTTACTTTAACCTCTGCAGTTGTCTTTGAGTTAGCTGTGGGCAGAAAACTAATTTTGGAGAGGTAATTATAAGAGAGAGAACTCTATTTATTATGGCTAATCTGGCAACCTCTGCGTCATATGGTCGTGAGAGGGTTAATATCAGTATCAATTTTGCCAGTAGCGGGCCTAATTAAAGTTTTACCGCCGATGATAGGGAGAGTTATAGGGAGAGTTTTTTGTTTATTACAGTGCCCATGTAATTAATTTCCGACGGGAATTTTATATATTATAATGAAGTGTAGGTCATGTGTTTTAGATAAATGGCGATTAAGGGAATTAGTTTTTTTTTTCTATATATTTATATACTCCTATATTGTTTAGTTTTCTCGCTAGACCTTCATCAAGCTTTAGAAAACCACTCCCCCCTTCAAGATAAATTTATACATTTTTCGATAGATAAATGTCCGGTTTTTCTTATAATTGCAGGCTCGGTATCGCTCGCCAGGAAAAAAATAGACACCTAAATGGCACGAAAGATCTTGATATTGATATATAAATTGAACGAAAGGCTACAAAATCGACAAACTAATGGAGTGAACGTCCTAAAATCTGAAAACTAATGGGGCCAAACATGAGGAAGAAGGGGGATCAGAGAAACAACCCATCTCCCCTCAAGTTTCCAGGATGAATGGGGGTCAGTTTCCTTGCTATATACTGTACAGTATATATATATATATATATATATATATATATATATATATATATATATATATATATATATATCGAGTTAATAATTCAAGTTCCCGATGGTAGTGAGAAGAAGCGACCAAATATTGCCAGGAAAAGACTTGCTCATCGAAAATTGCGCTCGTGTGACACAGGCTTAATGGGGTAGTGCTTGTTTTTTGGTTACATATTTATTTATTTTTGAGTGTTCTAGCTAGACCTCCAACAAGGTTAGCAAAAAACACCCCCTAGACCCCCTTTCAGGATAAATTTGTACATAGTTTGGTAGGAAAATTTCTAGGCCAAAGGCCGATTCCTTCTAAAAATTAAAGTCACTATCGCTCGCCAGCAACAAATCAACACCTAAATGGCACGAAAGGTCATACTATTGACAAAGAAATGAGGCGAAAGGTCTCATAATCGTCAAACTAACGGAACGAATGTCTTAATATATCAAAACGAATATGCTAAACATGAAGGAGAAGGGGGTGCAAAAGAAGGCGACTACCTCCCCTACCGCTCTCACTCAGCAGCCCTCGTCATTCTATAACCGAATAACATACTAGACCATGGGATGTGTGTCGTATGTCAATGGACCACTAGCGAGCCATAAACATCGATATTTAAGGGGGCTCACCTCGCTTGTTTTCTCTTTCTCTCCCTCTCTCTTTGGCTTGTATCCATTCGGCCCCATTCAGCCTACTGTTTTAAGACGTTTACCCTCATCCAGGTGTTAATATTTTCCTAGCGAGCGGCAGCGAGCCAGCATATATTTTTTTTGTTTTTGATAGCAAGCTAAATGTGTACATTTTTTTATAGAAACATTGCTCCGGCGAAGCCGGATTTCTCCGTACAATGCTGGCTCGCTACCACTCGCCAGGAAGAAATCGACACCTGGATGGGGATAAACGTCTTAAAACAGTTGGCCGAATGGATACAAGCCAGAGAAATTGAGAAAGTGAGAGAAAAAGAACAAAAACATGTGACCCCCCTAAACAGCATTACCAGCTAAGGGTGAGGGCTGGTCCTATCCTCTACCCAACCTTAGCTGTTTATGTCTGTCTCTTTTACTGTCCTACTTTCCTTCTGGGGGCAGGGGGCTATAGTCTATTCGCAGTAAGTTGGCGAGAAATAATTATATCTATCCTCTGTAACTAAAAAACTACTAGAGTAATCGAGCTACAATTTACACCATTTGGTAAGAGTCAGTCAAGGAAAAGATGTGGAAATTTACAGCCAATCTGGTCTAGCCCTTTTTGAGTTACAGAGGATACAGGTTATGATTTCTCGCCTACTTACAGCGAATAGACTATAGGAATCCTCCTCCCCTTGTATAATTCTCCCTCTCGACGAGACAGAGAAACGGGCGAGGGAACGGGTAAGTGGTCCCGAACACTGAGAATAGGAACTTTAAATGTGTTTTCTGTTCGGGCTCTGTCTCGTGTCGCCACCCCCAGCAATGGGGTGTGTGTCTGAGTATATACATACATACATACTAGCTAATGTGTGGTTGTAATGCAAATATAAATATATAACACAAGCCTCATTTATAACATCTGAGGTGAAACCATTGATTTTGGGGGTTAATGAGTGATTGGTGCTTCTGAATGCTTGTGTGGTTGCTTTAGTGGGAGAAATGTATTTGTGTTCGTCTCCTGTCACCTCTTTTTCCTTTCTTTGTGTCTCTTGCTGATCCTCCCTATCCTTTGTGGGAGTAAGGGCTGGTACTGACTGACTGACTTACTAAATAAACTTCATGCGAATTCGTGATGGATACAAAGATCACTGAACTTGGTTTTACGTATGTCTATCTATCGCCTGACGCCGCGATCCCCAAAGGGGTGGCCACGAACGAACCGCCCCCATGCACCTCTGTCTCCCGTCAGTCGACGCCCCACCCCCCAACCAGCACTGCCTTCGTTCATGTACTTCCTCACTCCATCCTTCCACCTCTCATTCGGTCTACCTCTCCCTCTCTGTCCCTCCACCTCGCTCTCGTACACCCTCTTAGTCATTCTCTCGCTTTCCATACGTTCCATATGGCCGAACCATCTCAAGTTGTTCCTTTTCACACTTTCCAGCACATCTACCTCCATACCACACCTCCTTCTTACTTCCTCATTAGTCTGTCTATCCCTCCATGTAACTCCGCACGCACTCCTTAAGTAATTCATTTCCACTGCTCTCACTCTTGGTCTGAGTCTCTCAACCAATATCCATGCTTCTCTTCCGTAAGTCAGTGTCACCACACTGGCATGCAAGGACTTCTTCACTTCCATACTGACCACCCTATTTCTTGTTACTGCTTTTAGCGTTCCTACAACCCTCTTCCCCTGTTGTACCCTCTCCCGCACTTCTTCATCCATAGTCCCACCTTTACTCAACACACTGCCCAGATACTTAAAAGAGTTGACGATCTCCATAGCCTGACCGTTCAGCCTCACCTCACACTCTATGACTTCACCCCTTTCGAAGACCATAACCTTGCTCTTCCCCGCATTTACCTTCAGATTCCGTTTTTCGCACACTGTTCCAAACTCATTTACCAGACCCTGCAACTCCCATTCATTATCACTCATCAGAACTGTATCATCCGCAAACAGTAGTATAGGTAGCTTCCACTCAATTCCCTCCCTTTTCAGCGATACACCAACATCCACTGCTCTTGATAGTATTTCTTTCATGACTCCATCCATATATACAGTAAACAACCACAGGGACATCATACACCCCTGTTTCAAACCAACATTCAGGTCAAAGAACTCGCTCTGCTCACTCTCCACACACACTGCCGCCTTTGCACCCTTATACATGCTCTTCACTGCTTTCAGCAACTTGCCCTCTACTCCGTATATTCTAAGTACTTTCCACAATCCTTCTCTATCCACTCTGTCATAGGCCTTCTCCAAGTCCATAAAGGCAACATACACCTTTTGTTTCTTCTCCAGATACTTCTCCACAACACAATTCAGGGTAAAAATCTGATCTACACATCCTCTTCTCTTCCTAAAACCTCCCTGCTCGTCGCCTATCCATTTCTCCGTTCTCACTCTCACTCTCTCAATCACTACCCTAGTGTATACCTTCCCTACTACGCTTAGAAGACATATTCCTCGGTGGTTACCACACACTCCTCTTTCCCCTTTGCCCTTATATAGGGGGACTATTATGCCAGTCTTCCAGTCATCGGGTGCACTCCCCTTCTCCCATGCTAGTTTGCACATTTTCCATACCCATTCTATCACTATCTCACCACCATACCTCAACATTTCCCCACACACTCCATCTGTTCCTGGTGCTTTCCCCAACTTCACTCTTTTCATGGCTTCCCACACTTCTGACCTCCTGATCCCCACCTCCTCCTCCACTACTTCTCTTCTTCTCCCTCCCATACCATATCCAGCTATGTTTGCTGGCTCTTCATTCCTTACATTTAGCAACTCGCTGAAGTACTCCCTCCATCTTTCGACTCTTGCTTCTCGGCTAGCATTCTCCCATTCTTATCTTTCACACCCTTACTGTTTCCCTTGCTACCTTCCCTAACTTGCTTTACTTCTTTCCACAACAGTTTCTTACTCTACCTCCATTTTACACTCAGATTCCTTTATGCTTTCTTCTTTTCTTCCACAGCTATTCTTACCTCTTCTGTCCACCATGCTGTACCTTTCACTCCCCTCCCTCTTCTCCTCACTCCACACACCTCCTCACATGCTGCACAGATCTCATCCTTAAACACCTTGCTCATCTCCTCCACTTCCTCCATAACTTCCAGGTCGAACCCACCTAGTCGTCTTTCCACTGCTCTCCTGTACTCCTCCCTGACTTCCTCCTCCTGCAACCTCTCCACCCTCCTCACCATTCCACCCTCCTCTCGCCTCCCTCCAGCTCTCCTCACCCATTTCTTTTGTATCCTAACCTTAGCTACCACTACATAATGCTCAGACAGACCCCCTCCAATACCTCTATACACCCTAGCATCCATCACAGATGTCTTCATTCGTTCATCCACACATACATAATCAATCAATGACTTTCGTTCCACCACTGTCTTATCCTTCATCGTCAACATCCGTTTCCACGTGTACCTGTGGATCATTCTGTGTCGGAAGGTGTTGGCTATCCACAGCCTCCTCCCCACACATACGTCCACAAGTCACTACCATTCCCATTCACCTCTGATGGTACCCCCCACCCTCCCACCACTCCCTCAACTTTCCTATCACCCACCTTACCATTCATATCCCCAATCAGAAATATTCTTTCGTGCTTGTCAAACTTCTCCAGGCACGCCTCCACATTCATCCAGAACTCCTCTTTCTTTCTTTCAAGTATATCCTCTGTCAGGGCATACATGCATACAATCACCCACGTTTGTATTCTTACTTTCATTCTCACCCACACAATCCTTGAACCCACAGACCCATACTCTCTTACACATTCCTTCCATTTGCTACTTACAAACAAACATGCACCTTCTCTCGCTGTTCCTTCACTCACTCCAGCACACACACCCATTCCACACTCCCACCCTCTCACATCTGAACCTTTCCATTTGGTCTCTGTCATTCCACATACATCCAGCCTGGCATTCACTAACACTTCCAGAACCTCTCTCTATTTTGTGCCATCATTCATGCCACTAACATTCCACGTAGCCATTCTCAGAATGTCCGAAGGTATGTCCTTAGTCGGTCGTGATTCGTCAACGTAGGTCCGTGCATCCGAGGCTGTTCGTTCGTTTTTCTTTACTTAGATATTTTTTTCCGGGTGGGGGTCGCAAGCCCACCGACCCAACCTCTTTAGTCGCCTCTTACGACACCACGCAGAAGGCACGTGGGGCATATTCTATTCCCTAACCCCCAGGGGGGTTATAACCCCCAGGGGGTTATATTCAGTACGTATGTACTGTATATATATTCAATGCATCCATATGTTAGCTGGTAAGTCTGCTAAATATCGATGTCAACAACTCCAACTTCCTTATAGCCTGCTTGCACTAGGTCAATAAACCATGTGAATATCCTACTATAGCTATAGTCCATTTATTATAGGTAGGCCAGCATTTGTATCCCCTAACCTCTGTAACTCAAAAAGGGATAAAGCAAATGGGCTGTACATGGCCAGAAAATGTATCCCCTAACCTCTGTAACTCAAAAATGGCGAAAGCAAATGGGTTGTAAATGTTCACACCTATTGCCTAGCTGACTCTTCCCAATCGGTAGAAATATTAGCTCGATTACTATAGTCGTTTCCTGAATTACAGAGGTTTGAGTTACAGGATTTCTGGCGGTAAGATCCTGTATAGCGGGGAAAACTATTTTGCAGATGCCTATTTACTAAGCAATATTGAACAATATCTTTAACGTAACCTAACCAAAACCTAACGTACTGTAACCTAACCTAACATAACTAAAACCTAACCTAACCTAATCTCGTATATTAGTGGACTATTTATGAGTGTAAAATGTAAAAATATATTGTAACATTACCAAATTATTGAAATATAAGTACAGGTCTCCAGCTACACAGGATTATACCTTGCTGGGCTACCTATCATGAACAGGGTATAGTCTTCCTTTGTTTTATTCAGCTTAGGAAGTCATTCTTAACTCTTTGAGGATTATGACGCATTTTGGCCGTATCTTCTGGCTATCATTAGACGATGTTATTCAGTTTTGGAAGGCCTTGTAGCAGTTAGAGGGATAACAGCTATCTCCATCATCCATCTGAATCCCGTAGATGATTACTAAACTGAATGAAATCGTCTAATGATTTCCAGAATAAGGTGTTAAAACGCGTCAGAATCATTATGAGAGTAGTGGTTATTTTCTGGCCTATATAATTATTTATATATTTATGTTTTAGTTTCCTCGCTAGACCTCCATCAAACTTCTAAAAAAAACAAAAACATGACCCTCTTTCAAGATAAATTTGTAATGTTACATTTTTCGGTAGAAAAATGTCCCGCCCGAAGGCCTATTCCTCCTAAAATTACTGGCTCGCTACCGCTCGCCAGGAATAAAACTACACCTAAATGGCACGAAAAGACACAAAAAAGGGGTGAAAGGTCTCAATATCGCCAAACTAATTGAACGAACTACTTGAAATTTCAAAAACTAATGGGGCTAAACATGAGGGAGAAGGGGAGCTAGAAAAATTACCCATCTGCCCTTAAGGGGCTAATACTACAGATTTTTTTTGTTTTTTTTAATTCCTTTTGTATTTTTGCCAATCATGTCTGCCAACCTATGAATTTACGTTAAGTGGGGGATGGATCGTTTTCTGGTCCTCCCTTCATCCTCGTGTTTAGCCCCATTAGTATTCAGATTTGATGACGTTCGGCTCATTAGTTTTGCGATTGTTAAGCCCTTTTACCTAATTTCTATGTCGAAATTAAGACCTGTACCATTTGGGTATCGATTTTTCCCTGGCGACCGATAACGAGCCTGTAATTTTACCTTCGGCCGAGACATTTTTTTGCCGAAAAATTTAGACATTTATCTTGACAGTGGGTCTATGGGGTGTTTGTTTGTTTAATCGCGGTCTAGCGAGGAAAGTAAAACATATATAAATAAATAAATATATAGAACACAAAATAACCACTACCCTCTTAAGAACTAATTCAGTGGCCTGATAAAATCTACATTGACTATATTTGTTGCAGATGGAAAGAGAGAAAAGACAGTGTTCCCAGCTAATCTATCTATCGACAATTGCCATACTACGACACCATGCTCCAAAATTGAACATTGGGTAAGTGTGGATTTGATTTTCTTCCATGGTTGTTGACTTTTTTGCCAATTTTAATTCATACCTGATAATCATATATTGGAAATAATTGCTAAAATGCTTTTAGACACAAGGTTGTTATCATGAAGTGACTTTGCTCGCGGTTATATTAGTACAGTTTGCCTAATAAATGATGTATGGGTACCAAGATTATCTCAATCAATAATTGGTATCAGCACTATCTAAACATTATAAATATTAACCATAACTACCGTTCATACTCCTTTGTTACAAGCAGTTTACGTTCAGAATAATAGTCTTGGTAGTGCCTAGATGTGGAGGGCAAATGTAGCTAAATGCAATTAATATTAAGGTTACAATTACACACACATAGAAGCATACGCAGAGAGAAGAAGGCACACATACCGCAGGCACAGGCACACACACACGCACACAGAAAGATACACAGAGAGGAGCACACCCTCCTACACCTCAGACACACACGCAGGCACACACACACACACACAAACACACATACACACACAGGCACACACACACACACACACACGCTGACACACACACACACACATACGCACACACACACACAGGGAAGGTGTGGTGGAGTGGTCATGCCACTGGACTAGTACTCCAATGGTCCTGGGTTTGAATCCCGATGTATCAATGGGAAGATATTATTGGGATGGAATTTGTGCTGTACCTTGTATCTGTGCATTACCACATAGCCTACCGAAACGCAAACAAAATACCCTCATTGTTCCCTGATTAAATAGCATTGTATGAATATTTCCATATTCAAAATATGCTGCAGGGGGGCAATGCTTAGCGAGTTCATTGCTCAATTGGTGGCATTCTGAGAGTGAGGGTCAGAGCCTAGGTGTTGAGACAGTGAAGCACGAGCGAAGCAGCTTCAGAGATGTGGCTGCTTCGAGCTGTGGGTTGGCATCTTGCGAAGGCAAGATATCGGGGACTGGTTGTATCCCAAAGTGCTTCACATGTCTCACTCCCTAGACAGGAACGAGACCTCACGGGCTTCGCCGTTCAATGTACCGTTGAATGTACAGGTTTTCAGCCTATCCCGAGAGGAAGTAGTTTGAATATTAAAAAAAAAAAAAAAAACGGGCACAGGCAACATACAGAACACAACGCCCACACATACACACACACAAACACCAAACACTCACACACACACACACAAGCATCAAGCACACACACATACACACAAGCACCAAGCACACACATATACACACAAGCACCAAGCACACACACACACACACACAAGCACCAATCACACATATACACACACAAGCACCAATCACACATATACACACACAAGCACCAAGCACACACATACACACAAACAAACACCAAGCACACACACACATACACACAAACACCAAGTACACACACACACACATTGGTTACTGGGTGCGACTACTGTTAGGCAAAGATACGAAATTGAGTTACCTTATGTACAAGACAAGTGCTGGTTATTTTTGGATATTACTGGTATTTATTCTTCTCCATGGATAAGTTGTGGTTATCACAAAATATTGCTGATCCAGTATGGTTAAAAAAGGCAATTGAATTAAGGTTGAAAGATCAATGGATTACTACTTGGAACAGTAACTTGTTAAACAAATCTATATGTAGTAGTTATAAAATATATAACGGATGCTGAAGCGCTCCGGGTTGCCATCGCGCTCAGAGTGGGTGCGGCAGTTTGTCACCCACACACTTGCAAGTGTAGTGGGGGGATGGATGCTCAAGGTCACCATGCCTTGTCATGTAATTACAACGCAGGCCGCCTGCCAAGACACTCTGCACTATATGATGTCATAAAACGGGCCCTGCAGAGTGCTAACCGTGCATCAATCCTCGAACCACATGGACTTCACAGAGAAGACGGCAAACGGCCAGATGGGATGACCACTTTCCCTTACAAGAATGGCCGGTGCCTCGTGTGGGATGCCACATGTGTTGACACTTTCTCGACAACCAACATCGCCAGAAACGCCGACGAAGCAGGTGAAGCCGCCCGGATAGCAAAAAATAAAAAGCGAGATATATATCAAGCCATCGCCAGAAATCATCTGTTCGAGCCCCTGGCATTCGAAACTTCAGGAGTCTTCGGCCCTACCACCCTTAAGATGGTGAATGAAATAGGCCGTAAAATCAGAGAAGTTTCAGGAGAACCCCGGGAAACCCTCTGACTCAAGCAAAGACTAGGGATGGCTATCCTCAGGGGCAATGCCACCAGCGTCATGAGCTCAGTTCGACAGGACTGGGGCATGCCACTGTGTGAGGCCCGGGCAGGACTGGTGTATCCGTAGTCTTTCCACAGTAGGGTAAAACAAAATATTATTTGTATGTAACATGTGTGATGCACATAAATAAAAGGGGATGTGTCGGATGGTTGAAAGCCACAGTTGCTCGCGCGTTTGGGGCTAGCAACACGTATTATGAAAAACATGTATCCTCCTTCATTCACTGTCCCCCCCTTCACTCACTCAACCCCACAATTTGCCGGAGGATAACAGGTTTTTCACAATACGTAGACGGAGGTCTTTAAAAAAAAAAAAAAAAACGAAGTGTATGGCTTTGAGGAATATTTGTTAAAGCTACGCAAAGGTAATCACATACTGGTGAGTAAACTACGAACCAGTAATAATAAATTGCCTATAACTGCTGGTAGATAATTATCAGGGGCTGGATACTCAAAACTGTCCTAACTTGGGGCACTTAGGACTTCCTAACTGACTTAGGGCACCCTAAGATATGAACAGGATAGAACAACTCTATCTCGTGTCTTAAGTTGTATACTCAAACACAATTTAGGATGTCCTATCCTGTTCCTAAATGGTTAGGCACTCCTAAATTGTCCTAAATCTTCTAGGGTGCCCTATGTTCAGCTAATCACGGGGCTCCTTATATCCCATTGTTTGGGTATATCAACCAATCACGGGACATTAGTATCAGCTGATCAGAATAAACAAACGCCACTGTGGCAGAGAGAGTTACCCAGCTGTTGTATTACCTTATTTTGTGCTTATGATATATATATATATATATATATATATATATATATATATATATATATATATATATAATAAATCTTGCAATATCCTATATTTAACCCCTAACAAAGTCCCATATACATTGTTTATACTAGGCCTATAGGCTATTAGATTCTACTAAGTTATATTTTCCCATGAACTCGATTTGTGTACAGTAGTTTGCAGCGTAGGCTATTAGGCTAGGCCTAGTCCAGATTAAGTTAGGATAGGCAACATTCCCCGAACTCCCATTTATAGTATGTCACTAGGTTAGGGTAGGGGAAGGAGTATGTTGCCCCCTGATGGCAATATTATGATGATAATAAGTCACGGGGGTGAGGGGGGCCCCCTTAACCTATTCTTGTATTTCACGGCATTCAAACTAGACGGGGACGTGATCTTGAGCATGCGAGTAGTGTAAACAAGGCATGCGATACGGTCAAATTCCTTCATCCTTACCTAGGGTAGGTTAAAGTAAGTTAGCCTAGGTTATTTTTTTGCTGGTAAAATTTGTGTTAGCGGGTGGTGTACCGCCCGCTTTGTTTACATAGTTGCACAATCCCAGTTACATTTGCGTCTAATTTTACTGTTATTTGCCCCTGCTGGTAATATAGGCATATATGAGGATGACATTAAGTCATGGGTGGTGATGGGGGCAAAGCCCCCTCACTAAATAATCTCTCCATAAATAAAAAACAGTAAAATGTATCAAAAAGTATCTCTAGGCCTAGACACTATGCTGTATATATTATTTATATGTATTATGTTTAATACCACATTTCCCGATCTTCATATGCTAGGCCTATAGCCCTCCCCACTAGGCAAGTAGGGTTGTATTTTAATATTTGGAAAATGGATACAAATGCAAGCAATTGCATAATTAAACTACTAACTCATTATTAGAATCGTAAAAGGTAGGCTAAGTAAAGATTGTAAATTAAAAATATATATAGACCAAGCCTTATTTGACCTAGGCTAAACTCAATATCCACCACCCAAAAGGCCATAACCCCAGTGTGTGAAGTTACCAATAGCCTATGCTGCTTCAAAAAGGTCATGAGCCCCCAAATCCAGTATATTGAGTACATATTACACAAGTAATTCCATTATTGAAAGGGTTAATAAAGTCAAATCACAGAATCATAGGCTTGGAGAGTATCCTTTTATTGGGCTGTTTACATACATTCTATGGAATGTCACGCTGTAACCATTAATTACACCAGTTTTTCCATAGCCTCCTTAAATGACAATTACAATAGGCTAGAGTTACTTTGAGGCCGGCCATATCTAATCCATGCCGAGGTTCGGCCAATGTTTGGAGGTACACCCTAAATAACGGCTCTCACTATAATTTTGTTCCGCTGTTGAGTGTCCTAAGTCGAGTTAGAGTAGCCCCCGACCTACCCTAAGTAAGGACATCCTAACTGTTCACAAAATGGCTGCCCACAGCTTCTGAATATGCCGTCTTAACTTGTTTTGAGTATAGGGTCATAAGCGTACTGGAGCAGTTAGGGCGCCCTAAGTGAGATAGGACGATATAGGATGTCCTAAATAGTTTTGAGAATCCGGCCCCAGGATATTAATAGAGAAAATCGTATTTGTGGAAAATGTGAGGCTGGTGATGTTGGTGACGAATACCATGTATTATTTATATGTCAAAATGCTGATAATGCTTGTTTGAGAAATCACAATATTCCAAGTTACTTTATACGTAGACCAACTAATTTAAAGTACAAGTTGTTGATTCAAACAAATAATGTTAATGTGCTGAATAAATTAGCAATTTTTTTGAGAGTTGTGTTTGGCATTTTTAGATAAAATTAGTATAATTACTTTGTAGTATGTATTGAGGAGCTGTGCTCCATACTTTTTTTTGCAAAAGTCTGAACCAAATAAATATATTCTATTCTATGTTATTATATTATATTATATTATATTAACACACACACACACACACAGCACACATAGGCACAGGCAACATACATCACACAACACCCACACATACATCACACACATACATGTATAGAGAGAGAAGCACACAGGCAACACAAAACACCCACACGCTGACATACGCTCACACACACACACACACACACACACACACACACACACACACACACACACGCATATACACACACAGGCACAGGCAACATACAGCACACACAAACAGGCAACATACAGCACACAACACCCACACGCTGACACACACACACACAACACTCACACACAGGCAACTTACAGCACACGCCACATACACACACACGCGCGCGCGCACACACACAACACCCACACACAAACAACACCCACACACACACAACACCCACACACAGGCAACTTACAGTACACAACACATACACACACACAACACCCACACACACAGGCAACTTACAGCACACAACACCTACACACACACACCCACACACACACACCCACACACAGGCAACATTCAGCACACAACACCCACACGCTGACACACACACACACACACACACACACACACACACACACAGGCAACATACAACACCCACACGCTGACATAAGCCTCTTCTCCGTTGACAGAGCATTGTGTAGCTGAGGCAAGTCACATAACCCCCCTTACCTCCCTTTCCGGCTCTCTCTCTCTCTCTCTCTCTCTCTCTCTCTCTCTCTCTCTCTCTCTCTCTCTCTCTCTCTCTCTCTCTCTCTCTCTCTCTCTCTCTCTCTCTCTCTCTCTCTCTCTCTCTCTCTCTCTCTCTCTCTCTCTCTCTCTCTCTCTCTCTCTCTCTGTTATTCTATGCATCTTCGATTTCGGATATCATTCTTGATCAACCTATATGATGAAATTGCTTTTAACTGCAAAGTGTAGGGAATACATGCGAAATAATGAAAACTCAAGTAACCAAGCAGAGTTCAGTCCAGCAGCCAATTAAATGACGGTAGGACACCATTCATGTAAGGATAAGAATATGGGTTTTTATTATACTAACATTTTACTCTAATGACTGCAATTATACATGTTCTTATCATAGTTACCTTGGGATGATTGTATTCAATTTAGAGAAAATTTGTCAGTTTGAGGGTTTATTTTATAGTGTTATGCGTTTGTGAGAGGGAAGCAGGGGAGGAGATCAGTTTCCTCCATCCGCAGCTATCCCAGCAGGACGACCATTGCAGACAGATCTCATCAGCGCGTTATCCCTCCTTTTAGTTGCCTTGTACGACATGCAGTAGGACATGTCAGCTTCAAATTCTGTGTGTCCAAGCATTTTGGCTCGAACGTTCCTTGATTTTGGCCCTGTCACTCTTTCAACTCTGGGTGAGGCACTCACTACAGGCAGTTCTGCCTTTTGTCTCCCTCACTCACATAGAACAAATATATATATTCTTTTCCTCCACTAAATATGGAAGACCCCCTTACCCCCAGGGGGGTTAGTCTACACTAAGCATTTAACGCTTAAATGTACGAACAAATGGAACTCACACCTTGTGTTTGAATTGTTTACGTGTTCAAATTAGCCCACATAAACGATGAAGCACCTTCTATGTGTGATACTTTTTTACAATTAAGCATTACATTCTTACAGTGTAGGCCTTAGATTCCTACCGATTATTTCTATGCTTAGTAAAATCTAATTGATGGTGTTAACATTTTCTTGTTACATCTCTTATTATCCCTTTCAGTATGATTTTTCCTTGTTCCTTTCTTATTTATTTGTGTATTTATTTGTAATTGTTTTATCGTTTGAGTATCATAATCAGCTTAGGAAAAGCTAATGAAAATCTGAGGGTTGATTAAGGCATTTCTAACCAGTTGCCTGTACTGCTATTTTATAGGGGAGCAATCCCCCCGCCAAAGGCGGCTTTCTAGGGCCTTTCCTAGCTGATGCTGAGAGGATTGGGTTCTAGTCATGTGGTGATGGGCTGGTCTATCAGAGTGAGAACTGAGCGATCTCTGCCATACCCATTGCTTACTCTGACTGTTCCTTTCACTTATATATTTTCTAGATCTCTAGTGACAGCGTCTCTTCCGTGGATTGACCTCCCAATCTACCAAGATTGGAAGTCAAAGCATCACATTTTTCCTTTGCCCCTCAACTTTCTCTTCATAATTGCTGAGGGAAACAGGGCCCTGGGTGGGGCTTTGGTTTCCCGGGCGTTTCTGCACCCTCCTCAGCTCCTCGCCATGGAGTGGCTTCGGTCACCCAGGCTTTATTGTGGTAGGCAGGGAGGGTTCTGTGGGGGCGCTCAGTTATGGCCTTGGCCTTGCTCAGGGCTTTGGGAATGTTAGGCCAGGCAGTCTGGGGAACAACAACAACATCAACTGCTGTTTGCTGATGATACAGTTCTGATGAGTGATAGTGAATGGGAGTTGCAGGGTCTGGTAATTATGTTTGGAACAGTGTGCCAAAAACGGAATCTGGAAGTAAATACGGGGAAGAGTAAGGTTATGGTCTTTGAAAGGGGAGCAGTCACAGAGTGTGAGGTGCAGTTGAACAGACAGGTTATGGAGAATGTCAGCTCATTTAAGTATTTGGGCAGTGTGTTAAGTAAAGATGGGAGTATGGATGAAGAAGTGCAGGAGAGGGTGCAACAGAGGAAGAGGGGTGTAGGAACACTGAAAGAAATAGGGTGGTCAGTGTGGAAGTAAAGAAGTCTTTGCATGACAGTGTGGTAATCCCGACATAGACGTACAGGAGTGAAGCATGGACGTTGGTAGAGAGACACAAACCAAGAGTGAGAGAGGTGAAAATGAGTTACTCGAGAAGAAGTTGGTACACATTTCGACATATTGTTATGTTATTAGCATTCTTTGGACAAATCACATTTATAGAAATATCGAGTATACATTACTAAGACTTCAGTCAACTTACAAGTAATGAAAGTTACCACGTAACCTTAGAATACTAAACTTAAATAATATAATATATATTAATTTCACTCAGAACACCAAATACCTCCCATTAAAATTAATTAAAGCATGTGCTCCACTCGGGATTCGGACCATTCAAACCATTACACCTATTAAATTCAATTAAACTAATACAACATTACGTGAAAATATAGCGCATCACATCCATCCAGAAAACGCTGATGGCATACAAACTAATTGAGCAACAAAACCAAAAAGTTGTATTGAGTGGTAAGGGACGAGGGAGCAACTTCTTACGCATCAAATCAACCAAGCTACAGACCAACATGGTGAAACACATACAATAGCACTGGATATATCAAAGGCATTTGATAGAGTCTGGCATCAATCCTTATTGTCGAAGATGTCACACTACTGCCTTGCATCATTAGTTCCACTAATTTCTTCTTATCTTCATAACAGAAAAATATGTGTAATGGTAGATGGCCTTTCTTCTCAATTTCACTCAATAAATTCCCCCAGGGATCAGTTTTGGCCCCAGCTCTGTTCCTCATTCACATCAATGATCTCATATCTACCACTCATAATCCAATACATACCTACGCAGATGACTCAACACTCCACACCGACCGACCGACCGACCGACCGACCGACCGACCGACCGACCGACCGACCGACCGACCTTTCTTTCTTTCTTTTCCCAAACAATGATTCCGATCCTCTTCGTTGTTGTATTCTAAGGTTAAAAGGTTACACTAATATCGAATTATCTGGGTTATAATAATGTGTTGTATTGTCTCGTTTGAGTTCGATAGTGATTTAAATGGGTGTGTCCTTATTTATGGTCTTGACTGTACCTATCACTCTCTTGAAAGACCAGTTTTAAGGGGAGATGGGCCGTTTTGTTGGTACATGAATGCATTTATTGCTTTATTTCTTAGTTTCCTCGCTAGACCTCCATCAAGTTTAGAAAAACAGCCCCAAGGAACCCCCCCCCCCCCCCTTCAAATAAATGGGTACATTTTTTGGTAGAAAAATGTCCCGGCTGAAGACCGGTTCCTCCTAAAATTTCAAGCTCGCTATTGCTCGCCAGGAATTAATCGACACCTAAATGACACGATAGGTCTTAAAATTGACAACAAAATGGGGCGAAAGGTGTTAAAATCACCAAACTAATGGGCACAATGTCAAGAAATCTGAAAACTAGTGGGACTAAACATGATGGCGATGGGTGTCCAGAAAAGAAAAACGACCCATCTCCCCTTAAGGTTTAGCCTATTTGGCTCTCAAAGACCCGCCATCAGTCTCTAGGCGGCGTTACACATAAAGGTTATTTTTCGGCGTTATTTTGTAGCCTATAACCGAGTTTATCAGTTCTCTTCACATTTTTACCGTTTTTCTTTCAATTTCTGTATTTATTGCCTTAAGAGGGGGTTATTATATATATATATATATATATATATATATATATATACACAGTATATATATCACGTATACAGTATCTCACAAATACACGTGTGCTAATAAATTGTTTAAATACCCCTAGCCGGGATCGAACCTTCGACATTCAGATCGAGTGTCCAAGCTGTTAGCCCACTACACCACGATTTTATGAAACTTAGGAAGAATATATGGTTGCTAAAAGGATTCATTTAGATAGTGTGTCGCTTTTTAATGGGTAGACGTCCTTCCTAAGCTTAATAAAATCGTTTAGTAGTTGCCAGACTATAATGAAAAGGACGTCACCGGTACTGAAGGAGTTAATAAGTCCAACTATGTTTCACAAGTACACTACAACCCCCTGGAAAACAGCTCGATAAACCACTTTTCCCATTTTCGACGGTTCCTGTGCCTTAACCCCTTCTGTACCAGCGACGACTTTTTATATTTGATTCTGTACTATATTTAGACGATTTTTTGTAGTTTAAGAAGGATCTGTGGACATAGAAATAGTTGAGTGTGATAGTTCGAAGCCTGTTAATTACTGGAGGCACTTTGTAAACTGAATACAATCGTCTAATAGTAGTCAGGGTAAACTATTTTTATTAATTTCACCACAACACCAAACACCTCCAATGAAATTAATAAAGTTAGAAGGACGGCACCGGAACAGAAGGGGATAAGATATGGACCCCAATTAATTTAATCTTATATCAATGGACTCCCCAAGGTGTAAGGATTTCAAATAAAGTCGTGGGGTATTTGTGTGCAATGTCAATTTAGCTCGAGGCTGTTTCGGAGTGTGGCTGTTTCAGAGTGTGGCTGTTTCGGAGTGTCGCTGTTTCGGAGTGTCGCTGTTTCGGAGTGTCGCTGTTTCGGAGTGTCGCTGTTTCGGAGTGTCGCTGTTTCGGAGTGTGGCTGTTTCGGAGTGTGGCTGTTTCGGAGTGTGGCTGTTTCGGAGTGTCGCTGTTTCGGAGTGTGGCTGTTTCGGAGTGTGGCTGTTTCGGAGCGTGGCTATTTCGGAGCGTGGCTGTTTCGGAGCGTGGCTGCTTCGGAGCGTGGCTGCTTCGGAGCGTGGCTGCTTCGGAGCGTGGCTGCTTCGGAGCGTGGCTGCTTCGGAGCGTGGCTGCTTCGGAGCGTGGCTGCTTCGGAGCGTGGCTGCTTCGGAGCGTGGCTGCTTCGGAGCGTGGCTGCTTCGGAGCGTGGCTGCTTCGGAGCGTGGCTGCTTCGGAGCGTGGCTTCTTCGGAGTGTGGCCGTTCTAAAGTGTGGCCATTCTGATTTGCTTCTCTCCCCAATGGTCTCCGGCAGACAGTGGTATATAACGAGTGTGATAGGAGTGCTGAGCGATCTGCTGTGGCCCTTTACACCAGCACTCTCTCCAGCAACTCCCGATCGACATCTTTCCCTGAATCCATATTTCCCTCATCTTATGACTTAAATTGATTCTAACTCAGTTTGTCCAGGCATTTTGGCTCGAAAATTCCTTGATTTTGTCCCTGTCACTCTTTCAACTCTGGAGGAGGCACTCGTCAGATACAGTTTTGCCTTTTGTCTCCCTCATCCCCATAGAAAACTAAATACATCAGTACGCAAACAAAAATTATCTCATTTCCCGTTGCCTTGTTTTCGTAAACTCGGCTGTCGGTAGATGATAAAACTTGGCTGAAATCTCATAAACCTTTGAGAATTATCACGTGTTTTGACTTTTTTTTTGGCTATTAGCAGACGATTTTTCTGAGTTTAGGAAGGATAGAAGAAAGTCAGAGGGTTAATTGGGACAGTTCTTACCCATTTAATATACCCACAGATCTTTCCAAAGTTTTATAAAAGCGTCTAGTGGTAGCCAGAATAAACTGTCAAAATGCGTCATAAACCTCAAAGGGTAGCATAAAGATATAATATAGTGTACAGTTTCCACATTTGAGTTGCCGAGTAAACATTGCCTGTTAAAGGACTCTTGTGAATGTCCGTGTTCTGCTTAATTTGCTACGAGACTCGCCTTCCAAACTCCTCCAGGATATTGAGGAGGAGGAGGAGGAGGAGATGGAGGTGGGAGAAAGGGCTGAGGAGGAGGGGAGAAAGGGTGGAGGATGCTGGAGGAGGAGGAGGCTGGTGAAGGAAAAGGCTGGTGAAGAAAAAGGCTGGTGAAGGAAAAGGCTGGTGGAGGAGGAGGTTGATGGAGGAGGAAGGTGGTGGAAGAGGAAGGTGGTGGAAGAGGAAGGTGGTGGAAGAGGAAGGTGGTGGAAGAGGAAGGTGGTGGAAGAGGAAGGTGGTGGAAGAGGAAGGTGATGGAGGAGGTTTGATCGGGCGTCTTTAACATGAAAGTATTGTCTTGACCATTTTATCACTTCCATAGACATAATTTGAGCTATAAACCATAATTTCAGCTATACAAATTCGACATTATAGACTTAAAAGGATGGATTCTGCTTTCGTTTAACACCCTTCACTGGGGGCAGTGTGATTGATGGCAAGTACTTCGGCAGTACTTCTTTGATTTCCCATGAAATGACATTTGCTTCCGTGGCCGGGGACCCTCAGAGAGGGATGAACGCATTGCCGAGGTAATCTTCTCGGTCATGGAAGCATACATTCCATTTTCTTTTTCTCAGTTTAATGCAAAGTAATCTTGGTTTACTCACGCTTGCTCTACTGCTGTCCGCAATAAGGAGGAAGCATTCTAACTGTATCGTCGCCTTAAAACTCAAGAATCTCATACTTCCTATGTTTCTGCCCGGAATCAAGCCAAATCTGTTCTTCGCCTCGCCAAACATATTTTCATCAATAATAAATGCACCGAACTATCCAACTCTAGCTCTTCCCAAGCCTTCTGGCATCTATCCAAAAACCTCTCCAACAATTTTTCTTCTTCGTCTTTCCCTCCTCATTTCCACTCTGACGGCACTTCCGTCACTTCTACCTCTGACAAAGCTAAATTATTCTATATCACTTTTGCTAAAAACTCCACTTTGAATGATTCTGGTGTTATTCCTCCCTCTCCACCTCCATCTCTCCTACTTATGCCTAACATCATAGTCTCTTCCAAGGACGTACTTTCCACCCTCTCCGGGTAAAATACTAAGAAGGCGTACGGACTGGACGGTGTTCCTCCTGTTGTACTACAAAAACTGTGCTTCCGTGCAGACTCCCTGCCTAGGCAAATTCTTCTGTCTCTAACATCTTCCCTTCATGCTGGAAGTTTGCTCTCTTTCAACCTGTCCCGAAGAAGGGTGAGCGCTCTCCACCCTCCAACTATCGTCCAATTGCTCTCATTTCTTGCATTTCCAAAGTTTTTAAAACAATTTTTTTCTCAAAATTTCTTAAGCATTTATCTTCCCATAACCTAGCCTACTCTCAGATCGACAGTATGGCTTCCTTAAGGGTCGCTCTACTAGTTTCATAATTACTAACTCTTGGTCATCCTCCTTTCGGTACTTTGGTGAGACTTTTTCTGTTGCGCTAAACATATCGAAGGCCTTCGATAGAGTCTGGCACAAATCTTTAATTTCTAAACTACCCTCCTTCGGTTTCTATCCCTCCATCTATGCCTTTGTCTCCAATTTTCTTTCCGCCCGTTCCTTAGCTGGAGTTGTGGATGGCCATCGCTCACTTCCTCATCCTATCAACTCCGGTGTTCCTCAGGGTTCTGTCCCGTCTCCCAATTCTCTTTCTAATTTTCATAAATTATCTTCTCAACTGTACCCACAGTCCCATCCATTCATACGCAGACGACTCTACCTTACACTACTCGATTGACACTTGCGAGATTTGGTCTATTAGGAAGTTGGAGCCATAAACATCGATATTAAACAGAAATAATAATAAGAATGTAGGTTTTTAATGGATAAAAAGTATGTTGAATTGAGTTTTATGTATTTATATAAACACTACAACCGCAATTTAGGTTATAATTCTGTTAATTATCAATGTCTACAGCTCCAACTTCCTTATAGAACGAAACTCGCAAGTGGTCAATTGGTTTTCCAGAGCGCACCAGCCAGCAATACCTCAAAAACAAATGAAATGAAGCCATGCTACACTTATCTTCTGAGCTAACTAATATTTTCAATTGGGGCAATGAAAACTTTGTTGCCTTTAATTCCTCCAAAAACCAATTTCTCCATCTTACTACCCATCGGGAACTCCCACAAGACTATCCCTGATACTTCAAAAATGACTCCTTCAATATTCTTGGTGTCTCTTCTCTTCTGCTCTTTCCTGGAAGTACCATATTACCAGTCTTGCGAATGCAGCCTCCCAGAAGCTGGGTGTGCTCAACCGCCTCAAGGAGTTCTTTACCCCTGCCAAGCTTCTTGCTCTGTACAGGGGCACAGTGCATCCTTGTATTGAGTATTGTTCGCATGTGTGGGGAGGATCCTCTAACACCGCACTCCTAGACAAAGTAGAAAGGAAAGCCTTTCGTATCCTTAACTCCCATTCACTTACCAACTCGCTGCAATCTCTCTCTCTTCTTCCACGATATCCTCAACCTCTACGATGAGAGTAAAGCTGTAGAGATTATATACCTTGATTTTCAAAAGGCCTTTGACAAAGTTCCCCACAAACGTTTACTGCTAAAACTAAAAGCGCATGGAATACAAGACGGTGTGTTGAAATTGGATAGAAAATTGGCTCAGCAACAGAAAGCAAAGAGTAGTCATATACGGTAAGGCATCTAAATGGACCAATGTAAGCAGCGGGGTACCCCAGGGATCGGTACTAGGACCAATTCTCTTTCTAATTTACATCAACGACATAGATGAGGGTCTCACCTGTACAATCTCAAAATTTGCTGACGATACAAAAATTGCAAATGGCGTACTCTCAAAAGAACAAGTTGACGATATGCAACACAATCTAGATAAATTGTCATGTTGGGCCCAAATTTGGAAAATAAGTTTCAATGCGGATAAATGTAAAGTACTACATATCGGATACCTAAATGAGAAAGCAAACTATTCGATGAATGGCACTCAGCTTAAGAATGAAAACAGAGAAACCGATCTGGGAGTAACAATATCGAGTAACCTAAAACCGACTCAACAATGTTCAGAAGTTGTTAAGAAGGCAAACAAAATAATTGGCTTTATAGGCAGGTCATTTGAGCATAAATCCAAAGAAGTTATCCTAACCCTTTACAATTCCTTAGTCCGCCCTCTTCTGGAATACTGCGTTCAATCCTGGTGCCCTTATTACCAAAAAGATATAAACAAGCTAGAACGAATTCAACGTAGAGTTACCAAAATGATACCTAGCCTAAAGAACAAACCATACGAAGAGCGTCTTAGAGAATTAAATATATTTCCTTTAACCCAGCACAGATTAAGAGGTGACTTAATTCAGGTGTTCAAAATCATCAAAGGCATCGACAATATGAACTGTAGTAAGTACTTCACTATCGACCAATCTAATTACACGCGGGGGAAACGGTTGCAAAATTATTGGTAAATCTTTTAACTCGCACGAATCTAAGAATTTCTTCTTCAATCGGGTTGTCAACTTGTGGAATGGGCTTCCCAGAAACGTTATAGACTGCATCACCGTTGATTCATTTAAACTCCGCCTAGACAAATATCTCGCATCAAACCCGCGACTGACTGCGTTTGTAAATGAATAACTTTATTTTATCCCCCCCTCAGTTACTAACCCATCTGTCCTCTACTAAGTTCCTAATCCTGCCACGGATATTAGTTCCAGGGCAGTAATTCCCTTTCCAATGTTCCCTTACCCACTCTAAACCACTGTTTGGACACTTGATCCTCAGTGTTTTGGAGGACAAGGAACCTAGAAGGGTCACTAGATCTGTTGTTGCTTGATTTCCTTTGTACTCCTTTGTACTCTTCGCCGCAATGTTGCATCTCTCTCACTATTCTATCGCTACTACAGTAACCAGTTCCTCAGAGCTCTCCCAGTGTATACCACCTCCTCTACGTAGGGTACGTACAGTATAGTACCCGTCGGCAAAAACAATCCCACCCTTACTCTGTGCAACTCTCCAACCCAAGAGTGAAACGTTTTTCTCAGCCGTTCTTCTATTCAAAATTTGAGTCTGGAACTCTCTCCCAGAATCAGTCTATCCCTTTTACTATGACTTAAACTGCTTCAAACTCCATGTGACCAGGCATTTTGGCTCGAACCTCCCTTGATTTTGACCCGGTCTCTCTTTTAATTCTGGGGGAGGCATTTGCTACAGGCAGTTCAGCCTGTTGTCTCCCTCACTCATCAAACAAAAAAAAACAAAAAAAAGCTTACCCGGGGATATTGGCGGGGGTCGTTTCTGAGAGTGCGGGAGACTGGCCTAGATGCCCTCCACTAAACCAAGAACGAGGGGGAAATGCCCAACTTATGTCAGAGTGGGTCGTTTGTCAAACTAGTATCTTCGGGTTTGGTTATAAAGAAAGTGTGTGGTATCTATATTACCATGTTAGGTAGGTATAGCAATAACTCTTAGACGTGGTATGACAGTTTATTCAGGCTATTATTAGATAATAAAATAGGCTTAGGAAGGATTTGTGGGAATTAAGGGGGTAAAGACTGTCTCAATTAACACTGATTTCCAAATGCCCTTCCTAATTGATATAAATTTTCTAACGATAGCCAGAATACATAGACAAAACGCGTCATAATCGTTAAGGTGTTAGGTTAGGTTAGGTTAGGTTAGGTTAGGTTAGGTTAGGTTAGGTTAGGTAATCGTCAAGGTGTTAGTATTACTTTGGCTATTATAAGGTAAGTCAACCAAGCTCAGCCAAATATCCCCCAAATTAATTCAAGCCCACCCAATCCAAGCTTATCTATTTTAACTAACTTAACTAACCTAACCTAGCCAAAGATAAGCTAAGCTAATTTAATGTTATCGAACACAACGTAGCCATTCCCAACCCAAACCGAAACAGCACAACCTCATCTTATCAATATATCACCTTATCTGCTGTAACCTCCTTTGAGGGCAGATGGACGTATGTATTTCCGTATTGTATTATCTTAATATTTTAGTTTTAGTTTCCTCCGTAGACCTCTATCAACCTGTAAAAACACCCCTAGACCCCCCTTCAAGATAAATGTGTACATTTTTCGGTAGAAAAATATACCTGCCGAACGCCGGTTACTCTGAAAATTACAATCTCGCTATCGCTCGCCAGGAAAATATCGACACCTAAATTACATGAAAGGTGTTAATATTGACAAAGAAATGGGGCGTAAAGTCTTAAAATCGCCAAACTAACTGGCCGAACGTCTTAAAATCTAAAAACCCAATGTGGCTAAACACGAGGGAGAAGGGGGCCCGAAAAACCAGTCCATCCCCCCTTAACCAAATCAAATCAAAGTTAGAATACCTATGCCGATGTACCCTGACTTCACCTAACCGACTTCCATGTGTGGGAAAAAAAAAAAAAAAAAAAAAATAAAAATATATATATATATATATATATATATACAGAATATGTATGTATGTATATAAATGTATATGTACTGTATATATATGTACAGTATATAGCGATCTTGCTAGTAAGCGATTGGACCGCTGACAGTGCGGAGGAAAAATGGGTACATTTTCGGTAGCGCCTCTCAGGATACCAGCCGGAAGGAGAGGTAATTTTATTTTCTGAACCCCCGTTTCCCTCATGTTTAGCCTAATTAGTTTTGAAATGTTAAGACGTTCAATCTATTAGTTAGGCAATTTTAAGACCTTTCGCTCCAACCAATATTAACACCTTTCGTGCCTTATAGGTGTTGATTTTTCCTGGCCAGCGTTCGGTAGAAAAATTTAAAAATTTATCTCAAAGGGGAGGGGTCTTGGGGGTGCTTTTTTTATAGCTTGATATAGTTCTAGGGAGCAATCTGATCCCCCCCCCCCCTTAAGTTTAACCCTTGCAAAATACGAGGACGCCATTCTTTCTTTTTATCCGGCAATTAGCAGACGAATTTATTCAGCTAACGAAGAAGTTGTAGGAGTAATTAAGAGGGGTGACTGAGACATGTTGTACCCCTTTGGTACCTATAGGTATAGGCCCTATAGGGCCTTCCAAAACTGTATATAAATATCAAAGGAATACAAAAGAAAACAAACAACAACAGAACTAATGGTTCTTACTGGGCTGCTTGTAGAAAGAAAACAAAAATTGTCACAGCCATCAACTGAAGGGCTTCAGCTCCAGGAAGACTGTGGTCAGAAAACAAAATTATAGTACTATGTACGATACTGAAACAGTCACATTACTCGGGCACAAAGACAGTCAGTCGGGGGTTCTGGCAAGATATTTGTCAAGGCGATGTCACGGTATATAGAACCAATTCAATATATATATATATACAAACGAACAGCAAGACAGATGTTCCCACGCTCAAAAATATATTCCCACGCTGGTTTGGGTATGTGGGGGATTCGCCGGGTGTGGGCCAATCGGCGCTTTGCAGACCCCGTTTTCTGACCTTAGACCGTTTTGGTGATGTCGGTCGTTATGGTGTTAGTGAGCTGGGCCTATAATTAGGCCTAATTATTAGGGTTGGGTGTGAGAGGGATCTGCCTTGTGTGGTCAATCGGCTTTCTGCAGACTCCCATTTTCTTATGTTCTTGTGTTCTTATGATATTTGAATGTCTGGACTGTATGGCACTCTACAATATTTCTAGGCAATTTTTATCCATTAAAGTTGGAAGGAATTATGTTTTTTTTTATATGAAATTGTTTCCCGTGTTATGATAACTTTCATTGACACATCTGGACGGGTACCTAAGACATTCAACCAGTCTAGTCGCCGATACCAGCGCAAAATGTTCCCGAAGAGATGCCAGAAAAGTGGGGAAGATATCAAAAGTTGTCGAAAAAAAGTGTTGGTGTAAATCTGCAACAATCCTTATAAGACTTAAGTAGTGGAATTGTCCATTTCTGTTGGTCCCAGTTCGATTCCTGGCAGGTGGAGATGTTGGAGCAATCTCCTCACACCCCTTGCCTATGTTTTCCTAACAGTTAATACATAGGTCTGTGCCAGGGTTAATAGAGCCAATTCCCTCCTCCCTTAACCCTTAACTGGCGGCGCCCGGCATATGTCGAGTGAAATAAATATGGACTATGTGGCGGGGCCCGGCTATTGTCGAGTGCAATTTTGAGCACATAATGTGCTCTGAGAGAGAGCGGAGCGGTGGGAGGAGCATAGATTACCTCCTGACTGCTCGCCACGGCCGCCGTGGACCTACTGAGCTTTACTCCACTTACATCCACCCTCTCTCCCTCGCTACATACGTAATTATATAAAGAAATCGCCGTATTTTACCGTTTTTGCCCTTCGGTTGCACGATCGTTGCAAGACAACCAGTGATCGTAGAAGGATGGTTCGAGTGTCCTTGGAAAGCCTAATTTACGCCCTTTCAGGGATACATACTTGTTTTACGCTATGGGTCTTGTTTATGCATGAAAAAGAGCACGGAAAAACAACCCCATTTATGGTAAAACCCCCCGCTGGGCGGTACGGTCAAATATACCCTCCCACCCGCTAAATAAGGGTTAATAAACAGCTATTTGCTTTTTCTGGACCTCCTCCTCCCTCATCTTTAGAATATTAGTTTTGAGATTTTAAGACGTTCTTTCCATTAGTTGGGCGATGTTGAAACCTTTCACCCCAATTCTTTGTCAATATTAAGACCTTTCGTGCCATTTAGGTGTCGATTATTTTCCAGGCGAGCGATAGCGGGCCTTTAATTTTAGAAGGAACCGGCCTTCGGCCAGGACATTTTTCTACCGAAAATGTACAAATTTATCTTGGAAAGGAAAGGGATCTAGGGGGTGTTTTTAAACGCTTTATGGAGCGAGGATACTCAAAAATAAATTCATACATACTAAAAAAACAAGCACTACCCCCTTAAGGGGAGGTTTTTAGTTTGGTCTCTAGATATCCATCAAGCTTAAGATTACACCCCCTTGAGCCCCTTTCAAGATAAATTTGTACATTTTTCGGTAGCAAACGTTCCGGCTAAAAGTCGGTTCCTCTTAAATTACAGGCTCGCTATCGCTCGCCAGGATAAAATCGACACCTAAATGGCACGACAGGTTTTAAAATTGACAAAAAAGGGTCGAAAGTTCTTAAAATCGTCAAAATAATGGGGCAAAAGTCTTAAAATTAGAAAACCAATGGGGCTAAACATTTGGGAGAAAGGAGTCAAGAAAAAAATCCCTCAAGTGGAAATCTCCCCTTAAGCCAAGTAAAACAAATGTTGGTCTATTTTAATTTACTCTAACTACTTTGGTGCAATATTTTCCGAATCCACCTCACCAATGGGAGCCATATTCAAGTTATGAGTACACATGTTTTTTTTGCAAATGCCAACTATTTGCTTATCATTGAATACTTCACAAACTCATTCTATTTAATTTATTGTGTTATTGCTTTATTTAAGACACGTTATCGGCAACAAAAACTACAATAAACCAGTTACAAGCACAGGAACATTAAATTAGGTTTACGATTAGTTATATATATTATGAAGCAACCCGAAGTTATTGCCGCTGTTGTACCCTTTTGTGTGTTGCGTGGACGTGCAGTTATAGCTCTTCCCAAATCCGCAATATAGAGGTGGTAAAATACAATGGAAATACGTTATGCAAACAGAAAAACAGAAAACCGTGTGAACACTCTCGCTCGCAGTGGCAACTCAACATTCTCTCTCTCGTTGTCTCTCTCTATTCTCTATCCCGCTGTCTCTCTCTCTCTCTCTCTCTCTCTCTCTCTCTCTCTCTCTCTCTCAATCCAAATCACCGAAATATGCTCTCAGTCGGTTTTACAGAGCGCCATAAGGACAGCCAGAGTACGAATTTGCAAAAAGAACACACGAAAGAGATATATTTTTCTTGAGGTATTACAGTATGTGACTAATTTAGTATAAGCGCCCCCCCCCCCCTTGTTTTATTTCAATGGGACTATTATCATTAGACGATTTTAATTGGTTCAGGAGGAAAAGGCATGAGTTCGAGGGTTTATTGATCTAGTTATTACTCCTTTGATACCCATAGATCCTTCCTAAGCTGCAGTAACTCGCCTACTTATAACCAGATGAAAATCTCGTCATATTAGTACTCAAAGAAAAGAAAAATAAGGTTCATGTGTCGCCCCCTTTAAGGGGGCGGAGTTTACTTTTTGGTCGAAGTTTTAATTTATTAATTAATTTTCTAGTTTCCTCCCTAGACCTTCATCAAACTTTAAAAAAAAAAAACATCCATTAGATCCCCCTTCTAGATTAACTTGTACATTTTCTGTAGAAAAATGTCCAGGCCAAAGGCCGATTCTTCCAAAATAACAGGCCCAATATGGTTCGCCAGGAAAAAAAATCGACGCCTAAATAGCACGAAGATCTTAATATTGCCAAGAAAATGGGGCGGAAGGTAAAAACTAATAACTAATGGAGCAAACTTCTTAAAATCTGAAAACTAATGGGGCTAAACATGGGGGAGAAGGGGATCTATAATAACTACCCATCTCCCCTTTAAAACAAGTCTAATGCCTCCCTGGAGTTCGTGGGAAGGAAGGAAGGAGGAGGAGGAGCGAGTTACTTTTAGGAAGGGATATATTTCTCCCTCCATTCCATATTCCCCGAGAAGGCAGAATTTCAGGTCACCGACTCTACAACACATATTTTTCGCGTGGAGGAAGGCCCCGTGATCGGAATCTGCTGCCACAGCTCGCCGGCCCCGTCAGATCAATCGCATCGCAGTCCATTTACAGCGATCAAGGGACTGATAATGTCCCATATTTTCTGGAATCCTGTCTTCTCTCAGTCCGACGCCCGGGAATGTGAAATTTTCTTGGGGGATGACAAACGGGCGGCTCGTCTCTCTCCGGCAGGAAGTGTAGGAGGAGGGTTGTGAGAAGATAGACCCCGGGGCACCTTGTGGAGTCTTAGGCAATGGTAGTAGTAGGGCTTTATTCTCTCTCTCTGTGTGTCTGTTTCTCTCTGTCTGTCTGTTTCTCCCTCTCTCTCTGTCTCTCTCACTCTCTGATTCTGTCTCTCACTCTTTCTCTCACACACTCTCTCTCTCACACTCTCTCTCTCTCACACTCTCTCTCGCTCTCTCTGGTAAGATATATAGAGGAAATCTTAACACGATAGACCTTGATAAATCTATGAACAGTGACGTCATAGTGAAGTCTTCAGTTTTTGTATATAATTATGTAAATACGTTATATATTCAGTTGTTTTAAGCAAATATGTAAACAAAATAATAATCTTTTCCCCTCAACTTTCTCTTCATAATTGCTGAGGGGCACAGGGCCCTGGGTGTTGCTTTGGTTTCCCGGGCGTTTCCGCACCCTCCTCAGCTCCCCGCCATGGAGTGGCTTCGGTCACCCAGGCTTTATTGTGGTCGGCAGGGAGGGTTCTGTGGGGGCGCTCGGTTATGGCCTTGGCCTTGCTTGGGGCCTTGGGGCTGTTCGGCCAGGCAGCTTGTGGAACAGCAACAACAACAACAAAATAATCATGTTAAATTTGACAATCTATTATTAAAATGTATTTACTTATATATATTTGTTATTATTTGTTTACATGCCTGAATCAAAAGTTCATGACACTCCGTCCATAAATTAGTCCATTCCTAAATCGTAAAAAGAACAATTATCAACTATAGTGCTAATTCCGACAATCGTGACTTGGTTTTTAATGAATAGGACACAAGACGTTATCAGTTGTCCAGCAACGGCTTACTGAAGGGCATTTAACAGGAAGAACTGGCCTGTGAAAGGTTGAGAGGGAGAGAGAGAGTGTGTGTGTGTGTGACTTTTTAGAGGCTTGTAAGATCCTTATTAGAAAATTGTTGAAACAAGGATATGAAATATACCTCTTAAAAAGACAATTTAACAAACTACCAATTAGATATTTTAATTACAATTAATTCTATAAATATTATAACAAGTGACATATTTCAAGAACCACCATCTTAGAACTACTAGAGATGATATGAGTACATTTGTGAAGAACATCTCAGCTAATAATGATGACGTCATTGAATTAACCACACACTGCATATATTGAATATGACTACGTATTATTACCAGAATGTTGATGCCAAGGAGATGGGCTGATCCTGTCAGAGTGTGGGTTGAGCGTCCCCTGCCTCCCAGAGCTCAACCTCACTTTATCTCATGCTAAATGTGTTTCATTACTTTTTGACGTAGTTAATGGATTTCTTCTTCGATATCCGACAACAAAATGTGACTTCCCCAATTTGAACTAACTGATTTTGTCTACTCTACTTCTGACTACAAAATTGACTTCCCGAATTTATCAACCCCCCGATTTTGACTATTTCATTAGTACTATACTACTTTTTCTTTTAGGGCAAACACTGTACACCAGGTATTATAGAGATAGCCGGTTTTGCCACAGTTATAACAGAAAACCGATTACGGCGGATGGCTGTGGCCTGATGAAGTCCATCCGCCTCTCTATTTTGCCTTGGGGTGGGTATTTGACTGTATCTCTATATTTTTCATATATCAATAATAATTTCAACTCTTTTCACATGTATGTGTGTGTTGGAGAAAGAGAGATTCTGATTGTGAGTGTTATTATGGTATGGGTTCAAAAATATAAATGTGTACTCTACAAGGATAATCATTGTGTGGATAGATAGATTGGTGAGAGAGAGAGAGAGAGAGCGAGCGAGCGACCGACCGACCGACCTACCTACCTACCTACCTACCTACCTACCGTAAGACCGACCGCAATTGGGTTTAGCAGTGTTGGATTGGAAGGGACCGACGTATAGGTTGTGTTAGAGCCGAAGAAAACGAGCTTGAATAAAGTGGACTCGGACAGGGTCTTAAGGGGGGATGGGTCGTTTTTCTGGACACCCTTTTACCTCATGTTTAGCCCCATTAGTTTTCAGATTTTAAGATGTTTGCCCCATTAGTTTGTTGATTTTAAGACCGACGTAGGTTATGTTACAGCCGAAGAAAACGAGCTTGAATAAAGTGGACTCGGACAGGGTCTTGGGGGAGATATCCACTTGAGGGATTTTTGTCTTGACCCCTTTCTCCCTCATATTTAGCCCCACTTCTTTTGAGATTGTAAGACGTTCGCTCCATTGGTTTGGCGATTTTATGAATTTTCGCCCCATTTCTGTCAATTTGAAGACCTTGCGTACCATTTAGAGGTCGATTTTTTCCTGGCGAGCGATAATGAGCCTGTAATTTAAGAGAAACCGGCCTTCGGCCGGAAAATGTTTCTACCGAAAAATTTAAAAATTTATCTTGAGAGGGGGTCTAAGGTGTGTAATTTTAAGCTTGATGCAGGTCTAGGGAACAAACTAAATACCTCCCCTTAATGTTTAGCAGGCCAACAATCTAAATACCAAACCTATGTAACTCCAAATGGGCGAGAACAAATAGCCTGTAAACTTTCCACACCTTTTTTTCCTGGCTAACTTTTCCCAAGCGGTAGAAATATCAGCTTGACTGGTAGAGGGCCTTCCTAAAATGCTTAAAATCGCCTAATAATTCCCCCCCTCCAAAATGCTAAAACGCTCCATAAACCTCAAGAGGTTAAAACAAATGTAATGAGATGGTTGTTAAATTATAGGTAAAACTAGGAAATGTGCTTGGTGCACTCAGGACCTTTTAACAGTCTTCGTGGTGTAATGGTTAGAGTGTTTAAGCTCTGTATGTGGTATCCCGTTTTCGAATCTCGGGAGGATCACATGCTTCATTTCATTTATTTAGGGGTGATTGATGTTGAGAATTAAAATATATCAAGATTATAAGTTGTGTTCTAAACTTTTCGAAATCATCCCGAACTTAATTTAATCTTATCTTACAATTATTGTATATCATATGATATACATTTATTTTATTCCTTCAAGTTATACTAGGAGTCAGAAATAGCCAGAACCTATGAAATGGATAAGATTATATACACATCTAAATCAAACTAAATCATTTCTGCCTGGGAAAGAGTGGGTATAATTAAAAATGCAATTGTAAATATGCAAATGTTTAAATGTAAATATTAAATCCCGAAAACAAAATATTCAATTGAAACGAGAATGGCTCTTCACTTGGAAGGCAAATAGGCTAAACGAAGGAAAACACAATTTGGCCAAGGAAAGTACAAAAGCATACGAATTAAAATAATTGCACCATTAACTCATAATATAGAAATTATGAGCTTCGTTATCAAAAGTGTGTAGTGTGTTTAGGAGAGAGAGAGAGAGAGAGAGAGAGAGAGAGAGAGAGAGAGAGAGAGAGAGAGAGAGAGAAGAGAGAGAGAGAGAGAGAGAGAGAGAGAGAGAGAGAGAGAGAGAGAGAGAGAGAGAGAGAGAGAGAGAGAGAGAGAGAGAGAGAGAGAGAGAGAGAGAGAGAGAGAGAGAACAGTCACGTTCATATATCTTATTCCACCCTCCCTACATAACTCTATTTTCTCACCCATATGAAAGAACACTTTTTTTTTTAAACAAATTTACGTAATTGTGTAAAGGGTTTTGTTCCCATTTTAGTAGAGATAAATAGTTAATCCCTTCTGTACCGGCGACGTCTTATAAATGTTATTATAGGTATATATTTAGACGATTTTGTGCAGTTGAAGAAGGATCTGTGGTAGTAAAAAGAGTTAAGTGAGATAGTTCGAAGCCTGATAATTGCTGGAGGCCCTTTATAATCTGAATTAAAGAGTCTACTAGTAGCCAAAATAAAAATACGGCACCGGTACTGAAAGGGGTTAAGGTTTTGAAGGTAGGACACGACTATAAACCATGCCTACACAGACGCCTGCAGTGATGGGGGGTACGGTTGGCCAAATAAGTCTTGACGCCGCTGTCATTACGTTTTGTTCGCTGTGTGCTGTATTAATGTCTGACCGATGTTGAATAGGGTGTATAAAGATAGGAACATGTTTGTATATCTCACTTGAAACGAACGATAATTGCTTAGGTAGGGATGATACCAATTATTGATCGTTAGTGAGTTAGTTCAAATAGGACTTCAGAGGCTATCAACCCTATTGGATTATTAAGCCAGCACACTGTAAGTCAAGAATAACGTCAGGACTGGAGCCCCTCTGCGAAAACTCCAGTCCCTTGTTGATCGAAATATACTTGGTGCCGCGACATCACTTTTTTGGCCGACTGTACACATCTGAGTTCTGAAGTATCTGGGTTGTATTGTATTGTCTCGTTTGCTTTCGATACTGATTCAAATGGGGTGCGTCGCCATTATTGTTCTTGACCGTACACTCGTGGTCAGTAATACTTAAGGGAGCCCTGACGGTATTGTGCAGCATAATTTACTGGTTTGGCTCAATGGTTTAAGGAGGGGGTTTAGTTTGCTATATAAACCTCCATCAAACTTAAAACAACACTCACAAGAACCCCCTTCGATGTAAATGTTTACATTTTTCGGTAGAAAAATGTCCCGGCCTAAGGCCGATTCCTCCTCAAATACAGGCTCGCTGTCGCTCGCTAGGAAAAAATCGACCCCTAAATGGCACGAAAGGTCTTATAATATTGGCAAAGAAATTGGGCAAAAGGTTTGAATATCGCCAAACTAATGGGGCGAATGTCTTGAAAACTCATAACTAATAGGGCTAAACATGAGGGAGAAGAACTCGAAAAAACATCTGCTTCCCCTTAAACACCTTATAACGATAAATAGAAAACGACGAACAGTAACTAGTGAATTCAAGTAATCTTATCTGTATGGCGTAAGTTGTTTTGTCAAATTAGTTCGTCGTTGTATCATAATTGAGCGTGCTAAAACTGGCTCTAATCTCCTGCCTGTGACTCTACCTGTGGGAAATATAAAGATAACGTCGGAACTTATAAACCCCTTCTGTACCGGCGACGTCTTCTTAATTTTATTATAGCTATATTTAGACGATTATATGCAGTTTAAGAAGGATCTGTGGTAGTAAAAAGGGTTAAGCGAGATTGTTCGAAGCCTGTTGATTGCTGGGGGCCCTTTTTAAACTGAATAAAATCTTCTAATAGTAGTCAAAACAAAGTTAAAAAGACGTCGCGGTACAGACGGGGTTAAAACAAGGGACTGGGGTTCTCTAAAAGAGGCTCCGGTCTTGACTTTATTCCTGACTTTTGCTGGCTTAATCATCCAGAAAGGTTGGTAACGTATAAAGTCCTATTTTTATTAAGAATAATGATATACATATAATTATTAAGGTGGATGAATCCCCTATATCCCAATTCTGCAACATCCTGTTTCGGACAATTTTTGGGGTGCAAGAGCCACCACAGTCTGTAACGGAAATCTGACAGGTTCACTTTGTTCATGTTGGCTCTGTGAACAACTTTGGTGTTTGTGTTCAATGTTGTGGATGCAGCTGTTTAGGAGTAGTGGTGTGGCAAAGGTTCTTCAGACGATAATAAATATATAAATAATTAGTAGATAAATAAATAAACACAAATATAATAACTCAATTCAGCAAAACACAGCCCTCTTCCTAACCTAATCGGGAATAACATAATAATAATAAAAAACATTAAAACAAAAGAATCGCCCGCAGCTGCTCCGCGAAGCCAAACTAATTCCGAAACAAATGCCGGTGCCGAATAAACCAAGTGCGACCCTGTGTAGGTAAAATTGTATGTTCGGTGATTATAAAAATAGCGCGCGAAACATTTAGGTAAAACTCTTCTCCCCCCCCCCCTCTCATTTGCTTAATGGCAGATTAACCATTATAATTCAAGTTAATGGCTTCTGGCTCCTCAGGATAATCTTCAGGCTGAGAAAATATGCAAATCGCGTGAATCCTGGTGTTTAGGGAAGAGGAGGAGACGCTTAGACCGGCCGTTACAGGGAGTGGGCTACTGTGGGGGTTGTTTTGGTGGTGTGGAGGGAAATGTGGAGGTGATGGAGGGGGTGGGGTCAAGGTATGGAGGTAGTGGAAAAGGTGGAGGAGGTGTTTAGGTTGAGGAGACTCTTAGAGCGGCCGTTACAGGGAGTGGGGCTACTGTTGGGGCTGTGTGGAGTTAAAATAGTGGAAGAAGTGGAGGAAATGTGTAGGTGAGTTTGGCGATTTTGGGACCTTTCGCCTAATTTCTTTGTCAATATTAAGACCTACGTGCCATTTAGGTGTCATCTTTTTCCTGGCGATTAGAAGGAATTGGACTTCTGCCAGGAACATTTTCAACCGAAAAATGGACAAATTTATCTTGACACGGGTTCTAGGGGGTGTTTTTTAAGCTTGATGGAGGTCTAGCGAGGAAACTAAAATATATATAAATATATAGACTAAAAAACAAGCACTACCCTCTCAACCATGGAACATTGAGGGCTAACAAATATAAATATATATATATATACCAGTATATATATATATTTATATATATATACCAGTATATATATATATTTATATATATACTAGCAGGGGTACCCGGCGTTGCCCGGGTAATCACCATAATCACCATCACTACTACCATCATCAATCACTACTACCACTACCATAATCACCGGCCTCGACCTCCCTGTGCCTCATTAAATGGCGACCTCGATTTTGGCCGCTAAATGACCTCCGATTTTGGATCTGACATCATCGGTACCCCCATTTTGGGGGGCTGCGAACAACTTTCGTTCCATACACCTTTTCGATCGGAGGCCTCCTTCTGTCCCAAACGGCCATTTTTCCGATTTCGCGCCCATTTTCTCCATCCCTTTCACCCTGGGGAATTTTATTTTTTCACTAAAACCTGCCTAGGGACCCCCTTACTATGCATACCAAGTATGAACGCTCTAGCTTTAAAAATGTGGCTATGCATAAAGAACAGACACACACACAGACACAACGACAATCGAAAATATTATATACTAGCAGGGGTACCCGGCGTTGCCCGGGTAATCACCATAATCACCATCACTACTACCACCACTACTACTACCATAATCACCATCATCAATCACTACTACCACAATCATCACAATACTACTACCAACATCGCCAGAAACGCCGACGAAGCAGGTGAAGCCGCCCGGATAGCAGAAAATAAAAAGCGAGAAAAATATCAAGCCATCGCCAGAAATCATCAGTTCGAGCCCCTGGCATTCGAAACTTCAGGAGTCTTCGGCCCTACCACCCTTAAGATGGTGAATGAAATAGGCCGTAAAATCAGAGAAGTTTCAGGAGAACCCCGGGAAACCCTCTGGCTCTAGCAAAGACTAGGGATGGCTATCCTCCGGGGCAATGCCACCAGCGTCATGAGCTCAGTTCGATAGGACTGGGTCATGCCACTGTGTGAGGCCCGGGCAGGAGTGGTGTATCCGTAGTCTTTCCACAGTAGGGTAAAACAAAACATAAACTTTATTTGTATGTAACATGTGTCTATCTATCTATCTATATGCTCAGGCCCAATCCCCATTTTGGGGGTAGCCGACTCAAGACAGCAAGAACAGGGAAAACACAAAAACAACATAAAACACAAAATAAACACAGATAAAAAACACAAACTCACACACATCCAGGTCACCCAGGAGAAGACCCAGAGACCAGGGTTACCAAGGTCGCTCCAGCACTCCCCCGGCCCCTGACCACCCGGAGAGGTTCCGATCTCGACAGGCAGACATGCAGCGGAGCCAAAGCCACAAGCCCTCCCACCACACTTCCAGGCACACCCTTCATATTAATCGTCCCCCCGGGCCAGGCGCCTGATGGACTATTATCTAGTCGAACTTGCGCCCGACCCCTTACTCCAAATGACCACGTGTTCACTCAACTATTCACAAGCATTCTCCATTCACTCCTGTCCACATGTGTGATGCACATAAATAAAAGGGGATGTGTCGGATGGTTGAAAGCCACAATTGCTCGCGCGCGTACTATGAAAAACATGTATCCTCCTTCATTCACTGTCCCCCCCTTCACTCACTCAACCCCACAATTTGCTGGAGGATAACAGGTTTTTCACAATACGTAGACGGAGGTCTTTAAAAAAAAAAAAAAAAAAAAAAAACTACTACCATAACCTCCCTGTGCCTCATTAAACGGCGACCTCGATTTCGGCCGCTAAATGACCTCCGATTTTGGATATGACCTCATCCGTACCCCCATTTTGGGGGGCTGCGAACAACTTTCGTTCCATACACCTTTTCGATCGGAGGCCTCCTTCTGCCCCAAACGGCCATCTTTTTTAAAACCAAAAGCGATTTCTCCGATTTCGCGCCCATTTTCTCCGTCCCTTTCACCCTGGGGAATTTTATTGTTTTCACTAAAACCTGCCTAGGGACCCCCTTACTATGCATACCAAGTATGAACGCTCTAGCTTAAAAAATGTGGCCATGCATAAAGAATAGACACACAGACACACGCGCACACACACAGAGACTGACTGACAGACAATCAAAAATATTATATATATATATATATATATATATATATATATATATATATATATATATATATATATATATATATATATTATACTGTACATATAATCTTCACATCCCTTTCAGTATATGCTGATACTGTTTCTTCATTTGGTGCTGGCTATCATTAGACGACTTTTCTCAGCTTTGGCAAGACCTCTGAAGTTTATCGAGGGTAATAGCCGTCTAATATAATCCTCCGACTCTCACAGTTTTTCCTTAGAGTGAATAACATCGTCTACTGATAGCCCGAGTACTAGCCAGAATAGTGTCCACTTACACTGAACGTGTTAAGGGGAGATGGGCGTATTTATTTGATCATTGATATATATTTGTATTACTTTTTTAGTTTCCTCTCTAAACCTCCATCAAACTTTAAAAAAAACATCCATTAGGTTCCCCTTCTAGATGAATTTTTACATTTTTCGGTAGAAAAACGTTCCAACCGAAGGCCGGTTTTCCAAAACTACAGGCTCACTGTCGTTCGCCAGGAAAAAAAAATCACCTAAATAGCACGAAAGGTCTTATATTGACAATGGAATGGGGAAAAGGTCTTAACATCGTCAAACTAATGGGCCGAACGTCTTAAAATCTTAAAACTAATGGGGCTAAACACGAGGGAGAAGGTGAACCAGAAAAAACGGTCTACCTCTCCTTAACCTCTTGAGGTTTTTGACGCATTCTGACCGTAAATTGTGGTTACTTCTGTACGACTTTATTCAGATTAGGAAGATGCGTATATGCAAATCAGAGGGTTAGTCGAGATAGTCTTCATTAACCCCTTCTGTACCAGCGCCTTTCTTTTAACTTTATTCTGACTACTATTAGACGATTTTATTCAGTTTAAAAAGGGCGTCCAGCAATTAACAGGCTTCCAACTATCTCACTCAACCCGTTTTACTACCACAGATCATTATTAAGCTGCACAGAATCGACTAAATAGAGCCAGTATAAAAATATAAAAACGTAGCCGGTATAGAAAGGGTTAACTGTTTTAACGCCCCCAGATCCTTCCTGAGCTGTAAGAAAAGGTCCATTGAGAGCCAACATCAACTATTAACCCCTTCTGTACCGGCGACGTTTGCCTTTACATTTCAGCTACATTTAGACGATTTTATGAAACTTAGGGAGGATATAATGGTAGCTAAACAGATTAATTGAGATAGTCTGTAGCCTTGTAATGATTAGACGTCCTTCCTCGGCTGTACACAATCGTCTAATATTTGCCATAATATAGTGAAACGTACAGAAGGGGTTAAAATCCGTCCTATATCCCTCAAGGGGTTTAATATTGCACTCTATTGCACAGACAGGGAAGGGCCTCTGGTGTCCTAAGGGTGAAGGGGGATGGGTGTCTTTATTTGCTCATTTATGTATCTTTTTTACTATTTTTTTTGTTTAGTTTCCTACTTAGGCCTCCATCAAGCCTATAAAAACACCCGCCGAAAAAGATCCTCCTTCAAGATTAATTTGTAAAAAATTTTGATAGAAAAATGTCCCGGCCGAAGGCCGATTCCTCTTAAATTACAGGCTCCCTATCGCTTGCCAGGAAGAAATGACACCTAAATGACACGAAAAGTCTTAAAATTGACAAAGAAATGGGATTAAAGGTTGTCAAAATCGCCAAACTTATGGGCCGAACATCTTAAAATCTGAAAACTAATGGGGCTAAACGAGAGACCAGAAAAGCGACCCCTCTCCCCTGAATATTACACTCGACTGTACAGAAAAGCGACCCCTCTCCCCTGAATATTACACTCGACTGTACAGAAAAGCGACCCCTCTCCCCTGAATATTACACTCGACTGCACAGAAAAGCGACCCCTCTCCCCTGAATATTACACTCGACTGCACAGAAAAGCGACCCCTCTCCCCTGAATATTACACTCGACTGCACAGAGAAGCGACCCCTCTCCCCTGAATATTACACTCGACTGCACAGAAAAGCGACCCCTCTCCCCTGAATATTACACTCGACTGCACAGAAAAGCGACCCCTCTCCCCTGAATATTACACTCGACTGCACAGAAAAGCGACCCCTCTCCCCTGAATATTACACTCGACTGCACAGAAAAGCGACCCCTCTCCCCTGAATATTACACTCGACTGCACAGAAAAGCGACCCCTCTCCCCTGAATATTACACTCGACTGCACAGAAAAGCGACCCCTCTCCCCTGAATATTACACTCGACTGCACAGAAAAGCGACCCCTCTCCCCTGAATATTACACTCGACTGCACAGAAAAGCGACCCCTCTCCCCTGAATATTACACTCGACTGCACAGAAAAGCGACCCCTTCTCCCTGAATATTACACTCGACTGCACAGAAAAGCGACCCCTCTCCCCTGAATATTACACTCGACTGCACAGAAAAGCGACCCCTCTCCCCTGAATATTACACTCGACTGCACAGACAGGACTGCACAGACAGGACTGCACAGACAGGACTGCACAGACAGGACTGCACAGACAGGACTGCACAGACAGGAGGGAAGTGCATCTAGTGTCCAAAGGGTTAAAGGGGTACTACTCGCTTTTTCTGGACCCCCTTCTCCCTCATGTTTAACATATTAGTTTTGAGGTTTTGAGACGTTCGTTCCGTTAGTTTGGTGATTTGAGACCTTTCGCCTCATTTTGTTGTCATTATATAGACCTTTCGTGCCATTTAGGTATCGATTTTTTCCTGGCGAGCGATAGAGATCCTCTAATTTTAAAAGGAACCGGCCGAAACTACCGACAAATTTACAAATGTATCTATCTAGGGGGTGTTTATCTTGAAAGGGGGCCTAGGGGGTGTTTATCTAAGCTTGGTGGAGGTCACGCGAGGAAACTAAAAAATAAATAAATAGTATAAATATCCAGACCAAAAACCAAGCACTACCCCCTTAAGGGGAGACTGGCCGTTTGTTTGGTCTATTAATTCATGTATTCATATATGTTTTTAGTTTCCTCCCTAGACCTAAATCAAGCTTAGAAAAACACCCCCTAGTTCCCCATTCAAGGGGGGGGGGGTTAATTTGTAAATTTTTCGGTAGAAACATTTCCAGGCCGAAGGCCGGTTCCTCCTAAAATTGCAGGCTCGCTATCGCTAGCCTTGAAAAAAAGTCACCTAAATGGCACGAAAGGTCTTAAAATTAACAACGAAATAGGGCGAAAGGTGTTTAAATCGCCAAACTAATGGGCCGAACGTCTTATAATCTCAAAACTAATGGGGCTAAACATTAGGGAGAAGGGGGTCCAGGAAAACGGTCTGCCTCCCCTTAAGAGGTATTAGACCCTCCTTCCTCGCCACCATTCCCACTGCCTCGGATCCCTTCATCTCTCCTCGTACGCTCGTCTGCAGGTATAAAGGTGATATACAAACTTGATGGAACGATTATATGGCGTCGATGCAATATGTTGACACTATTTCTTTATACACATGTTGGAATCTGCGTTTTCTCTCATTCAATGCTCACTGTCTTTGAGTTGAAGGTCGGTTCCTTCAAAAATTACGGGCTCGCTATCGCTCGCCAGGAAAAAAAATCGACACTTAAACGGCACGAAAGGTCTTAATATTGACAAAGTAACGGGGCGAAAGGTCTCAAAATCGCCAAACTAACGGCACAAACGTCTTAAAACCTCCAAAGTAATATGCTAAACATGAGGGAGAAGGGGGTCCACATAAAGCGAGTACTACCCCTTTCATATAATCTATGTTTTCCCAGCTGATGGGAAATTAATGGCTATATCTTAACCTTAATAACTTGGCTGTTACGAAGATTTTGTAGCAAAATATGCTGCTGACTATGAACACTTGGCTATAAGGTGATGAAGAGACAGTCATTTCATATTTTTTCTTTAACCCTTTGAGTACCAGCGACGTGTTATATTCTATTCTAGCTATATTTAGACGATATTATGTAGATTAGGAAGGAGCTGTGGTAGTTTAGAGGGTTGGTTGAGATAGTTTGAAGACATATTATTGATAGAGGTCCTTGCTAAGCTGAATATAATCGTCTAATAGTTGCCAGAATAGGATGAAAAGAACGTCCCTAGTACTGAATGGATTAATGGCTATATCTTAACCTTAATTGCTTTGCTATTACGAAGATTGTGTAGCGAATTATGCTGCTGACTATGAAAACTTGGCTATAAGGTGATGAAGAGACAGAGTAATTTCATATTTTTTCATTAAGGGGGGTCACCTGCTTTTGTTTTCTCTCCTTTTCTCTCTCTCTCCGGTTTTTATCCTTTCGGCCCCATTCAGCCTACTGTGTTAAGACGTTTATCCCCATCCAGGTTGTGGATAGCCAACACCTTCTTCCGACACAGAATTATACACAGGTACACATGGAAAATGGTGTGGACGATGAAGGATAAGACAGTGGTGGAACGAAAGTCACTGATTGATTACAATATGTGTGGATGAAAGAATTAAGAAATCTGTGATGGATGCTAGGGTGTATAGGGGTATTGGAGGGGGTCTGTCCGATCATTATGTAGTAGTAGCTAAGGCTAGGATACAAAAGAAGTGGGTGAGGAGGGTGGAGAGGCTACAGGAGGAGGAAATCAGGGAAGAGTACAGGAGAGCAGTAGAAAGATGACTAGGTGGATTCGACCTGGAAGATATGGAGGAAGTGGAGGAGATAAGCAAGGTGTTTAAGGAAGAGATCTGTGCAGCATGTGAGGAGGTGTGTGGAGTGAGGAGAAGAGAGAGGGGAGTGAAAGGTACAGCATGGTGGACAGAAAAGGTAAAAATAGCTGTGGAAGACGAGAAGAAAGCGTATAGAGAGTGGTTGGGTAGTAGAGAGAATGAAGATTTGGAGAGGCAGAAACAAGCGAGGTACGTGGAGAGAAAGAGAGTGGTGAAGAGAGTAGTGAAGGAAAGTAAGAGAAGAGTAGATGAGGAATTTGGAAGGAATCTGTGTGTAAAATGGAGGGAGTGTAAGAAACTGTTCTGGAAAGAAGTCAAGAAAGTTAGGGAAGGTAGCAAGGGAAACAGTAAGGGTGTGAAAGATAAGAATGGGAGAATGCTAGCCGAGAAGTACGAGATAGTCGAAAGATGGAGGGAGTACTTCAATGAGTTGCTAAATGTAAGGAATGAAGAGCCAGCAAACATAGTTGGATATGGTATGGCAGGGAGAAGAGGAGAACTAGTGGAGGAGGAGGTGAGGATCAGGAGGTCAGAAGTGTGGGAAGCTATGAAAAGAGTGAAGTTGGGGAATGCACCAGGAACAGATGGAGTGTGTGGGGAAATGTTGAGGTATGGTGGTGAGATAGTGATCGAATGGGTATGGAAAATGTGCAAACTAGCATGGGAGAAGGGGAATGCACCCGATGACTAGAAGACTGGCATAATAGTTCCCCTGTATAAGGGCAAAGGGGAAAGAGGAGTGTGTGGTAACCACCGAGGAATATGGCTTTTAAGCATAGTAGGGAAGGTGTACAGTAGGGTAGTGATTGAGAGATTGAGAGTGAGAATGCAGAAATGGATAGGCGACGAGCAGGGAGGTTTTAGGAAGGGAAGAGGATGTGTAGATCAGAATTTTACCCTGAATTGTGTTGTGGAGAAGTATCTGGAGATGCAACAAAAGGTGTATGTTGCCTTTATGAACTTGGAGAAGGCAGTGGATAGAGAAGGCATGTGGAAAGTACTTAGAATATACGGAGTAGATGGCAAGTTGCTGAAAGCAGTGAAGAGCATGTATGAGGGTGCAAAGGCGGCAGTACGTGTGGAGAATGAGCAGAGCGAGTTCTTTGACCTAAATGTTGGGGTGAAACAGGGGTGTGTGATGTCCCTGTGGTTGTTTACTGTATATATGGATGGAGTCATGAAAGAAATACTAGGAAGAGCAGTGGATGTTGGTGTATCGCTGAAAAGGGAGGGAAATGAGTGGAAGCTGCCTATACTGCTGTTTGCAGATGATACAGTTCTGATGAGCGATAGTGAATGGGAGTGTCAGTGTCTGGTAAATGAGTTTGGAACAGTGTGCAAAAAACGGAATTTGAAGGTAAATGCGGGTTATGGTCTTCGAAAGGGGTGAAGTCACAGAATGTGAGGTGAAGTTGAACGGTCAGGCTATGGAGATCGTCAGCTCTTTTAAAAGTATCTGGCCAGTGTGTTGAGTAAAGATGGGACCATGAATGACGAAGTGCGGGAGAGGGTGCAACAGGGGAAGAGGGTTGTAGGAACATTGAAAGCAGTAACAAGAAATAGAGTGGTCAGTATGGCAGTGAAGAAGTCCTTGCATGATAGTGTGGTAATCCCGACACTATAACTTACGGAAGCGAAGCATGGACGTTCGGGAAGAGACCAAGAGTGAGAGCGGTGAAAATGAGTTCCTTGAGAAGTGTGTGCGGAGTTACATGGAGGGATAGACAGACGAATGAGGAAGTAAGGAGGAGGTGTGGTGTGGAGGTAGATGTGCTGGAAAGTGTGTGAAAAGGAACAACTTGAGATGGTTCGGCCACCTGGAACGTATGGGAAGCGAGAGAATGACTAAGAGGGTGTACGAGAGCGAGGTGAAAGGACAGAGTGGGAGAGGTAGACCGAAGGAAAGGTGGAAGGATGGAGTGAGGAAGTATATGAATGAAGGCAGTGCTGGTTGGGAGGAGGGGCGTCGACTGACTGGGGACAGAGGTGCATGGGGGCGGTTCGTTCGTGGCCACACCTTCGGGGATCACAGCGTCAGGCAATAGATAGATAGATCCCCATCCAGCTGTCGATTTCTCCCTGGCGAGCGATAGCGAGCCAGATTTGTATGGAGACATCCGGCTTTGCCGGAGACATTTGCCTATCGAAAAATGTACAAATTTAGTCTGCTGTCAAAAACATTTAAAACAAAAATATACTGGCTCGCTACCGCTCGCCAGCAAAAACAACACCTGGATGGGGATAAACGTCTTAAGTAGGCTGAACGGGACCAAATGGATACAACCCAGAGAGAGAGGGAGAGAACAAAAAACCGAGGTGGGCCCCCTTAAGTATGGAGAAATCAGTTGCTAAAGGATTGAATTTGCCATCAGCTGGGAATAAATCAACTATAGTTCAAATTAAGCCTTTGTCATTCGAGCGCTGTTTCCGTCAATTTTCCATGAGCAAGTTTGTTCTCGTATTATTTCGGGACTTTTTCGCACTGGTATCGGTAACTAGACTGAAGGTAGATTATGTTAGCCGGCTGAATTCTAATAAAGTGTAATTTGTTAAGTTTTCTGACCACAACTGCCCGTACAAATTGCTCGATAAAAGGCTCGTGTGACACTAGATTTACTCAGAAAATAATAGTCAGACATGAAATATTCAACTGGCTGAATAATTGTGTTTGATCCCTGACTACACTGTAATATTTGCATGTGCATTATGTAACACAGACTAACACAACCTTGTATATATACATTTTAAGAATACATATTATAATCTTTATTGTATTTTAATTAGGTTCATAATACAATTGCAATATTTATAATGTGTTCCAAAAGCCTGAATAAATGTTATATTTAGATGCACATAACGACGAGCACACATAATAATTTGTACTAGTTTTGTTATAGTGTACGTTTAATATATTCATTCAATAGATTAATTGAATGAATGACTATACGTTTTATATATTGAACACGCACATTCTAGAGTATACTGTATATCTATCGTATCATATACGATAGATATAGACAAAGCTAATATTATTAGCTTTGCCTTAACCACGTTGATAATTTTCAAGATTCTCCCCTATATATATATATATATATATATATATATATATATATATATATATATATATATATATATATATATATATATATATATATCTAGACTCCCCTTCGAGATAAATCTGTATTTTTGTTTACTTTCGAAAATGTTTTGGCCGGTTCCTCCTAACATTACAGGCTCGCCATCGTTTGCCAGGAAAAAATCGACACCAAAATGGCACGAAAGGTCCTAATATTAAGAAAGAAATGGGCTGAAAGGTCTTAGAATTGCCAAACTAATGGAACCTAATCCTTAAAATTCCAAAACTAATGGAGCTAAACATGGGGGAAAAGGGAGTCCAGACAAAGCAACTTCCTTTCCTATACTATCCTGGTGAAGAAAAAAAACTAAAAATGTCCCCAAAATGGCGTAGGTTGGCCCATCTCATTATGCGGGTAGGATTTCTCGTCTTCCCTCCCCCAATTTCCCTCAATTTCTGTCAATTTCCCAGGGCGTCAGAGCTCCTTGTCTGCGGGTTATCACGACCGTCTCCTCATGTGCTGACGGTTTCTGTCTAGCTGTCTGTTTTGTATTCATCTATCTATTCATATTATCTGTTTATCTGTCTGCTTTGTGTTTTGTATTCATCAATCTATTCAAATTATCTGTTTATCTGTCTGTTTTGTTCATATTCATCAATCTATTCAATCTCTATCTAGCTAATTGCTTTTATTGTTACGTTTATGCAGGAGACAAAAGGTAAAACTGCTTGTCTGCCCCAGAGTTGAAAGAGTGACCGAGCCAAATTATGGGCAGATGGTGGTCATCTCCAAAAAATTGTTGAGTGGTGTATTAGAAAGACGTGTAGTGTACTTGTTTAGGTATAGTGAAATTTATAGGAGGAGAAGGTGTTTGTGTGAGCTAGCTGGATAACTCTCTGTGTAAGTGAGACACAGGGAGTACAAAGGAGTACAAAGGAGTACAAAGGAAATCAAGCAACAACAGATCTAGTAACCCTTCTAGGTTGCTTGTCCTCCAAAACACTGAGGATCAAGTGTCCAAACAGTGGTTTAGAGTGGGTAAGGGAACATTGGAAAGGGAAATACTGCCCTGGAACTAATGTCCGTGGCAGGATTAGGAAGTTAGTAGGGGACAGATGGGTTAGTAACTGAGGGGGGGATAAAATAAAGTTATTCATTTACAAACGCAGTCAGTCGCGGGTTTGATGCGAGATATTTGTCTAGGCGGAGTTTAAATGAATCAACGGTGATGCAGTCTATAACGTTTCGGGGAAGCCCATTCCACAAGTTGACAACTCGATTGAAGAAGAAATTCTTAGATTCGTGTGAGTTAAAAGATTTACCAATAATTTTGCAACCGTTTCCCCGCGTGTAATTAGATTGGTCGATAGTGAAGTACTTACTACAGTTCATATTGTCGATGCCTTTGATGATTTTGAACACTTGAATTAAGTCACCTCTTAATCTGCGCTGGGTTAAAGGAAATAGATTTAATTCTCTAAGACGCTCTTCGTATGGTTTGTTCTTTAGGCTAGGTATCATTTTGGTAACTCTACGTTGAACTCGTTCTAGCTTGTTTATATCTTTTTGGTAATAAGGGCACCAGGATTGAACGCAGTATTCCAGAAGAGGGCGGACTAATGAATTGTAAAGGGTTAGGATAACTTCTTTGGATTTATGCTCAAATGACCTGCCTATAAAGCCAATTATTTTGTTTGCCTTCTTAACAACTTCTGAACATTGTTGACTCGGTTTTAGGTTACTCGATATTGTTACTCCCAGATCGGTTTCTCTGTTTACATTCTTAAGCTGAGTGCCATTCATCGAATAGTTTGCTTTCTCATTTAGGTATCCGATATGTAGTACTTTACATTTATCCGCATTGAAACTCATTTGCCAAATTTGGGCCCAACATGACAATTATCTAGATTGTGTTGCATATCGTCAACTTGTTCTTTTGAGAGTACGCTATTTGCAATTTTTGTATCGTCAGCAAATTTTGAGATTGTACAGGTGAGACCCTCATCTATGTCGTTGATGTAAATTAGAAAGATAATTGGTCCTAGTACCGATCCCTGGGGTACCCCGCTACTTACATTGGTCCATTTTGATGCCTTACCGTTTATGACTACTCTTTGCTTTCTGTCGCTGAGCCAATTTTCTATCCATTTCAACACACCGTCTTGTATTCCATGCGCTTTTAGTTTTAGCAGTAAACGTTTGTGGGGAACTTTGTCAAAGGCCTTTTGAAAATCAAGGTATATAATATCTACAGCTTTACTCTCATCGTAGAGGTTGAGGATATCGTGGAAAAAGTCTAAGAGGTTTGTTAAACAGGAACGTTTTTTACGAAAGCCGTGTTGAGTATCTTTAACACCTTACGAGCGGCCTATGCGGTTTATTTATGTGTACCGCACAGCGGGGTGTTTTTAGCCAAAATAGGGCTGTTTACGTGATCATTTTCATGCCTAAATAAGACCCAGAACGTAAAACAAGTACCTATCCCTGAAAGGGCATAAACAGAGCTTTCGAATGACACCATAACGATCCTTGTATGATGGATAGTTTTCTTGCAATAACCGTGCAACGCGAGTGCAAAAAGCAGGTAATTCGGTACTTTCAGTACATAATTGAGTATGTAGCGAGTGAGAGAGGGAGGAGGGAGCTGAGATTTGTGTCAGTAGGTTCGCCGCGGTGGTCTGGAGCAGTCATACGCTCGCTAGTCTCTTGCCACCACTTGTCTCTCTCTCTCAGCCACATTACGTGCTGAAATTGCCACTCGAGTTATGTCGAGCGCCGCCACATAGTCCATCTTTATTTAACTCGACTTATGTTGCTCGCCGCTAAATAAGGGTTAAGTATGTTATTTTCCTCTAAGTGATTTACGAGTCTGTCTCGTATGACCGTTTCTAGCATTTTACATACAACTGAGGTTAAGCTAATTGGACGATAGTTACTGGGTAGGGATTTGCTGCCTTTTTTGAATATCGGTGTTACGTTGGCTAGCTTCCACTGATCGGGCATAGTTCCAGACTGCAAGGATTTATTGAATAGTAATGTCAGTGGTTTAGAGAGCTCATCCTTAGCTTCCTTTAGAACTCTAGGCGAGATTGTATCAGGTCCAGGCGTTTTATTTACCTTGAGTTTATCTAAACAATTCAATACTTCTCTCTCTGTAACGGTGATATTGCTTAGAACATCTGAATTATCAATCTGAATCGGCGATGGTGTAGGGATATCACTGAGGTCTTCTGTTGTAAAAACTGATGCAAAGAAGGTATTGAGGGCATTACTCATTTGTTCTTCGTCTTTGGTGTATTCTCCATTTTCATCGACTAACGGTCCAACAGTTGAAGTAACGACTTTTTTCTTTCTGATATAACTATAGAATTCTTTCGGGTTTTGTTTTACTTTGATTCGCAATATGTAACTCTAAGGTCTTTTTACTTTGCTTAATTAACTTTTTGGCTTTGCGTCGTAGCTCTACAAATTTCAGCCGTTCTTCGTCATTTTGTGAGGATTTTAATCTATCATTAGCAAATTTTTTAGCAAGCAGGCAGTTTGAAATATCTTTATTCCACCATTTGGGCTTATTATTATGGCCTGGACGCCGAGTTTTTGATGGTATGCAGTCTTGCACTGTTTTTAGGTAAGTGGCTTCGAATAACTTCCAAGATGTATTTATGTCGTTATTGTGAATTAAAAAGCTCCAGTCAGTTTCTTTAAACATAGCTCTAAGTTTATGGAAGTTTGCTTTCTTGAAATTAGGGACTTTTTCGATGCTACTATTTGGTTCGTTACTAGTAAACTTTAAAGTGAAAGTTATCGTACGATGGTTGCTGTTACTGAATTCATCACCAACATTCAAATTCTCTATTAATTCTTCTTTTGTTGCAAGTACAATGTCAAGAACGTTATTACCACGGGTCGGCGTTCCAACAAATTGATAAAGCGAACTCTCTTGCAAGTTCGTATACAAGTCATGTCCGGAGTGTGAAGTAAGAGTATCGCCCCACTTGGTCACAGGTAAATTAAAGTCACCAAAAAATTACGGTATCTTGTGAGTTACTTACATCTGCAATTTGTTCGTAAATTTCTCGGTCAGTTTGCACTGATTGAGCTGGAGGTCTGTATATTAATGCAAGTATTATTTTGTACCTTTATTATTCTTTATTAGCACAAAAGATGCGTCGACGTTCACAATTTGAGGTTTTTGACAAGAGGGTAGGGTTAAGACTTTCTTTGATATAAAGTAAAACGCCACCTCCATTTCGATTTATTCGGCTTTTCTCAAACATTACATAACCGGGAAGTGAATACTCTGCTAAAAAGTCTCTATCTTCTGTATTGAGCCAAGATTCTGTTATGCCAATCACATCATAATTTTCTGTAAACACTAGCTCCTCTAAATCTGAAAATTTATTGCGTATGCTACGAGCGTTTGCATAGAAAACCTTTAAATTTGTTATTTTAGAACTCACGGAACGCTCTTTAATAATATTTTTTGGTTCTTGTCGGATCTACATTTATGTTCATGGCTGTCCTCGGTCCTCGCTGTAAGCGAGGGTGAGGGTGAGGGAGAGTGAGGGAGGCCAGACAAATGAAGCAGGAGTTCCAGCAACTCCTTATGACATGCCTATGAGGCCTCGGATGGGCATTGCCCTGCTCGATTGGTATCTACAATCTCTCCAACCATTGTTGTTCATATTCATCAATCTTTTCAATCTCTTCCTCTCCCCCTATGTGTCTGTTATTTGTATTCATCAATCTGTTCAATCCCTCTTTTCTCTTTTTCTTCTCTCTTGAACACCTCTAGTAACTCCTTGGACTGGACCAAAAGGTTTGTGAGATACTAATTATGCCTTGTAACACACACACGCTATTTTTTTTCTCTCTCTCTCTCTCTCCCTCTTTCTCTCTCTCTCTCTACGGTTTTTTGTCGGAGTGATTCTATGGCTTTTTGCAGGAAAGATTGGATAGTGGGTGAGGAGAGAGCCTTGTTCAGTGCTAACCATGCCTTCATCCTTCCTTCATTTGAGGTTATGCTATCTGAACTAGCATAATACCTCGTTTGGATCGCAAGGGCTGTGTCGCCAGTATATCTATGTTAATCTATTTCAATCTCTTGTTCTATGTATGTATGATATTACAACTGGAATACAACCTCGTTTGGATCGTAAAGTCTGTGTGGTCAGGATAGCCTATAGGCTATATGATTTTTTTGTTATATATACTTTACGATTTTCCCCAGTTTCTGTCAATTTACCCTGGCTTCAGTGCTCCCTGTCTTCTGGTTGGCTCGAGTATATTCTCATGGGTGTTAGTTCATCACTAGCTGATTGTGTATTCATCTCTCTCTCTCTCTCTCTCTCTCTCTCTCTCTCTCTCTCTCTCTCTCTCTCTCTCTCTCTCTCTCTCTCTCTCTCTCTCTCTCCTCTCTCTATCTCTCCTCTCTCTCTCTCTCTCTCTCTCTCTCTCTCTCTCTCCTCTCTCATCTCTGCTCCTCTCTCTCTCTCTCTCTCTTCTCTCTCCTCTCTCTCTCTCTCTCTCTCTCTCTCTCTCATCTTCTCCTCTCTCTCTCTCTCTCTCTCTCTCTCTCTCTCTCTCTCTCTCTCTCTCTCTCTCTCTCTCTCTCTCTCTGTGTTCAATATATCACTAGAAACTGGTTAATTTTACCCCAATCTTTAGAAAGGGGATCGTGAGTGTCTCAAGAAAGATATCCCAATAAGCTTCAGTTCTATCATATTAAAACTTTTAAAAAGGATACTAGTAGACAAGATAGCTGATTACTTTGGAAATTCCCAACATGGATTCAGGCGACACCGATCATGTCCTACCAATTTGCTGGATTTTCTTTCCATGAAATGCTGAGTGAGTATGAAAATCGTACAGCCATAGACATTCTTTACTAGAAAGCTTTTGATAAAGTGCCTCTTTGCAGGCTAATGTCAAAAGTTACTGCACTAGTTATCAATACAGAGGTCACAAATTGGATAGGAAGTTGGCTAACAGTAGACAGCAATGAGTGGTAATAAATGGTGTTTCTGCAGATGACATAAAGGTTGGGGTGAATGTCAAGTGCCATGAAGGGGTTTAACAGCTCAGGATGGATCTTAACCCACTGGACCCCAGCGACGCGCGTTATGTGTCGCCTAGGCCTATGTATGTAACGAACAGTCCCAGCGACGCAGCATATGTGACCACAAATTTCGCCCTTAATTACTCTTGTCCTATGGCACCTATGGCACCAGATTTGTATGGGACCTACTTTAGGATCCCGTGGAACAATATCGATGGTTGGCAACCCCCTAAGACCAGCCGCGTGCGTGTGGGAGGTGCGGGAGTGAAACGCCAGTGTAGAACGTCTACCCTCGCGATTCGCGAGGGTTACACCATGTCTGACCACCGCCACCCACGCAGGGGTGTAAGGCTATAAGGAGGCACTTGCAATACTGGAAGATACCAGTACAATAATTGTAACCAAAATATTATGCAGTAACAGTGGAAGAGGGAAAGAGAAGTAAACTAACCACGAAGCCTTGGCCCAGTATATGGTGGTGGTGTAGCGTGTGTTCGTACTTGTGTTTTATGATGGCCGGCCGTCACCATGACAACCAGGATGCTGGGGTCTTTGTATTGTAAACAGTAAGCCTCAGCCAAGTGTGGTAGTGGTGGTGGTGGTGGCAGGCGGGCCGTGGGTGGCAGGATTAGCGTGTGTACATAAGTGTGTTCTCGTAGACTCTTTTCTCAACCTCTCCCTCTCCCGACTGATATGACCCTGTGTATGACAGTGTTTCAGGGACTTTCACACCCTTCAACACTTACAAACTGCCTATAAATTATTGCAAAATGTATCTGTTATCTGTTACAAAGATAGCCACGTGTAAGTGGCACCGATTAGCGTGTTGCCCATCGGTAATTTGTTTAGGGTTTATTCCCCTAGATGGGTTGCTCGCCAAGGCTATCGAGTCCCATCCACCCGGACGCACCCCTTTCAGATACCAGGGGGACTGCTAATACCAGAGAAAACTACCGAGCTAGAGTCTCGTAGGGACAAACAAACTACCGAGCCAGATGTGACAGTACAAAGGAGTACAAAGGAAATCAAGCAACAACAGGTCTAGTGACCCTTCTAGGCTGCTTGTCCTCCAAAACACTGAGGATCAAGTGTCCAAACAGTGGTTTAGAGTGGTTAAGGGAACATTGGAAAGGGAACTACTGCCCTGGAACTAATGTCCGTGGCAGGATTAGGAAGTTAGTATGGGACAGATGGGTTACTAACTGAGGGGAGGATAAAATAAAGTTATTCATTTACAAACGCAGTCAGTCGCGGGTTTGATGCGAGATATTTGTCTAGGCGAAGTTTAAATGAATCAACGGTGCTGCAGTCTATGACATCTCAGGGAAGCCCATTCCACAAGTTGACAACTCGATTGAAGAAGAAATTCTTATCTTCGTGTGAGTTAAACGATTTACCAATAATTTTGCAACCGTTTCCCCGCGTGTAATTAGAGTGGTCGATAGTGAAGTACTTACTACAGTTCATATTGTCGATGCCTTTGATGATTTTGAACACTTTAATTAAGTCGCCTCTTAATCTGCGCTGGGTTAAAGGAAATAGATTTAATTCTCTAAGATGCTCCTCGTATGGTTTGTTCTTTAGGCTAGGTATCATTTTGGTAACTCTACGTTGAACTCGTTCTAACTTGTCTATATTTTGTTGTAAGTAAGGGCACCAGGATTAAACGCAATATTCCAAGAGAGGGCGAACCAAGGAATTGTAAAAGGGTTAGGATAACGTCTTTTGATTTATGCTCAAATGACCTGCCTATAAAGCCAATTATTTTGTTTGCCTTCTTAACAACTTCTGAACATTGTTGACTCGGTTTTAGGTTACTCGATATTGTTACTCCCAGATCGGTTTCTCTGTTTACATTCTTAAGCTGAGTGCCATTCATCAAATAGTTTGCTTTCTCATTTTGGTATCCGATATGTAGTACTTTACGTTTATCCGCATTGAAACTCATTTGCCAAATTTAGGCCCAACATGACAACTTATCTAGATTGTGTTGCATATCGTCAACCTGTTCTTTTGAGAGCACGCTATTTGCAATTTTTGTATCATCAGCAAATTTTGAGATTGTACGTGTGAGATCCTCATCTATGTCGTTTATGTAAATTAAAAAGAGAATTGGTCCTAGTACCGATCCCTGGAATACCCCGCTACTTTCATTGGTCCATTTAGATGCCTTACCGTTTATTACTACTCTTTGCCTTCTGTCGCTGACCCCATTTTCTATCTATTTCAACACACCGTCTTGTATTCCATGCGCTTTTAGTTTTAGCAGTAAACGTTTGTGGGGAACTTTGTCAAAGGCCTTTTGAAAATCAAGGTATATAATATCTACATCTTTACTCTCATCGTAGAGGTTGAGGATATCGTGGAAGAAGTCTAAGAGGTTTGTTAAACAGGAACGTTTTTTACGAAAGCCGTGTTGAGTATCTTTAAGTATGTTATTTTCCTCTAAGTGATTTACGAGTCTGGCTCTTATCAGTGTTTCTAACATTTTACATACAACTGAGGTTAAGCTAATTGGACGATAGTTACTGGGTAGGGATTTGCTGCCTTTTTTGAATATCGGTGTTACGTTGGCTAGTTTCCATTGATCAGGCATAGTTCCAGACTGCAAGGGTTTATTGAATAGCAATGTCAGTTGTTTGGAGAGCTCATCCTTAGCTTCCTTTAGGACTCTAGGTGAGATTGTATCAGGTCCAGGCGTTTAATTTACCTTGAGTTTATCTAAACAATTCAATACTTCTCTCTCTGTAACGGTGATATTGCTTAGAACATCTGAATTATCAATCTGAATCGGCGATGGTGTAGGGATATCACTGAGGTCTTCCGTTGTAAAAACTGATGCAAAGAAGGTATTGAGGGCATCACTCATTTGTACTTCATCTTTGGTGTATTCTCCATTTTCATTGACTAACGGTCCAACAGTTGAAGTAACTACTTTTTTCTTTCTGATATAACTATAGAATTATTTCGGGTTTGTTTTACTTTGATTCGCAACATGTAACTCCAGGGTCTTTTTACTTTGCTTAATTAACTTTTTGGCTTTGCGTCGTAGCTCTACAAATTTCACCCGTTCTTCGTCATTTTGTAGGGATTTTAATCTATAATTAGCAAACTTTTTAGCAAGCAGACAGTTTGAAATATCTTTATTCCACCATTTGGGCTTATAGTATAGTGGGATTTCCTAAAAAAGGCCCTCTATAAGA